>JAOXJJ010001214.1:47705-67497 GCA_025769935.1 Phoenix roebelenii
TTATTTATTCAATAATAAATAGTCAAGTACAAAATTATGTTCCAGAATTAATAATGTGTCAGCCTGATTGGCTTCTAGGGCATATATCTAACAGATCCTATATTTATGGAGCTCAAATCTCGGCTAGCATGGAAAGGTGGTCTCTAGAGACTCGTATCCTAGTCACCAAGGGTGTGGATCCTATATGAACGATGCTTGGACCTCGGATGGGACAGACGGAGGGCCTCCAAGTACTCGCACCCTAGTATCCAAGGATGCGGGTCCTATACACACGATGTTCAGATCTCGTCGAGGACGGAAGGGCTGCCTTCAGGGATTCCCATCCTACTTTCCAAGGATACAGGTCTTGTACGCAAAATGCTCGGGTCTCGGCTGGAATGGAAGGGAGGCCTCCAAGAACTCGCATCCTGGTCTCCAAACATGCGGATCGTATACACATAGTGCTCAGATCATAGTGGGCATGGAAGTGTGGCCTCCATGGACTCGTATCTTGGTCTCCTAGGATGCAGGTCCTTTACGCATGAAACTAAAATCTCAGTTGACATAGAATGGTGGCCTCCAAGGACTCGTATTTTGGTCTCCATGGACGCGGGTCCTATACACATGGTGCTTGTGTTTCGGTTGGCACATAAGGGTGGCCACCCAAAACTTGCATCCTGGTCTCTAAGGACGTGGATCCTATACGCTCGGTGCTCGAATCTCTGTTGGCACAGAAGGGTGACATCTAGGACTTGCATTCTGACCTCAAACGATGCAGGTCCTATACGCATGTAACTCGGATCTTGGCTAGCATGGAAGGGTGGCCTTTAGGGACTTGCATCTTGGGAGGCTTTCACCGTTAGAGAGTGTCGCCATAAAATCTTAGGAGCCTTTAGCTACTCCTCTGCCTATTTGGAGTCCCTTGGTCTTGTTTATAAAGAAGAGGGAGAATGGATCCATTATGATTTAGAGGTGACAATCAGGGGATTACCATAACTTTCTTTCTTTTCTATATTCAAATATGTTGTAATCTTCTTCCTTGTTTGGACTCCACTAAGAATTCACATTTTTTTAAATTTAAATCTCTTCAAAATGCTCTCCTCATGTCAACCATGATGGACAGATTGAATTTAGGGCACATCATAGTAAATGTGGACCTTAGCTTCAGAGTAATAAGCAATTTATAGAAGATCTAAGTTGTAATTTGTGATGTGCCTTATTAGCTGTTAGAGTATTTTAGTTGTACAAATGGTGGATAAGAAACTTATTATGATCTATATTTCTAGTGTTTACTTTGGAAATATATAATAGAATAATTTAATTTAAAACATGCCATCTGAAGCCTAGGGCTTGATGTCCTTGCAATTTTAAATAGGTCTTAAATTGCAACATGAAAGAATTAGTTATATAATTCTTCCCCAAGTTGTAGATAGATTGCTAATACTTACTCCCTCCCACATTTATACAATTTAAGGGCTTGAAGTAGACCTGGCTTGGCTCAAGGCCCATCTGGCCGGCTGACTTTGGGTCGGGTTCTAGGGTAGGCCCGAGATTAGAGTTGAAAAAGAGTTAGATATTGGTGTATCCATACTTTTCAATGGATATATATATTAAATAGATATAAAAATTAATATCTAGTGTCCAACGCAGCACATTGAGTCCATGGTGTTGGAAGAATCATTGTATGTTTGCAGTTTATTTCATATGCTTCATGTGGCATGTGGGAGTCCAAGGCGACTTGTACTCTATTCCATGCACCATGGAAAGTCCAAAATTGAGTGGGAGTCCAATCACGTTATTTGGTTTAGTCAACAATTTGATTTAAGAGAGTCTATGTCAAGTAGGAGTCTTAGTCCAAGTAGGAGTCCTTGTTAAGAAGGAGTCCTTTAAATTTCAAATTGTAAGAGTCCAATTTAGTCCAACCTCTTACTGTATATAAAGAAAAGGTTGAAGAATAAATTTTAGAATTTGATCAATTGCTTTTCTTGAAACTGTGAGAGCCCTTTCACATGATGGAGAGAATCTTTCTTACTTGGTGTGATGCCAAGAGGGTTGAAGGAAGCTTGGTGAGACACCATCTTCCCTTCTCCCAACCGTTGGATTGAGAGAGGGTGAGACTCTTTCATTATTTCCATACTTATCCTCCCTGGCTTCACGCCATACCTTGCTCATGCCCACCTAGAATCCTTCTTTCATTATAACACCTAAACCTCCTTCACGCCCCTAAGAATCTCACATCTAGACCCACATCCTCTTTGGGTCCAAGCTAACTCCATCCGCCCCTAGTCCAATCAGCCCAAACCCTAAATTTCAACCGCCAACCATTGAACCTAAGTGAACCACTTAGCCATCTTCTTCCATTGCTGCCATTGATAGTGGAAAAAAAAGAGAGAGATCAACCACCATCATTCTAAGATTCAGCAACCTTCCCACCCCGATTGCGTCAATTGGTATTAGAGCGATGATCCTTGATCACCATAAGTACCTGCAGCGGCCACCCGTACAACAACGAGAGGCAACGTGCTGAGGAGATGACTAAACTTTTCCAACAGATGGCTGGAATTAATCAAAAGTTGGAAGCGGTTTGGGAGGGTGTCTTCCTCGATCCAAACAACTTTGAAGATGTCCATGGTGCCGATGAACACCTAGAAAATTTAGAAGCACCACAAGGAGGAGATCATGATGTCGAGATCCATTCTTCTAGGGGTTTTCCGCCCCAACGCCACCCAAGGGGGCCCCGAGTACCACCTCCAATCAATCCTTGCATGAGAATTAATTTTGAAAACCCATATTGGCAGCAACAATAGCGGGAACACAATGACTTCGACGATGCATCGAAATAGGTACATGTCGATGTTTTTGATTACAGCAGAAGCAAGGATCCGAGCAGCTTCCAAGATTGGCTAATGTCCCTCAAGATTACTTCGAGTGGTATAACATGATTAGTGAACTAAAGGTTCGATTTATGAAAATGAAGCTAAAGGGACAAGCATGTGTTTGGTGGCACAGCATGGAGAAAAAGCTTCATCGACTTCATCAACCTTCGATCACCAATTGGGAAGAGATGAAACTTCAATTGAAGGAAAAGTTTCTTCCCCTTGACTATGAAGAGACCCTCTTCGAAGATCTTCTAAAGCATCGCCAAGAAAGTTCATCCGTTGAGGACTACATCGTCTGATTCGATAAACTGACGATTCGTAGTAATGTTATGGAGACAAATCTAATAGGGTACCCTGCCAATCCATCAATTAGGCGATGGCCTCTAGAACACAGCACCAAAGGAACTCCTTTCCCTCGAGGTGACCCTCCTTTTATTAGATCTGATAGATCAACAAATAGGGGTCCAAATATGGAGCGAGGAGCAGCAAGGTCCAGTGAAAGAAAAAAGAACCTATGGCGCAAAGAGGGAGTCAATCCAAGTGCTACAAGTGCGGTGGATGAGGCACTTTGCCATCGTTTGCCCTACTAGAGACCAGCAATTTGCGTTGGTGTGTGAAGAGGATGAGATCGTAGAGCCCTCTGAAATTCCTCCTAAATCCATTGAGGTTGAGAAAGAGGAAGACAACGAAGGAGAGGCACTTGCACTGGAGCTAGAAGGCTCACATTTATCTATTTGCGTTGTTCGCAGGATTTTTATGGGTAGCAAACAAGAGAAGAACGTGGAAGAAGATTGAAGGCGCACCAACATCTTCCATACCCATATTAAGCATAACAACAAAGCCATGAACCTCATCATCAACAACGAAAGCGGCATGAACATCGTCTCCAATAATTTACTGAAATAGATGAAGCTACAACTGAAATCGCATCCCAAACCTTACCGAGTAAGTTGGATCGATGACACCTCTATTCCCATTAAGCAAAGATGCCTAGCTAGCTTTCCAATAGACAAGGACTTCCATGACGATATGTTGTGCGACGTTCTACCCATGAAGGCATGCCACATCCTTCTAGGAAGACCTTGGTTGTATGATTGATGAGTGAAGTACGATGGTTATTCTAATTGTTATTTCTTGATATATGCCAATAAGAAAGTTGTTTTAAACCACTTCTGATTGATGATTTCACACTTGAAAATCTAGTAATCCAAGGGGTTTTATCTATGAGGTGATTCGAAGAATCAGCCATGAGTTTGGAGTCATGTACGCATTGGTTTTGAGGAAAGTTGGGCTTGAAATTTTAGATGCGATACCGTCTGATTTTCAGACTAGTTTAGATGATTTTTCTGATGTAACATATGAGGATTTTTCCAAGGAGCTTCCACCCATACGGAACATTCAGCATGCCATAGATTTCATCTTGAGATCAAGTCTACCGAACCTTCCTGCATACCGGCTGAACCCTAAGGAGCATGAGGAGCTACGTCACTAAGTCCAAGAGCTTTTGGACAAAGGATTCATCAAAGAGAGCCGCAGCCCTTGCGTCGTTTTAGCATTATTCACCCTGAAGAAGGATGGTACATGGCGTATGTGCGTGGACAGCTGGACCATCAACAAAATAACAGTGAAGTATCGCTTCCTCATTCTACAATTAGTTGATATGCTTGATTTACTACATGGTTTTATTATCTTCTCCAAGTTGGACTAGTGAACTTGCTACCATCAGATCTGGATCAGACTAGAGGACGAATGGAAGACCATGTTCAAGATCAAGGATGGCTTCTACGAGTGGTTGGTCATGCCCTTCGGTCTATCCAATATGCCGAGTACTTTCATGTGGCTTCTGACCCAAGTTCTGAAATCGTTCATTGGAAGATTTGTAGTTGTTTGCTTTGATGATATTCTGATTTTTAGTCGTAGCTGAGAGGAGTGCAAACAACATCTTCGACAAATGCTTCGCGTTCTACGATCGGAGAAGCTTTAGGTAAATTTGAAAAAATATTCCTTTGCTGAATCTCAAGTTCCTTTTCTAGAATTCATAATTTTAGATCAAAGGATTGCAGCAGATCAGGAGAAGATTCGGGCCATGCGGGATTGGCCAACTCCGAGTAACATCCATAAAATATGGAGCTTTCATGGCCTAGCTGCCTTCTATCACAGGTTCATCTAAAATTATAGCACCATCATGGCGCCAATTATAAACTACATGAAGGCCGGATTGTTGCAATAGACACCCGCAGCTACCAAGGCATTTGAGCAAATCAACGAGAGATTGACTCAAGCCCCTATTCTTCAACTTCCAACTTTGATCAGCTCTTCGAGGTCACGTGTGATGCTTCCCATGTCGGCATTGGAGAAGTCTGCATCAGGAAGGATACCTAGTAGCTTTCTTCAGCGAGAAACTCAACAATGCAAAGAAGAGGTATTCTACTTATGACAATAAGTTCTATGCTGTTGTTTAAACCCCTAAGCATGGGAAGCATTACCTTCTTCATCGAGAGTTTGTTCTTTATACTGACCACGATTCGCTAAAATACATCAACTTGCAAAAAAAAGCTTAATGCACGCCATGCCAGATGGATGGATATGTTGCAGCAATTTACATTTGTTTTGAAGCATCAGTTGGGCGTAGAGAATCGAGTTTCTGATGCCTTAAGCCGAAAAGTCTATCTTCTAACCCTTTTGAATGCAGAAGTAATGGAATTTGAGCTTAATTTGTGAAGCCCAAGCTAGGAGTTTATATTTCATATCATCAAATTTCGAGAAGACAAAACAAACTTCGCAGCACGTACGATAGTGCTCAAAACTATAATTTAACAGACGATGGTTCTCTCCAAACAAGAAGTACCTTGTGTAATGGAACACTTGTACATATAAATTCAGCTGCAGATTCAAAAAGATGAAAAGAAAAGAAAAGCAATACAAGGAAACAAAAATAAAAACTTGGCAGCTAGTTTCAATTATTTAAATCCATTGGAGTACCTTCTCAGCTGCCTCAACTGTTTGCTCAATGTCTTTAGAACCATGTGCTAGACTTGTAAACCCTGCCTCAAACTGTGAGGGTGCAAAATATACACCTTCCTCCAACATCCCCCTATAAAACCTTGCAAATTTTGCAGTGTCGCTTTTTTTTGCATCCTCAAAATTTTGGACTGGTCCTGCTGTGAAGAAGAACCCAAACATTCCACGGATATATCCACCTGACATCTCATGTCCAGCCCTCTTGCCAGCATCCAAAATCCCACGAACAAGGTCACCGGTTATCTTATCCAAGTACTCATAACATCCAGGTTCCATCAACTGCCTGAGAGTGTGAATTCCTGCAGTCATCGCCAAAAGGTTTCCGCTGAGGGTCCCTGCCTGGTACATTGGCCCAGCCGGAGCCACCATCTCCATGATATCCCTCCTCCCACCATAAGCACCAACAGGAAGGCCGCCACCAATTATTTTCCCCAGTGTAGTCAAATCAGGAGCTATGCCAAAATACTCCTGAGCCCCACCATAAGCCAGACGGAACCCAGTCATCACCTCATCAAAGATAAGAAGAGCACCTTCTTGTTTTGTGATCTCATGGAGGGCATTTAGGAATTCAGGTTTTGGTGTAATAAAGCCAGCATTTCCAACAACTGGTTCGAGGATGACAGCAGCAATCTCACCTTTGTGGGTGCTGAAGAGGTTCTTTATGGTTTCAATGTCATTATATGGGGAGCTTAGAGTCTCAGAGGTGGCACTTTTCGGGACACCGGGGGAGTCAGGAAGGCCAAGAGTAGCAACCCCACTGCCTGCCTTTACAAGGAAAGAGTCAGCATGGCCATGGTAGCAGCCTTCAAATTTGATGATTTTTGGCCGGCCGGTGAAGGCACGGGCAAGGCGGAGTGCACCCATGCAAGCTTCAGTGCCAGAGTTAACAAAGCGGACCATCTCAATGCTTGGTACAGCTGAGATCACCATCTTTGCCAGCTCATTCTCTAACACACAGGGAGCACCAAAGCTTGTGCCTTTCTTCAGTGTTTCAATAAGGGCAGCATTCACCTGCAGATAGTAATGCCACCAGAAAATAGCATATTCAGATTAAGAATATTATTGTATGATTTTCCACAACTATTGGTCCAACATATAAATTCCTTAATATGGTTCCCAATAAACACCAAGTCCATGATGTCCAAATTGTAATCCAAGGCACCAAGTTAATTTGAAAAGGAAAGTTTCACTAACTCGCAAAGAGAACAAGTTTTTTTTTTTTTTTTTGACCTTATTTTCCACCAACAAGCCTGCAAACAGTTAAAGTAAATCCCTGAAACTTGCCAATAAATACTAACTTAGATTCTTAAGTATGGCAGACATAAGATTCCTTCAACAGAATGACCTCGGAAGAATCACATCCAGAAGTAAACAAGTATGAAAACTGAACCACAGTGTGTGCTTCTTTAATCCTTCCAATCAGTTCACAAAGTATGCTTCCCAATGATGGAATAATAAACATTTACGTCATTCCTGATCATAAACAAATCAATCGTATTTTCCCCATCTGTGAGAGTTACAGAGTCTTATACATAGGTTATGAAATCCTAATATTCAACTCCTTGGCAACTTCCCACCATTGTTAAAATGTAATCTACTATGAGGGCAGACTATAGAAAAGAAACCATTTAAATATAAATTTAACATCAAAATCATTATTTATATGAATATGTCAGCAAAATATGTTTCTTTTTCAGGTCTAACAATTTGACACTGCCCTCGCCAATGTTGCAATTTCACCACGTAAATTTGTCTTTCACCTGCTAACCAGTCAATGATCATTTGACAGCTACAACATCCTTGGCTTCATTAGAATAATATTCGTATGTATGGTTTCAGCTAAGCTAATAACCATCTTATCCTTTAAAAGAACAAATATTAGTTAAAAGTTCTATAAATCTTTGTGTAGGGGACAACTTGAATTTGCATATGAAAAATGTTAAATCAGTGTTCATCTTTCAAAATCATTTATCTGAAGCAGGGTAAGTATTTTATATTTAGTTTATCATACTCTGTTACTCTTGTTGCTGGTGCGCCTTGCTAGCATTAGGCATACAAGATTCTTATCTAATACTTCAGGATTCTCCACGATTAATAACCTCAAATGACACCTCAAAACCAAACTTGATTTCCATTTGTGAGGTAGTCAACATTAATTGTCGATATTAAAATTCTCAATTATCACACTAGTATGTCTTTTTCATTCGAAAGCAATATTTTATAAGTCCTGTTTTCTTATAGTAACTTGTGCATGTTTAAAGGTAAATTTTTAGCTATAGTTTTGTCTTGACCTCAAATTGAAGTAAAGATGAAATATAACCCTTTTTCAAAGAAAAGACATGATTGTAAGATCACATTGTAAATTACTCTAATGATGCTGACTCGTACTTCTTGTCCTGTCCTTGTAATTATGTTCATAAGCTACCTTCATGAAGATTTCTTTTACCAGCTTTCCAAACAACTTGCCAGAGGTTCACCAAGCTGTTGGATGAAGCCAATTTTTCTGAGGTTTGAAAAAAGATCAACTGACATGTTTGACATAATCTACTATAGCAATGTTTTACTAATCTCCATTGACATACTCAATCCTAGAATAAGACTCAAAAGTCAGCATACAGCAGAGTATGGTAAGCAAACATGGAAGAATGGCATCCAAATGGAAGCCTTAAAGCGAAGCCTTAAAGCCAACAAAAATTCACGGAATAAGCATATTTCAGAGAAGGAATGGCACCTTGTCGTCTGCATGACCAATAATAGCAGGGCCCCATGAGCCAACGTAATCAATGTATTCATTACCATCAACATCCCACATGCGAGAGCCCTTGACTGAATCAAAAACCACGGGCTGTCCACCAACTGAATTGAAGGCACGTACAGGTGAATTTACACCTCCAGGCATCAATTCCTAACACCACATACTCGATCAGTGGAAAGGAAAGAAATAAGCAGGTTGTTGTTTGCATGCATATCAAGATATAAAAACACATCATGTATTTGAAGGAGAATGAAAATATATGGCAGGTGTATGCATGCAGGTCCATGCCTAGAATAACGAGATCAAAACTCACAAATGGGTGCATTCAATTCGTGACCGGAATCAAAATTGGAATGGATTGGAATAGGAATCAGAATGGCCGCATCCCTTGATGCATTTGATTTGTGGCTGGAATCGGAATCGGAATAAAATTTGAATAATAGGAGAGAGTCGTGGTTGGGATTTGGGAGATTGGGGCATCCCTTCCCCCATAGAATCAGAATGAGAATGAAACTCCCTCCAACCATATGGCTAGAACATGAGTCACTCGTCCCCATTCTGATTCCAGAGCCCAACTTTCCCCAACCAAACATGTGCTACATGTTTTGGGGAAGAACAGAAATAGCTGACAGGTACCCACATGCAGCTCCATCAGTGAAATATGAATCAACAAGTTAAAAAGTGAATTCTGCTCCTCCGTCAGCAATTACAGTTAAAGATGAAAACCTATTTATTGTTCAACAATGTTATGTATCCAAGCATGGAAGGGCCAAGGACACATGAGAAGATATTGGTGGAATGATGTAATATGATATCTTAACAAATCCAGCCATTGGCTAACCATGTTGGGGCAGAATAAGGCAATGCATATAAGATATATGGCATATTGAAGAATTATAATGCAGCAAGAAGAAATCTTAAGCTTCCCGTAGGTAAGAGTAGGACACAATAACATATGATAGATTAAAACCATTAGCTACCAGCACACATTTGTAGACAAACAAAGAGACCACAAATATATATTTGAACAAGCCACTTTCTTTACAGAATTCCCTTATTTGCATCAAACAATCCACCTCCAGAGACCAGAACTCACCAGCACTTTGCAACAGGCAAATTTACGAATGAACAAGAGCCAAAAACATATTTTTGAAGCACAAGTAACAATAGAATGTTTTGGAAACATATTCACAGGTAAAAATGGTTACATTTTATAAAAACCTAAGTTCTGCAAGATTGTCATGAGAAATTTTGTAATAAGGACTTGTTCAGTGACATTTTGCTATAAAACTGCTCAGTTAACTGGCACGAATAATAACCGCCAAAATATAATTACTCTATACTGATTGTGTACATGCTCTTGTTTTAAGTGACGTACTAAGTGATCGTTGAAACAATCAAACTTCCAAAGTGAATATAGCTGTGATGCTACCATGAAGATAGACATCAGTTACCTGAGGTAAGGTTAAATGAAGCAACACTAGCCAATTGGCCTGCGTTGTCATTGTCAACTAAAAATATGGCTGGACAAAAGCAAGACACATCATAATTTTTTGACATAAAGTCTGCTTTGGTTTCAGAGCACATTATGGTCAAAAGGCAGACATTTGCCTATTCCAAAGGATTGTGCTTGAACAAGTCATAAATAGAAATATACGGTCCAAATTCCAGAAAAGCCAAGAGAAAAAACTAACAAAATATAAATAAAAATTCAAGAAATTGCAAAACTATTTTTAAATTAAATCATGTTGAATTTGTAATTACAATCTGATAAATTAATGCTTTAAAGAGTCATACTCCAATTAATACCAGCATAATTAAAAACATTTTGTTCTTTCCAGATGCAATTAAGCACTTCTATGAAATCACTCTATATGCTAAATTGAGAGCACAAAGCAATAACAACTATCAAATCAAAAATAATATTACAGAATAACTTATGAAAGATCAAAATGAGATCCAACATGATTTTTTTCAAATAATGCAATTCAAACTTCAGAATTAAGTAGCCTAATTTCAGCTAAATGATTCAAACTAAAGACAAAAAAATAACTTAAATAAAATTTTAGGCATTAGGTCAATGTTCCAATGATTCCTTCAAAATAACCATTAATTTTTGTTCCCTTTAAATTTCTGCAGTTAACTCATTCATATTCAACTTTGCTTTTCTTCTAAAATCATGATTATTAGTAGGTGAAACTTACATGGGTTTGTCTCACTAAATCTGCAGTTAATTTATCAGGGAGCTGCAGATCGAGAAATGTAAGAGTTGAGATGCTATGTGGTCCATAATTCTTGAACTTCACTATAATAAACCAGAAGGTAGGTAGTCATCGAGGAACGCTCCCAGAGTAACGAATGAGAGATGAATGAATTGAGAGGATGAACTGATTGGCTGTTCCACATCTGAAGAAAAGAAAATGCATCTATCATATTGTATTCACAGGATTTGATAAGAAAAGAAATTTTTATAGTATTCACAGGATTTGATAATGCAACTCTCGCAAGGAAAAAATATTGTATTCACAGGATTTGATAAGAAAAGAAATTTTTATAGTTCTATCATATTTAGGCCTTATAGGTGGATCATGTTTGAAAAACATTATGAATCTGAAGCGTGTCTCCATAATTATGATATTTTTAGGTGGATCAAGCTTTCAAAATCTAAAGCATGCTACATCATGACAATGCTGAGGGATTTGTCTACCTAAGGGCTCTAAATGTTTGTTCAATACAGGTAATAGTTTCGCTTACAAAAGGTGGACGAAACGTCTCTTGCATGTGGAGCAGCTTTCTATTTAGTTGAGAATGATGTTTTAGTTGTGATATATGAAAATATAAAAATAAATAAACAAAAACAAGGTGAGCAACCAGCAACTGAAAAGAATTTCGAAATATTCGAACCTCTATAGCAAAAGCAAATAATAACCCTATGCTAAGCTTCCGTCTCGACTAGCGTACCTTCATAAACTAGCATGTCACTTCTACAAGAAGCAATTCCAACACTGAAGAGTTTTACCAATACTTGATAAGTATTTATAAGTCCTTAGAGAAAAGTAAAACTTCTTCCACTGTGATCACAAAATGCTCAAGTCACCTAAGAACATACTTCCAATTAAATATGTCAATTCATCACTCAATCGCATTTCCTGGATGCAAGAACAGCCAAATTCACCTAATACCCAATCATTTCACAAAATATCCATGAAGCATATGACATAGTTAATTTGTTAATTTTCCTGGGCTCATATGCTCCCAATTTTCGATCACATCACCAAAATTAGTGCCATAAAATCTTTATCTAACTCAAGCGTGAGTTGCAATGACCACAACCTAAAATTTGTTTTGCCATGATTTCATACTGTCCAAAAATACATCTGAAAGAGCTCCAAACCATATATATATCTCTATATGAATAAAGAAGCACTTAACAAGAAGACATTTATGGAGAATAGTATAAGCAAAGGCACAAAAGAGAGAATATGAACCACTATCTCTAAGATATGCTCTAATAAGGGGACATTGGACTTGCAAGTCCATGCCTCCGATTTTTGGGTGCAACGATGAATTAGATTGCATTGACAGGTTTTTTGAAGACTTCTAATGGATGCTTTTCTAGGGTGATCTAGACATTAAGACATGCGCATTACGAGCTATGTTTAATTTAGTTCTACGAATCAAGTATCTGCAAATGTAGAAAAAGGTAACAAATAGGATAAGAATCAACACTTTTGCTCCATGTTTCACGCACAAAATAAAATTCAGGAGCTGGGATTCACCACTTGAGAATTCCTATAGGACTAGACAGAAAAGCCTTTATGTTTAGGAACTTTGATACTGTTCCAGTAAGATTAGGTTTAAGGTTCAAATTTAGCCAAGTGAGAAGTTAGATTCCAAATGAGTGACAAATTGGAGCAGTATCTTTTCTGTCGTATGTTGCGTTAGGGATTCATTAGATAGGGCAGCAAAGTAGACTATTCTTCTAAATTCACTAGTTCATTTCATCCAAATAAAAAGAAACCAGATTCATTCTATAGTTGACAGCAAAATTTGGGCTTTTCTGTTAACCTGATCATAATTTTGATAGAACTTTTGCAGAAGAGGACCTCAGAACACATGAAAGCGGATTCTTAGGCCGAACTAAACAACACCCAACTCAAAATTGAACTTAAAAATCGCAGCTTTCCATTAAAAAGATAAAAAAACGAGGCAATTTGACAGGGAAACAACAAAAAGGCAACTCATTTTAAAGATTTAAAGCTGAAATACACCGAATCAGCAAAAACAAATGGAAGTCTCTAAACTTTAACCAGATGGACCAAAATTCACCCAGCAAGCAAGCGATATATTGAGGAATTTCATGCTTTTCAGATTGAAACGAGGGCAGGAAAGGAGAAAGTCTGGGGTCGGGACCTTGGCGGCGTTGAAAATCTCCTCGGATTTCTGGAGCGTATAGCTCTTCTTCTCCATTTGGACACCGCATTCCTCACGACCACGGACGGGACGTGGCTGGCCGAGCGCGAGGGCTTCGACAGCGAGAAGAGAGAAAGGTTCGAACTCCACGAGAGCCCAACAGCGCCTGCGACGCCCGCCATGTCTCTCTCGCACTCGGCGGTCAGAGAGGAGAAACGAGAGCCGGGTCTTGAGACGAACCAAGCGGTCGGTAAGTGAGAGACGCCGATGAAATGCTGGAATGCGTACGATGAGGATCAGATGGAGAAAATTTTGATTCTCGGTATTTAACTTTTGTTATTTTGACTGAGAGGAGAAGGGAAAATTCAAATGAAAATTTTGCAAGAAAAGTTAAAGTTAGGCTGCATTATTTTCCGTGGACCTGATGGAATGATTCAACTCTTTTAGCAAATTATTTTTTAATTTTTTTTTATTTTATCATCCTTTTTGTTCTCATTTCTAATTATAGTTATTAGCGGATTAGGATGGACCGAGATTTATCCATATCATAAGTCAAGCCATAAAATTATTTGCAAACCCAATCCAATGCCCTTCAGGTTGCACTGGATTGGATTTAAACATGATTTTATCAACCACCGAATTTTTGGGGTCCAATCAGGCTAAAAGTAATCCAAATGGAAAGCATAATACAAGTAATCATAGATATTATGTAATAAAGTAATAGTAAGTAATATGTAGACATTACCAAAACCACATTATAAATCAGATTTTACTTATAACAATATGAAGAAAAAAATTAATTTCTTATATGCAACAAGTATTCTGAAAAATATAGTAACTAATTTTGGATTGGATCATATTGGTCTAGTTTGGATGGAAAATTTAGTAATCCAAATTCAATCCATATTGGAAAAAGGACATGTTTTTCAATCTAAGCCTAATCCAAATAACTTCAATTAAACCTCAACTAGATTAATTTCGAATTGATTCTCGGTTGGAGGTGAATTAATCCATCCACTTGAGGCTCTATTTTTTTATGAAAAATCTCGCGCTTCCTTCCACCATTTTGCTCAGAAAAAGAAATGCATGAAAAGATTTCCTTTTTTAATCTTTTATTGTAGATGTGTGTATCTATATCACTAAGATTTATTAAGAGAGTAAAGTTTTTGGTTATTGCCTTAAAGAATAAAAGGTTTTGTGTTTTACTGGAATTATGCAACCCCACTTTTAGAAGATTTTGGAAGATTAGGGGTGTTCATAAGAAAGGCACCTTCCTTTTTATATAATTTTAGTATTATGTGATATATGAAAATTTATAAAATATTCATTTTTGCTTATGCCGGTTTTTAATATTAATTATCTTTTTGGCTTCCTTAAGTAATCGATGGATCATTTTTTCTTCTTATTATCCTATAACCCTAATAATATTATTTATCAAATACAAAATGAAATTTGAGAAAATAAAGAGCTTGAAAAATCATTAAAGATGGCCATCAGTTTGCATGATTGGTCATTTCTTATTGTTAGAAACTAATTTGCTAATAACTTGAAAATACTAAGATAATTAAAATTTAAAAATATGAAGGAAATAAGAAAGGTGTGTCATGAATCAATGAATGTAAGACTACTACCTTAAGAATGAATTCGAACCCTTGCATAGTTATCCAGCAATGCCATCCCTAAGGTATAATGAACTTGGCTAAGCTTGAAGGCTCCTATCACGAGCATGATCGCAAGGAGGTATGATACAAAAATTCTTTTCAATTGCCTAAAAAGAAAGTAGGAAAGATAACATTGAAGCAAAGGAAAAGTCAAGAGAGAAAGAGAAGAAGCAGGAGGAATTCTCACAAAGGCTTTGTTTCTGACTTGTCTGAAACACTGGACTTGGGGCCTTTATATAGGTGTAATCCAAGTAACCTGCAAAGATGCCCACAAAGGACTTTATGGCTACCTTAATAACGCCATAAAAACCTACCTTTGCTGACACCTCATAAAGGTCGATAATGCCATCGTTACATACGTGACTTCTTTACAATATCTATAAAGCCTACTTACAGATGCAAGAATCCAATTTGAAATAATTCAAATTTTGGAATTTAACTTAACAGGAGTGTGAGCAAATATATTAGGCACAAAAATGTCTGCATCTGGCACGTCTACATCATTTCATGGCACAGCATCCTAAGCCCAAAACTATGAACTTCATTAAGTGGCTGTTTGGAGCCTTGACCAAAAAAATTATGGATGATTAGATCCCTAGCAAGCCAGATAGAGTAGATTGATCAAGGGTTAAGTCAAGAGACAAGATTCGATGTTGCCTCAATAAGAGGACTTTCATAATTTCTATTAGAAGAGAATAACACAAAGAATGAAATCAATAAGTCATAGGTAAGAGAAACCACTAATGGGATTGATTATAATGAAAAAAATAATTGAAATAAACAATGTTCTCTAGGAAGGAACGCTTCATCACACCAATGAACTAAGATGCAAAGAGTTCATGGATACTTCCATGGAAAACTCGATGCAAATATAGGGTAGTTGTTGTGTTGAGTTGTTGAAGATGTCCCCTCTTCAAGTGTGGATCATTCCTCTACACTTGATAACTATAAGAAGACAACCCATAAACAACTACTTCAAAATCCATCATTCTTTGTTGAGTTTAAACAGCAATTGATACTCAAAACTGCTTCGATACTCGTACTTGTAATCAATTCTTAGAATTGCTTTGATGCACGTAAACGTGCCTTTTGTTTCCTCATGTGAAGCATCAATCTGTTATGAAATTGATCAATAAGGGGTCTGGCTGGGCAAAGTTGAGCTAATCAAAATCATTCAACTCTATTTTATAACCATATCCTAGCCATCACTTGCCCCCTTTTCGAAAATTTAAAGTTATTAAATCCTTGAAAATCCTTATAATATATCAGAAATATTCGAGATTTATCACAGTTGTGAGATACTAGGCTGAAGCTGGCAACCCCAACCGACTTCAGCCCAACGTCCCTTTTGGAAGGGGCAAAGCAGGGGATCGCGTCCGCCTTCTCCGGGCACAACGGGAGCGGAGGTGCCGCAGACAATCCGCGGCAGCCCCTCGGCCGTTTTGTGGCCGCTTTGCATCCGCACGAGCGGCTGCTGATCGCACCCGCCGCGAGAATCACGGTGGTCCACCATTCGAATTGGTGGCCTATTAAAAACCCCCCATTCCTCCTCCACTGTGATTGCTCCACCACTGACCCTCTCTTTCCTCTTCTCCCTCCTTCGGTGACCGCATGCGCCACCCCAACCGAGCTTCTCCACCTTGGGTCATCTTCTTTCTTTGGATTTTTGGTTTCCTCCGCTTTTCCTGTTCTGAGATCCATCCTCTCTCTTTATCGGAAGCGTCGCTGCTGCCGCCGGATCGAGCAGCTGCGGCCGTGATCTCCCTCCGCTACCTCTGCCACCGCCGGTAAGCTCCCTCCACTCTTCGATTTCAAGCTTAATCATGCTATATTCCTTTCTCTATTTAGCCCCCAAACCGAGACCACTTCGGTCTCTTTCTCGATACCGGCCACCACAGCAGCCGCCGGCCGCCATTGCGATCGATCGTCGACCGGGGGATGGCCTCCGGCCACCCAGGCCAGCCATCCCGCCAGCCCCCTTCCTCTTCTGATTTCCAATCTTCCCCTGTCCGTGGGGTTTTGGGGAAGGAAGAGGCCCATCATGGGCCAAAGTGGGCCTTGGGTCCTGTTCACCGTGAGCCCAACTTGGGCCCAGTTCAGCCTAGTTGGCCCTATTTCGGCGATACCCTTTGTGGGCCCAACTTAGGCCCAGTTTAGATCCGAAATTCGAAATCCAGTTCAAACTCGAAACCCAGTTCAGACCCGAAACTCAAAATCCGAAATCCGAACCCGTTTAGCCAATAAATGGAATTTTGCAGTTAAGCCCTTGATGGTATATTATTCCACAAAAGAGTCTTCCGCAAATTATGTTTGGTCTATGCAATGAATTTTATTGCATAAATCATCCATCTAGAGGACAACTTTGGGGGCCCTATTGGGCCGGATCTATGCAGGCCCATTGGCCTGTGTCCGATGTGGGCCCTATCGGGCCATGTCCATTATGGGCCAACTCTAGGCCCTGTTTGACCGTATCCAATAATATTAATTTTAGTTTTGCTTTGCTCTGAAATTAACAATGGAATTAATTTAATTTAAACAAGTGAACCTGATCCGCCTACCTGAAATAGGAGTTAAGCGAGAAGAGATAAGTAACTTAATGCTTGAAAGTGCATTTTTCAAATTATTTAGTAAAATAACTATTAGTGGATTAAATTTTGAAATATGATTTGTATTTAGTAAAATAGGTCTGGCATGTTTAAATTTCATCTGAAAATTTTGTTATATGCTCTAAAATCCGTAAACTATGACTGGGTAATTTATGAAATATATTTATATATATATATATGTGCATTCTCAATATAGCTATGATCTGTTATGTTTTATTCTGGCTCCGCCAATGTGGATTATACGTTGGACCTGTCGACTTGTAATCTGTGAGGAACCAGTTCTGACACCGCGCCACCGATGATTAGAATAGTAGTTTATGGACACCGTTGCATCCGGTGACCAACAATAGTGGTTTCTGGCACTCTGTGCAACCTATGCCACTGGGTTACGTGGCTGTAGCCTATTATGTTGAGATTCTGGTATCAGAGTTTTTGAAAAAATGATAATAAGTTTTGAAAACAGTAAAACGATGTTATTTATGATTTATTCCAGACATTATCCTGTATTTTGATCTGATATGCTCTGACCCCACTTTGGGCTATTTTGTTGCTTACTGGGCTAGTGTAGCTTATTATTTTATTTTCTCTGTTTTTCAGATTCAGAGGCTTGATCGCACGGGATTGAGGAGTGTGTTAGATTTTTTGATGATTTCTTAAGTTATTGGCATTTTAGTTAGATTAGTTTGGACATTTGAATTATGTTGTCATTTGCTATTTTGAATCTTTGTAAGACTGCTTTGAATAACTTAAATAATTATGTTATCTTTAAACATCTGTGATTGCTTCAATGTCATCTACTGCCTTACACGCCTGTGCGGTCCGCCGTGCAGGTGTGCGGCGTCTGCCGTGCTCCGGGCTCGGGGTGTGACAGATTTGGTGGTATCGAAGCTCAGGTTTCAAATTTCTAGGAATTATGTTTGAAATAGTCGGATAGAGCTTAAGTTTTAGGATCTTTAGGATTCATGGGAAAGTTTGAGAGATGGGTAGACATTAGACCATTAGACGAAAGTATTTATTTACTTTTGCTATCGATAAATTTATGTTATTTTATCAAAATTTTGAAATGCTAAAATTAGAATGCAACCTAATTATGGTCGTAACCAAAGTGTGAATAAGTTATTCTGAGAGTTTTCTTGGTGTAGCAATTTGTATTTCAAATTATGATTAATTAGATTTTGACTAAATTAAGTGAAGGAATATTAGTTATGGGATATTATTGTGCAATGTAATTATTTTAGAAGTTTAACTTGATATCAGACACTATGGATATTGCCTTTAGTTCAAGTTAATTATTTTGGTGGTAAGTTAAGGTTCATTTATAAAAATTTATTTAAAGTTTGGACTAGAAAATATTTTATACTATTCATTGAAATATTCTTTGAGGATTGAAATCTGTATGTGGATCATATATGAAACTCTTGTGTAGATAGAAAACATATTTGGGATGAAATTCTAAAATTTTTCTTTGGCTTTACCTAGAATTTGAAATTTTTAGATCTTTTCAAATTATAATGCAGATTGGTATTTTAATTGGAAGTGATTTAGTAAATTCTGAGAATATTGGTTGTTTAAATTATTTTAAGCTGGTCAGCGATATTAACTTTGTGATTTGAAAATAGTTTCTGATGGTTTTTCTTATTAAGGAGAATTTCAATGTCAAAGAAAAGAAAAGTGTTTTTGATTTTGACTGATATGGATATCATGGTGTTATTAGTAGGTACTTCTATCTATTATGCAAAAAAAAAAAATCGTTGGAAAGTATAGTATTTTTGATTTTGATCGATATGGATATCATTGTGTTATTAGTAGATTCTCTAAATCTAGTAGATTTACAAGATCCCGAAATATTTGCAGTACTGCAAATAAAAATATTATACTTATTTGAGGAGTTGATCTCAATGTAAAATCATAGAGCTTATATCTTGGTAGAATTTCTTGTAAATCTTTGAACCGGATTATTAGATTCTTGTAAGTTAAATATTTATAAATCAAGGCCATGAGTTAATTATAAATTTTGTATCACCATATAAGAAATGCAAGTGGGATTTCATGAGAGGCCTAAATAAGTTTAGCCTAAAAGCAAAGATTCGGGATGATTGAGTAAGCTCTTGAGTAAGTTAATCTAAAATCTTTTAATTATCGAAGCTTAGAATAAATATCAACTTGTATAATGGAATTGTCAAGGGAAACTAGAATTGGATCAGTTCAAATTTGGATCTAGAATATGATTATTTGATCATATGATGGTACAAATATGGCAACTATCTCAAGGGTTAATCATGACCTTGTGTACTTGGGAAGCAAGGATAAAATTTTGCTTGGATATTAAAAAAATATATTGATGATCTGGAATCATTAAAAAATTTTGGAGAATATTGATCTAAGTTGCGTAGCGGAAGTTTGATGGACTGAGTAAATTTAAACTGGTCAAAAATATTGACTGTGTTTTGGTAACATGTTATGATGAAAGACTATGTT
>JAOXJJ010001214.1:67549-85456 GCA_025769935.1 Phoenix roebelenii
CAGGTCAATCATGATATGATTATATTATCTCTTGGATAGACTTTGCTATTTTTGGGTATGCTAAGAAAATAATAATATTAATAATAATTTGAGCGTATCATAACTTGGGTTAGTTGATTGTTGACCAAATATGGTCTACTTTGTTAAGTATCTGAATAAATCATGCATTATTTGCTCCCATCCTATGATTCATAAGTTTAAGTTAAAAGCTTTGTGGCATATTGAATCATGGTATCAATACTTTGCCTTCTTAGACTTGCTTTTGTGATTTGATGCAAATTATTTTTGAGATAAATCGTTGCTATCTAATGATCATCTATACATGTTCATTTTGTGAATCATATTCTTGGCAATATAATGATTTGACTCTAAGGTTGGTCATTATTCTTTGAGGGATCAACACACTACCATGATAAGTTATGAATCTATTTCATTTCAAGTTCTATCCCAAACACAACTAATTTTTTAATCAATTCAGTTGTGAATCGATCCTAATCCGATCTTGAGTGAACATGCATCAAGATGATAATTTCAACCTGAGATTTTAGTTAGTCACTTATACAATTTTTGATAATTGATCTAAAGCTATCTATCACACTGATTTTGATCCAGAAGAATGAAATCTTGGATTTATATTACTCAATGGGCTGAGTATCTTTAAATTTGAAAGGCCTAGATCTCTCAAATTTCGAGGATGAAATTTTCTTAAGGGGGAAGAATGTGAGATACTGGGCTGAAGCCGGCAACCCCAACCGACTTTAGCCCAACGTCCCTTTTGGAAGGGGCAAAGCAGGGGATCGCAAACGCGATCCCCCTCCGCATTCTCCGGGCACAACGGGAGCGGAGGTGCCGTGGACAATCCGCAGCAACCCTGCGACCGTTTTGTGGCCGCTCCGCGTCCGCACGAGCGGCCGCTGATCACACCCGCCGCGAGAATCACAGCGGTCCACCGTTTGAATTGGGGGCCTATTAAAAACCCCCCATTCCTCCTCCTCTGTTATTGCTCCACCACCGACCCTCTCCCTCCTCTTCTCCCTCCTCCGATGACCGCGTGCGCCACCTCAACTGAGCTTCTCCACCTTGGCTCATCTTCTTTCTTTGGATTTTTGGTTTCCTCCGCTTTCCCTATTTTGAGATCCATCCTCTCTCTTTGCCAGAAGTGTCGCTGCTGCCGCTTGACCGCAGGATCGAGCAGCCATGGCCGTGATCTCCCTCCCACCGCCTCTTCCACCGCTGGTAACCTCCCTCCTCTCTTCGATTTCAAGCTTAATCGTGCTATATTCCTTTTTCTATTTAGCCCCCAAACCGAGACCACTTCTGTCTCTTTCTCGATGCCAGCCACCGCAGCAGCTGTCGGCCGCCACTGCGACCGGCCGGCCGTCGACCGGGAGATGGCCTCCGCCCCCCTTCCTCTCTCGTTTTTCCTTCTTCCCCTGTCTGTGGGGGTTTGGGGAAGGGGGAGGCCCATCATGGGCTAAACTGGGCCTTGGGCCCTATTCACCATGGGCCCAACTTGGGCCCAGTTCAACCTAGTTGGCCCTATTTCGGCAGTACCCTTTGTGGGCCCAACTTGGGCCCAGTTCAGATCCGAAATTCCAAACCCAGTTCAAACCCAAAACCTAGTTCAAACCCAAAACCCGAAATCCGAAATCCGAACCTGTTTGGCCAGTAAATTGAATGTTGTAATTAAGCCCTTGACGGTATATTATTCCACAAAAGAGTCTTCCGCAAATTATGTTTGATTCCTACAATGAATTTTATTGCATAAATCATCCATCTAGAGGCTTGAATAATACTTTATTTTAGTTAGATTAGTTTGGACATTTGAATTATGTGTAGCTCATTATTTTATTTTCTCTGTTTTTCAGATCTAGAGGCTTGATCGCACGGAATTGGGGAGTGCGTTAGATTTTTTGATGATTTCTTCAGTTATTAGCATTTTTGTTAGATTAGTTTGGACATTTGAATTATGTTGTCATTTGCTATTTTGAATCTTTGTAAGACTGCTTTGAATAACTTAAATAATTATGTCATCTTTAAACATCTGTGATTGCTTCGATGTCATCTGCTGCCTTGCACGCCTGTGCGGTCCGTCGTGCGGGTGTGCGGCATCTGCCACGCTCCGGGCTCAAGGCTTGGCAACAGTTATAACTGCTTAATGGCTATATTACCATGTTTCCAGCCGATTATTGTTGGAAACCCGTGTTTGGTAGCAATAGAATTAAACACTTTAATTTCTAAGCATGAATGAGATCTAATCTCTACCATAGTATAAAACTAGGATTTAAAACGTTTATATAAAACATGAATTTGTGTTTTTACGTCTAACATGCAAACCTACAATTTCAGCAATCATATTAAGATCTAATCTTAACATCTAACACTATCAAATCAAATACTTGATTTGCTGGAAGCCTCTGAGGATTCCTTGATGACGCTTTGCAACCGCACACGCGTCCGGCCTTTATGGATCGTCCATGCGAAGCTCTAGAAAGATCTGCGTCCACGGGAGTGCTAGCTCGTGAGGAAGCACTGCAATAACTGAATCTTTCTTCTTGAGACAATCAACCCTTGATTGATCTTCAAGACGATGGAGGAGGAGATGAAGGAGATCAAAGAGAGCTTGTGACCTTCACGTGCTCTCCCTTTTTTTTTAGAACTTAGGCTCTGCAGAAAATTCACTTGGGAAGGCTTAGACGTGGAGGGCCTCTTATTGCCAAAAACCCCACACCTTCCTTCCTTCTTGCACCAATTAATTGCCATCAAATGGCAATTGAAATTCCTATCAAATAGGGACCATGTGTGGTGGAATAGAGGAGGAGACGTGGCCATGAACTGCTGCATTTGAATCCCTAAGAAATAGGGATGCATTTCTTCCAAAAGAAAACAGCCGCACGTCCCCTTATTTCATCACATATTTTTCATGCCTTGAGTCCCTACCAAATAGGGATCTCTCTCCTTTTCAAATTCAGAATTTGAAATCAAAATCCTTATAAAATAAGGAATTCTAATTGACTTTGGTCAAGTCCAATCCAATTGGATTAAGTCACATCAATTGGGTCAAGCCCAATCTACTTGGGTTGAACCCAATCCTATTAGGTCAAACCCAAGTGCAGCCCAAATTGAATCTAATTCATTTTGGCTCAACCTAAGCCTAACTATTCAATCAAATTGAATTCATCAGCAATCTAATTGCCAATTATTCCTCCAAGAATTTAATAATTATTTTACTGCAACTTTTTCTTAGGATAATTTGTCAATCAAATTGACCGATGTACCCTTGGACGATTCTTAATCGTCGATCAGCCATTTGATCAACATAGAAACTTCTATGCGTGTGACCCCATAGGTTCGAACCTAAGCCGGTAGTACAGGAACGACTTTCTGCACTAATCGATGTGACCATCTAGCAATGGTATCCGACGTCCGGATAGACCAAATATATGCGAAGCAAATATTCTAGAATCCTGGACTTTGGTTACTGTATAATTCATCTCTTTGACTCCTAATGCTAGGATGACCTCAGAGTTCTGCTGTAATCAGTACATCTACTATGTGATCAATTTTAGAAATTCTATGACTCCTCACAAGAATTACCCTAGCCAAGGTTTTGCTAAATTGACACAAAGCATTATCTCCTATTTTCAGAAGGGATCAATTCCATCTCGACTCGCATCAATTTTGCAAGTACTTGACTGCACCCAGTAACCTTCCGTCCCAGAATTAGAAATTCTGCTAGTCCGGTACCAAAGTACAGTGAGTTGCTTGCTAATCACTATGGTGATCTCAGGTTTGAGGGATACTTATACCCATATCCACTCGGAACATCTCTCGACAGTAGAGCATTCCGGAATTGGTCACGTTCAGTGAAATGTACTCCTACACTTCATCTGTGTGACATATCAGTGTCTTCACACTCCTTGGTTAAGAGGACAACCAACGTATATGTCATACAATGACCTAATCTCGATAATGCTGTCGTCCTAGTAATAGCATATCATTTGGTCGCGAACAGGTTTATGTACTCTAAGATAAATCCTTCTTTAACATAAAATAAGTTCTAAGAACTTTATCATATAAGAGTTCATTTGAAGATGTACAATAAAATGATGAATAATGCCAAATAACATTTTATTAATTTGTCAATTCATTTACAAAATTCAATCATTAACATGCTGACGATTAACACTTAGAATACAAATTCCAACAGTTATTACCATATTGCTAGCAATATAATACGACACCAAAACATTCCTTAATTGGAAAATCCTGGCATGGCTTCATTTCACTTTATTCTTTTGATTTGGTCTTTGAGTAGCTATAGCTTTCCTAGTTCTCCCTTTCTCTGCTTTGCTTTTGATTCGCTTGATTTCCCTCCAGCTGATTCAACTTTAGACAACATGGCTTGAAAATTCGTCCTCTCCAATCACATTGATGTGAGCAAGGATATCTAGTCACTAGTAAAAATAATCAACCATTTCAGAGATCGTGCCAAGCCACATTTTGAACGAACTTTCCCTTTTGAGGATTCAACAATATATCCCTTGTACAAAGAACAATTATTATTCCAGAAGAAGGGTTACAATGGATACACTAGTTAAAGCTGAGGGGCTGGTCAAATCTCCCCATTGATTGGGGTGTTTAAGTAACTAGAATGGAAAAAGACAATGGTCACTTGAGGAGGTCGCTAGGGATTTATGGGCTCGTTGATATGTCAAAATATTCAATATGCCACAACGAAGACATGACCATTGCTACAGTGTGTTTTTGGCTTGATCCATGAATTCTTTCCTCTTTCCGTTCAGTTTGGTTTGCTCGACTACAGTAGATGCTTGTGATTTTTCGCACAACATTCGAAAGGATTAGGAATGCAATAACATTCTTGAGAATATTCAGGAGAAGGATGGCCCTGTGGCCAAATTTGAGCATAGCTGTTTTTTTCCTACATGGTCGTGCAAAGATATTTTTTGCATGCCATCATTCAAGATTATGACCACCTATGTGAAGACTGGTTGCTTTAGCTTCCAGATGCCAGTTTGCTCTTGCTCCATGTCTCCTGGCTTGTCTATATTGCTCATTACTCCTTGAGGTCAATAAAGATTTGATGGTGACATCCATTTTATCTTCGACAGCTCTAGTTATTTGCCTATGTTTTATAATTGAGGCTATGCAATGAAGACATTGTCATTCCTTTCGGCCTATGACTCACATATAACCATAAGCTGTTTTTTGCTATAAAATCGGTTTAGCTTTTCGACATGTATAGAATTCCTTTTGGATTTGGATTTCAAAGAAAGTTGAAAATTATATTCCACTCCAAGGTTTTGCATATGATCTTTCCTAGTTTATGGGCCTACAAAAGCAAATATGGACCCAGGAAGGTGGTAGAAAGTGTATACCATAACAAAAGAGATTATTAATGATAAAAAATTTGATGACAAAAGAAATTTTGCCAACAAAAGTATAACTTTGGTGACGAAAATTAACTTTCATCACACTACTACAGTCAGTAATTTTTTTCATGATGAAAATTATTTTTGTTGGAACAATACATCACCAAATATCTAGCACCAATATATAGAGGAAATTCTTTTGTGATAACTTTTACTATATCATGACAGAATTTATCATCACTAGGAGTTAGTAAATTTCATTACGAAATATATTGGATCACTAAATATATTTTCTTTTGTGACTTAAATTTCTCATTACCTATTCTTGTTTCATTTATAAAAAGTAAAAATAATCTATGATTGTTTTTAAGACAAAAATAATAGTGTTACCAAACATCAGGCATCAATGGCCTCTATATACAGAGAATTTTTTTGTAAAAATTCTTACTATATAATGACAAAATTTATCATCACTTTGAATTCCTAAATTTTATCATGAAATATCCTCAGTCACTAAATATTTATGCTTTTGATAACCTAAATTTTTCATCATCTATTCTTGTTTTATTTTGAAAATTCAGAAATTACCTACAACTACCATTCATGATGAAATAATAGTATCACAAATGATTGCAATTTTTTTGATGATAGTAAAGTTTCATTACAAAACTATTGTTAGTAATTTTTAGTAGTAAAAATTATTTTCATAGAAAAAATCCATCATCACAAGTATGATGTGAATTTCGCATAATTTTGAGAAAATTTTTGTATAAAGATTTTTACTATACTGTAACAAAAAATTATTGTCACTAACAACTCACATAATTCCCAATATTAATTATCATTCAAAATATATAAAAATTGATTATCTATAACTATTGTTGGTGACAATAAAATTACATCACCAATACTTGCAATGTTGTTGACCAAATGTAAGGTTTGTCATCTAATTAATGTTGCTAATTTTTTTGTAACAATAATTATATTCATGAATTTTTTTTTTGCCATCATAAATATGGTACCAAAATTTTAGTAACTAGATAATAGTCTAAAATTTAAATATCAAACATGTATTGAGGTATTAACAAATTACACTTCATATCTTTCAAATTAAAGATTGTTTAGGTATGAACTCAATATGAAAATCAATGACTGGACTGTTGAAGCAAATATTATTTTATTTAACAACCTGTGCAGACAATGTCACGAAGGCTACTAGAATCTATCAATCAACTTTGGTCAAGAGGTAACAACCATGCACCAAACATAGTTTACCTCATGTACATTCTATGTTAGCACAAGAAATTGATGGCTGTTCCCTTAAATTTCATGAAATGTTCATAAGTATTGAAGCTTTACATCAGTCAAATTTATTTCCAGCTCTTCTGTGAATTTATTAAAGGGGTAGATATGGTAAATATATAATTGAAGATAGCATATATGGTAAATACATAATTGAGTGATAGAAATACTATAGTTACTTATCCATAATAATTTGAGTTGTGCAATAATGATATCCTGTTGGTTTCCCTGCATAAGAATAACATGTTAATCTTACTATCAAAAAGAGAATAAAAAGCAATTCTAATCTTATCTATTTGTTATATCATTGAATTTGCTATATATTGCACTCTAGACTCGTTTGATTTGCAGGAAGAGAAGGGGGGAAAGTGTGGTTAACAAAAATGAAAATATATTTCTCATTTTAGATGGAGTTTTTAAAAAAGAGAGATAGAAAACTAGCTTTTCTATGGGAATAAGTTTCCAACACTTTATGGGGAAAAGCGAGTTTTTTACAGGATGGATATCCTGGTATTTTATTTCCCACAAATACCCTTAACCCATTATGATCTTTTTAATAGCTATATTTAATTGTTAATATTAAACTATTAAAAGTATACTATTAAAAATTACCACGATATAAAGAAGTTATGATAATTTTAATATAAAAAAATATTAATATTCATTTAATATTATCACAATATAAAGAAGTTATCCAACTATTCACTAAAAATTCAGCATGATAAATATTTTTAATTGCTACTCCTAACTACTTAAAAAAAATAAATATTTTTAGATTTAAAATTTTTAAATATAGCTACTAAAAATATTTAAATATTGCTATAAAAATATATTATCAATTGTGGTAATTTTAATAGTTAAAAATAATTAAAAATAGCTATTAAAAAATATATTCTAGTCTTTCTGGTGTTGAACCTTCAAAACCTTCAACATCGATGTTCTAAGTATGTGACTCTAAAAATTATGCATGTGATGTTTTTTTTGTAGTTCTTTTATTAAGATCATTATAGGTATTTGACACAACTTTGCCAGAAAATAGATGCTCAACTAAACATCACTCACTCTGAGGAGTAAATTTTCTATACCACTTTTTCATAGTCAGCTAAACATGCAAAAATCTAAAAAAAATATTCTGATAAGATAAAATTCTTCTTGCAAAGCAAGCAAATCCTCTATTTTCAATGGCACTCTATAGAGTTATTAACTATGAAAAATCCTTTCTGTATTCCCTTTCTTTTAGAATTTATACTTTTTTGTATGTATTCATAATTTGTATTTATTTTGCAATATCTAAGCTGCCTCAAATAATTTTAGATCTTTATATTATTAGAAAATACATAGAAAATTAATTACTGCTACTTGTCATACACCAGTAGAAATATTATTAAGTAGTATCACTAACTTTTATATTGGATAAATATTTAGGTTCGTTAATTCAAGCATGTTCCAAATAAGTCTGGATTATTTTACCTAAACATGTACCTGACATTTCTACTATACAGATTTCATCAATTATTTGACATGCGCTTTGAATGTATTAGTGAAACTTCTAGGAGATAAATTACTGGGCTAATCATATGCAGTACCCAGAGAATTATTTTAAGGAATATGCAGTGCACCCAACATTTTCTAACATTTCTAGTGATGGGAAGGAGATCCAAGATGACGCAGACATAGAAGTTGAACCCCCATCATCCCCTCAGCAAGGCTAAAAATATGCCATGCAAGCTGAGCAATTATGTTTTCAGCCACGCAACAAACTTACATAAATTGTGTTTTGTTGTCTCAGACAATGCTAAGCTGAATCAAGCTTGTGGCTGAAGTCTATTTTGGAATGTAAATACTGTTAGCAATGTCTAAAAGCTGTGGCCATGGCAATGTCAAGCATACTCTTTCCATGTTTTTGTAGGTAACACAAGATATATAGATGTTCAATAGCTTTTGCTTTTTCTGTTTTGTAATATAACTACTACTTAATCTATGAACAAATTTATTGCATTGATTTTTTTTTTTGTTTGTTTGTTTTTTGTTTTCAGCTCAATGTTTGACTTTATATTTGACACCTATTTCTAGACAGTTTGATCCATGGAGATATGACTATCCTAGAATTTAGAATGCAACCTCATTTTTGAATTAATGCTGCTAGAAGCCTTGCATGTATCTATGAATTAAGGACCCCAGTTTGGTCTCAATAGCCCATTGTGAGACAGGTGCTGCACCACCCTTTTTTTTCTCTCTCTCTTTTGTAAGTTAGGCAAGAAGACAACAAAACCTATCCATCCAAACTTGTCTCCATCTTCCCTCTAATGCAAACGTGAACAATTAGCACGGTAGTCTAGCTCAAAGATTCTTAATTTCCTCTGGACAAAGTTCACCAACTCATTATTCTCACTTCCAAAGATCTCCATAGTTTGAAACAAATCTTGGAGCTTCTTTTAAACGACACTCCCCTCTCCTCTTTCTACCCAGTACCCACCATCCTATATAATAATCTCCTTTGTCGGGCGAACCCCATTTTCATCCTCATATTGTCTAAGGACCATTAGCATACCTTAAGCCACGAGAAACTCAAGACCAATAGATTAATGGATGGGAATCATTAGACCATTGTCTTTCAACGGTTGTGTAACTTTTCTATTATGTATTGGGTCCAAGGGCAAGAAAACATGTGGGCCATACATGGATCTAAAAAGGAAGACCGTTGGGCCCATGTTGGCACATCTTCACCATCGCAGTGATTAAGATCGTCCACTTAATCTCTCAATTTGTCAAACCCCAGCTTTTTGTAATAGAGAAAGGATGTGCTTGTTGGAAGTTTTAGTTCTATACGGCGCAAAGAAGTAATACAATGTATCAAAATTGTGGCTAACTGCATTTCTTTAAAACGTATTTAATTTGGCTGAGATTTTTCACCCATTACCTTCTGCTTCTAGATTAGGTAGGATTTGAATTTGCGTTCAGATTGACTACTTTATGTTCTGTTTCATGTGGCTCATCTCACCTTTTGGCAACATCAATACAAACATTCTTGTATCTTGGTACTGAGATCAGACCATAAGAGCAATGGATTGTCTACAACCCTATGCTCATGGTTTAAGTACATGGCTTGTTAAATAAGCCGTGGTTGTATAAAATTCAGACATGACATTGAGATATGCTTCCTATGCGAAGAATTTTAACTACATTCATGTTGTGCCATTTGAGGCTCATGTGAACTTGCATAGTCCATAGGGCAAACATGCACAAGTCAGATTTATGTAACACATTATCCCTAAGGGAGCTGTAAGTGCTCAAATAGTGGCCTTTCAACTTAGCTGAATGGTACGTAGTCAGTGGAGCTTGGGTGCAGCAGTAGGCACCCTCTCTTTATAAGAGTCATGTGGTCTTCATCTACTCTGATTTTGTCAAAACTATTTCACATGGCACTTACTCTTGGCCACTAGCTGGATTGTTGAAATGGGATGTAAACAATGATCACTACATCTCGTTGGCTGATGATCAAAAGATTGACGAGATGTATTTCATTACGTCTTGTATAATTGTGGAATGGGAATATCATAATTATCATTTTGATTTGCTGACCAAGTGTTGCCCTTGTACTGAAGTATCACTTTCACCTCCAGTAATCTATTGCATCTTTTCCAATTCCTTTTAGTTTTATGATTTTGCCATATTTCTTCCTCCATGGAATACTCTTATGTCTCAAAGGGTCATCCACATCCATAAGGATTCAATGCGACCTTCTGTATTAATGAGGTTTTGGTTTATCTTCTTGTAAGGCATGCCCTTTCTTCTATAAATAGACCTAGCGTCTCCTCCCCTTGGTGTTCATCCTTCTTTCTCTTGATTGCTCATGCCTCTCCCTAATCTTCTTCGACTTGTCATGGTGAGTAAGGTTGAGTATTGGCCAAAACTATCCATTTGTTTTGATTCACTGACTTCTGATTTATTTGCTGAATCAAAATATCATCATAAATTGAGGTATCATCAGAAACAAGTTGTATAGCCAAATTGGAATACCATCATAGCAGCTTGTTTGGTTGAGAGCTTCCAAATCGCCAAGTCAACATCTTTCATCCAAACTTGGGCTAATCTCATCCCCTCACCCAATTCGGGCTAGTTTAGGTGGACCCTTTTGATTTCCACTCTTATTAATTAGATCCACGCCTAAGCCCTTGGCTTGCTACACTCGGTCTACTTTCACTGCAATTGATGATGGTGAGTGAGAACATATTATCCATTCATCTTGAAGCTCTAGCAAGCCAACGAGCACTTTGAGAGTATTAACCTATTAGGCCTTGTGCTTCTAATTATATTAGCCAAAAATAATAAAATAACATCATCTTTTTAATTTTTTGAATTTTCTTGTATACCTCTTCAATGTGAAATAGAAACCACCACATGTACTTCTTAATAATACTACTTTTACTTTGTTTAAAATTTCTACTTCTGGATCGAATAAACCATCCATGGATGCTAACACCTAGCAGAAAGTCATCTCATCCATAATCCATATATTGGTCTCTAGTTACCCACATAACCAAGTACTAAGCTAAATTGACCCTTGTATTATCACGTCACCGTCTGGTATATTAGCTAGGCATGGATGATTAGCACTGACGAAGAGGAAGAAAAAGTAGTATTATCCCCCAAGGTGGTTGACCCCCAGTCCTTGAAGTGGGGATAGGCTGCACTGGGGGTAGTTTGAATTATTGCACCCAATCCATCATCTCAAAGGAATAACTTTCCCGAACAATAGGGCCATACATTTGCATAATTTCAACGACATGTTTTCCAGCATCCATCTACAAATCAAGATGGTCAAAGCTCTTGTCGGACTCAAATATAGGCCTAATATTGATCGAAAAATTGTTGATGGTTTGTTCCATCTTATTCACTCATACCTTCACTCGCAAGATCTCTTTTTTGTGGGCTCCGTCAGCCAATTTTGAGGACACGAATCAAATTTTGCCCTTGTCTTTCAAGTAGACTGAAAAATAAGTAGACTGACATGGCCAATTTTGTAGGCCTTGTCATCCTCATATTGTGAATCTTGATAAGCCGATTCACCCAACAACATGGTAGGATTGGTTGATTTTACCACTATATACGCATTGGAATGTATTGTGGCACACAATATTAGTTTCAAATAGGGGAAGCAAATCTACTGACCTATTCTAGTGTCAAAGCTAGAGATGATGCATATCATTTCAAAAGTGGTCCTAGCACAACAACCACTTTCTATACAATTGCTTTCATTATCCCCTTCCATATTATCTGATAATAGCTGCGGTTGTTGCACCAGAACATGAGACAATGGCCATACAAGGTCCCATCCGTAGTAATGTGATGATGATTATGTAGTAAATATGGGAGCAATGTGATGATGAATATGGAGGGACCCACCGAATGTGCTAGAAAAGATTTGTTGATCCCACTGAATGTGCTAGAAAATACTTGTTGGCACTTTTTTCATCCCATCCTAGTGAGCACTAGGGAACTTGAGATCCTACGAAACTTGGTTGATTGGCAAAGAAAGGTATCGTGTCTCAGCAACGACGAGGTTGGTGTCCATGGATGTGCCACCAGCATTTGATCGACCAAAAAGATGATGATAAAAATTGAAAGGAGGATAGAGAGTAGCACGGATATGGGTGCCTTGGCCTTCAAGAAATTTTGGTACCATCACACTATCTTTTAAAGATGAATAAAGGGTGTAGCATTGAACTATGATAAGGGTGTAGCACTGGACTACGGTAAGAGTATAGCACAGGACTATAGTAGAAATCTATATTATGTCTACTTCGAGAAAAAAAAAGATAGAGTAAAACTAAAATAAGGTAATGATGCATTTGATTGATTATGGAAGATTTCTTTACAATTTACAATTTTTACTATTTATAATAATAGATAATAACTGCATACTCTAACAGCTACTCTTATGTAGAGCCTTCTCTTTTGGTGGTTCTGATAACTGATGCTAGTGATCCTCTATTATACATGTTCATCAGTATGGTCGCTCTGCAGCTATTAGGTCGATAATCATGTTTTTTAGCCTAAGACACAGTTCTATGTTGGAGATTATCCCTAGGTCTGTTTCTGTTATCTTGATATATTTCCATGTATTATAGTTGATCCCGACTAAATTCTAAGCTGTTAGCCTGCTTGTGATTGAATTCTTCTTCTTTGGTCTATAATTTCACTTGGTGAAATTTATTGTGGTCGAACCTTCCCAGTCTTGTAATGGTCAAATGATATTCACTTGTTCTGGTTTCATTAAAACTATTTCACGTGATGCTTGCTCTTGATTGCCAGTTGGATTGTTGAGATGGGATATAAACACCTAATCAACATGCATTTGGCATGGTTTGTACCTCAAGCTCCAAAAAACAAAGATATTCAACACTAGGCCTGTACCCAAGTCAGTTTTGGAAAGCCAATATAGATTAAGAAATTAAATCTTGAATATATCAAATAAGACTGATATCATCAAATAGGTGGATTTGGCAAGGCTTGTTATCAAAATCAATCAAAATTATTATCCCAATAGGAGAAGATTGTTTCTGTAACCACTTTGCATATTTCTGCTAAATCACACTCTAGCAGATTATAAAAGAGATTCTTTTCTATAATTATTTTCTTTATTTGCAAAGAATCTTACCATTTGAGCAAGAAATGAATGTGAACACATTCATGGATAGGTTCAAGGAGATCTACAACTATAAATTTGGATGTCTAGCCATTACAAGGGCATCATGAATTAAATAAAATTTATAATTATTTTCTCCATTATTTTATGAGTTTGAAAGTTTGTTACTACTATTCCTTCCTCCTATCTTGAAATTCCATGCTGGGAAAATCTTCTTTTCAAGGAGAAAGAGCCCCTTGTGTACTATAAACTAATCATATTTTTCCACCATTCCAATTAAAAATAATAAAAATGCATGAATTATTACCATATATAAGTCTTCAACCAACCTTACTTCTAAATTACATTTTTCGCGGACCGATGGCTGTGACCGATAGGATATTTACATAGTGATGACCTTATAACTTTTTCTTAAAAGGATACCCATATAGATTTTTTTTCTTTGCCTTTCCAACAAATGTCATTCCCTTTTCATTTCAACCCAAGAGCTCCTTTTTAAGACTTGAGATACTAACTTTACATAAGAATGGTTTTTTGGACTTTCGCTAACTGGATCTTAGGAGTATGGAGCCTTTATGGCAATCAATGTGCATGAAATTTTTTCAAAATTAAATGTCAACCATCATAATCTCTTCCAAGTTTGAGTGTTTGAAAATGAGAAAAAAATGAGATATGTCAGAATCTCAACTAGTAATGGCAAAACAGAGATATCATAATATTGCTGGAAATTGGACCCGGAGGTGACCGCGGACCGAGGAGGAGCTCCGGCGGGTGGTGCGGCAGCGGACGGCTTTCTCCGGGGGATCTTGAGATCTCCCCCTCCTTTTGTGGTTCAAATATGGACCGAGGGTGACCACGCTGGAGGAGTCGAGGGAGCTGCCGGTGAGTGAAAGAAGAGGACGAGTGCCACCTCCCGTGCGGCGGTGGACCTGCACAAAGCCTCACCGGTGGTATTCCGGTGAGGGTTCTCCGACGCTCAAATTAGAGTGGAGTTTAGTAGGCCCAGCCAAAAGTCTTTTTTAGGCGTTACCTGATGGGGCTATTTATAGTATCTGTAAAGGTGTCCAGGTGGCGGAGGTATGGCTCGTTCCCATCATGGAAGGAGATGGTGTGCAGCCAGAGCTTGCTTGTGGCATGCAGTACAGTCTGTTTTTTGAAACAGTGAGGCGTTGACAGTCGTAGCAGAGTATGGTCCCTGGTTGATATGTCATGGCATGGCCGGCAAGCAAAGCAAGGTGCGGTGAGGCTGCTGCAGGGCATGGCCGCAGCATGTGGACGACGAGGTTGGCCTTTTGAGATCGGCCATCTGGTCTCGGCCTTCTGAGCTCGACCTCCTGAGTTCGGCCTCCTGGTCTCGGCCTACTGAGCTCGGCTTACTGAGCTCGGCCTTCTGAGCTCGGCCTCCGGAGCTCGGTCTTCTGAGTCTAAATATAGGAGTGGAAATAAGGGCGTGCATGAATGCTTATTCAAGGCATGCATGAACTCCTTCATAGGGTGTGTGCAATTTAAGGAGTCCTAGTTTATTTGGAGTCTTATTTATTAGTCTATGTATTATTAAAGAGTCCAAGTCGTTTGGGAATCTTAGGTAATTTGTTAGTTCATTGAGTCAAAAGATTGATTTGATTTAAAAGAGTCCATGTTAAGTAGGAGTCATTGTTAAAGGAGTCCTCAAAATTTTGGTTATAAAAGTTCTTATTTCTCCCACCTCTTATTCTATATAAAGGAGAGGTTGAAGAATAAAATTCAGGAAGAATAAGAATTGATTTGAGTTTTGAAAACTCTTGAGAGTTTTCTAGTGAGAGGTGAAACGCTTCTCCCCTTGGCGCGAAACCACGCATTGGTAGAAGTGGGTGAAGGTGAAACTCCTTTTCTTTCTTCATGCCAACCCTTAGAGTTTGTATGAGAGTGAGACTCTTTTATACAATCTCTTAGTATTCTTTCCTTATAATGCCATAACCCTTCTCACGCCATCCTAGCAAATTCCTTCTCATCCTCATGCCAATATGCCTTCTCGATCTCATGCCAACCTTTCATTCTCACACCTTTCCTTATTTAAGAGTCCTAGTGAAAGAAAGGCTCTTCCATTCCTCACGCCATATTCCATATCTCACGTCCCAAATTAAAAAGGTTGAGTCCCATTAGGAATCTTCCCTACTAGCCATGCCACCTTCAACTAATCACACCACACCAAGGCCAATTGAACCTCATTCAACCTAACCAATTCCACTTATGTCATCATGTCCAAACCCAATCCTAAATTGGGTCCAATCCAATCCCTTCATGCCCCTAATTCTCTCAAGCATGAATTACACCTAATTCCCATTCGGTCAAACCCAATTGAACACTAATTAGCCACTTCCATCATCATCTTCCTCCCAACTGTAACGAAAAACCCTAGCATTGCATAGTCTCCATAGAAAAAAGAATAAAAAAGAAGAAGCTACCACCATCATCTCCAAGTTCAACCTCCTCCCCATCCCCATCTGCATCAAGTAGTTATTATAATATAGTAAAAACATATTTTATGGTGTTCACGTAGGGCAGTAACAGTGTCATGATCCAAGTTTATGCAGCACAATAACAGACTTCATGCATAAATCTACAAAGGGCAAGAATAAAGGCCTTTCATAGATTCCTTGCTGTCAATAATAAAATCCATATGCAAAATTCATGCATGGCACCAATAGAGTTCTTATGCAAAGTTTATGCAGGGTAAAAGTAGAGTTCATGTACAAAGTTTATGTAGTGCAATAGTAAATTTTTTTGCAAAGTTCAAACTGCAAAATAATTGACTTCCTGCACAAAGTTTATGCAATGCAAGAACTAAGTCCCTACAAAAAGTTCATGCAATGCAAGAACTAAGTCCCTACAAAAAGTTCATGCATTGCATTAACAGAGATGTGCGTAAAGTTCTTACTGGGTTAGAAAAGAGGTTTTGTGTGAAGTACATTCAGGAACAGTAGTAACAAAGTTCTTCAGCAAAGTTTTGTAGAGCAAGAATTATTATTATTATTATTATTATTATTATTATTATTATTATTATTATTATTATTAGATCACAAGAAAAATCATCATAATCATAACAATAGTAACATTATTAAATTATTACTATTTCATTACAATAAAATATTATATTAATATACTATCTATTTCAAAGGTAATTATCATATCATTTTTCAAGTTTTAGTACAAAAGAAAGATCGATTGTCATAAAATTGGTATTATTTTTGAAATAACTATTATGGCAATTATATCTCTATAAAATAATTTGATATTACAATAATTAGATATATCTTTATAAATGTTTTTATTTTGATTAATGATTCCACTACAACAAAAATAGTTTCTCCCGACTCTATATTGCCGACGCTAGATAAAAGCGTCGGCTATTTTTTTTCTCGCCATAGTAACCGCCGACGCTTCTAGAAAGCGTCGGTAAAAAAACATCTGCCGACGCTTATAAGCGCCGACATAACGAAAAAATATGACGACGCTTATAAGCGTCGTCGGACTTTATCCCTCCCACAACAAAATCCGATCGACCTTCTTCCTCCGCAGCCCTAAATCCCTAGCTAGCTCACGCCGACCGACTCCCAGCTCCCTCAACCCTTTTCACCGATCTCAACCATTCCCTCAGCCGAGCGACCCCAAATCGCGTTCCTCCGCCGCATCTCCTTCCCCTCCTCCCCTCTCCGTTGGCATCCTCTCCGTGGACATCTTCCTCCTCCTCCGCTGCAGAGCACTCACGTGGTGTTTGAAGTTTGGAGCCGGCGAGGACAGGGACAAGGCCAAGTTTGGGATGTTCTTCTCTTGCTTCGATCTTTAAATTCTGGATGTTTTGTATTTTTTTGTTTTTATAATCGAATTGTTTAGGAATTTTGTTCTAGTTTCTCTGTTTCATGAATTTATAATCTGATCATTAAATTCATTTATCCGTTATAGGAGTTTGGAAGATTCTACTCTTCTGGAAAGGGGCTGATCCTCGCTACCGTACGAGTCTATGCAGGTCTTGAGCATTGATCCTCACTGCCGAAGGAATCCTTGGCCAAGCTCGCCCTCCTGTCACTCATCCTCACTGCTCAACACCCATTCGACAAAACGGCTCAACCGCACACGGAAATTAAAGTAGCACCCCCTCACACTAGGTGAGAAACTGTGAATTTTAAAAAGCATGTTCGTTACATTTAATAGGTTTTTATTACTATTGAGTTGCTCTGCTGTTGAATTTTCCTACTCCTTGGTCTACTTCATCAAGACATGAATGACAATCTGACTAGCAGTCCCTATAATTCATTAAAACACCGAGAAGGAAAAAAAATAATTTCCAGGCTAGAGGCAATCGTACATTAGATAGAAGCGTGCAACCCTTCTCTCGCTTTTTTTTTTTCTTTGTTTGTGTGGAAATATCGTGCAATTAACCAGTTATTGACTTTTGTTAACAAAGTGTCACCTTAATACAGAAGAAAGAGGACCTGAGATAGCATCAGCCAGTTTGAGGAAAACACTAATGGGAAAGCATGGATTGAGACAAAATGATACAATATATTTAAAAGTTAAAGCAAT
>JAOXJJ010001214.1:85556-98992 GCA_025769935.1 Phoenix roebelenii
TTCTTAACTTCTTAAGTTTTTTTTATTACAGGTTCCTGATACTTCATCTGCACGTAGAGATGGTGATGCCATCGACCTCTGAAGCATTTATTTTGGAGTTTTATATGTATTTTTTTATACTTTTCGAAGTATATTGTAAATTGATAGTATGAATTGAATTTGAAAATATGAATGTAATTTGACAATATGAATGTTCAGATACGTTTGATTGTGCCATGTGTATATCTCATTTAGTGTGTGTGGCTTTGATTTTGTAAACAGAGCTTAAAATTTAATTTACAGCTTTAAAGCGTCGGTAAAAAAATTTCTCCACTGTAGCTTATAGCGTCGGTAAAAAAATTTCTCCACTGTAGCTTAGGCGACGCTTTACCGACGCTTTGGAAAGCGTCGGGATGGCGTTACCCGACGCTTAAAAGCGTCAGTAAAGGCCTATAAAAGGGCCGGCGGTTTCCCCTTTTACTGTAGTGTTCGTATATAATCAAAATTATCTATTATTGTAATTATTATTGTATTATATATAAGCTTATAATAAGAATCATTATGAAAATATAATTGTAGTTAAATGCTAAATAAGTATATTATGATCATAATAATAATGATCTTATTAAAGGCTACTTCCAACTCCAACAAATCATGTTATTGGTACTGCTGTTAATTTAGTTCAATTACAAGGTTTGGACTTTTTTTTGCAGATGAAATATAATCTATAATTGCAGTTGTAGGCATCCAAAATCTTGTTCTTGGATGTCTGCAATTCAATTGCAATATTTATACTGAAACCTCCCCAACTGCATGCAAATAATTCGCTACTAATCTTATCTGGTTTGTGCCGGTCTAAATCCTTATAGAGAACAAGGAAGATCTTATCTCTCTTGTAAGAATTTGCCTTCTATAGCTTTTATAAAATTATAACCATGTGTTATATGCAACATTACATGCACATGTAATTATATGCTGGATTACCATATTTATATAAACTAGTATTTTATATATTCTGTGCACATATCTTGTCCAAAATAGAAAGGGGAAGATAGGAAGATACAACTCTATCTATTAATTAAAAAATATTATAAATTCTATGTTCTGATAGCATGGATAAAGCACGCTTCAAAACTTTTATGTACAGATTTTCTTGTGCAGTCATTATATTATATAAAGAGATTGTTGTCAAACAAGAGTTGGAATGGGGTGTTTGCTTCCAACCAAGTGGTTTTAGGTTTGAAACGCGCGGACGCCGATTAAATTCGAGAACTGAATGCCCCACGCCTGAACACGGAGTCTGGAAGCGCTACTGATCGGCTGGTACCAAGGTGACACCGGGATGACGTACTCACTCGTGAAGGGGTTGCCACGTAGGTGGGGCCTCCCGCGAGGTAGGGAAGATATGAGAAATATAAGTATGCTTCTACCTCCGAGGGGGTAGAGAGTGCTTTCTATTTATATCGGACATGTTCTGATGGAAGAGGGGCCTAGTATGGAATTGCTATACATAGGAGGTTCCCCTCTCCCTCCTTATTTTAAGCAAAAAAAAAAAAAGATGAATCAATGTCATGAGGGTTCGAGTTGAAAGCTTCATAAGGTGTCCGCTTCTCTGTGCTTTGGTTGTGCAACGGGAACACGCAGCGCAGAACAGCGCTCCCACTCTACTGTCGCAGTTTTTCATTTTTTAAAAATGAGTCCCAGTTTAGAAAGTATTGACGTGTAAGGCCGAGAATGGTTGGAAACGCTGATCCTACGACGAATGCTGATGGCAACATAATGATTTGTTATCCACCTCTGGTCTCGTGACGCGTCAACAGGAACAACATGCAGCCACCAATGGAAAAGCATGGCCGGATGGATGGAAAAAGTCGCCAACGCGACGTCATCGACAGCCAGGCGGCAGAGATTACCGAGACGCTGGAACGGGTGGGAGACATATGTCTCATCTTATAATAAATAAATTATATATTAATTCGAGAAAAAGAAAGCCAGGAAAGGTTTTGCTTGATCATATATACTAAAGTATAATAATGTGCTTGTGACTGAGAGCAACATAATTTAGAATCATTTATTAAAAACAGTTTTTTATTTTTTATAACAACCACCAGAAGAGTCACCCCACCTTAACTCCAACGAGAATAAGAGATTCATTCAAAAGTTTTCAACTCCAAAATTCCATTCTGCCGATTTATTAATCATCCCTCATTTTGCAGTGCAAGGAGGTTGGAAACAAACCAAACAACTAGTTCTTATCCGCTGGATGTTAGGAGTTTGAAATAATTCAAACTTCTTATACAAAAACTCAGTAACACTCAATCTTTGAATGAGTCAAATAAACAAAGTAAAATAGAAGGACCCTTAGCTTTCGCTTGCTCATGAAGGAGCTTCACGCACGCCCTTAGTTCCAATCCTAAATGCAGACTTTGAGGGAGTCAATTGCCATCAATGTGACTCTTGGTGGATTCATGCCGCCCCTGATTGGGCTCCACACATGCCTCAGGTTGGCTTCACGCACACCTCTAATTGAGGATGTCACGCAACACTCCTAATTGCTATCAATGACTCTCTTAATTGAAGAAGGTTGGAAAGGACAGTAAGTAGGTTGACTCTCTTACTACTTCAGCCAAGGCTCTGCAGCTCTTAGGACTTCTACTATTACCATTATATATATCTCCTAGTCAGCCTACTTACTGTCCTTTCCAACCTTCTTCATCTTGTGGACCATCTTGTCCCTTCGCCAGTGTAGGGCCTTCTAGCAGGACTAGAAGTTGTAGAGCCGATACCTTGTCCAGATTATCTATTCATCATGAGCTATGCATTAGAGCTTAATATGTTTCTAAATGTAGTCTTCATGTATTTTGGGCTTATGTGTGTTATTTATGGTATATGCATTCTTCTGCTTATGTAACTTTATTCTACCACTATGCTTTGGGACATTTACTCATGTATGTTTAGCTTTGTGGTATGTATGGTGCACCTTATTTTATCTATCTCATGACCGCCTTTTTATTCTATATATGGCTTCTATTCGTTGATGATGCCAAAAAGGAGAGTAAATATATGAAGTATAAGCAAAGATAAATGCATGAAATAGGTGATGATGATAATGTTCAATGCTTAAAATGTTATAAATACTTCAAATGATATTATTAATTGCTAATATTGCTCTGATATTGCTGATACTGCTCTAATGCTATGATAATATGATGCTTTGACACTGTTGCATATGCTTGCTCAGATTGATACATAGTTTTCTTTGATCCTATGGACCAACATGCACATCCTATCTAATACCATTAACTAATGTGCTATATATATGCATACATGTCATGATACTATAGTACATTCCTAATTCTACATGCTCTAATATTATTGGTTATTTCTAATATTGACACTATTGCTTTGACATAATGACAAATGGTTAGAGGCTTATACTATTTGGTTTGATATGTAGATTGTCTATTATGCATTTAAGTGTTCTTCCAAGGATCCATATTTATGCTCTGATACTATGACTTGAAAATATATGAAATGATTATTGGATACTTGATACAATGTTCTAGTGTAATATGTGCCCTAATTTGGAATAGTCAAACATTTATTAGAAATGACATATAACATAGACTTTGCCCTGATACATTTCATGGTTTATTGTGCTTATACTCAATATCTTATCATTAGTAAAAAGAGGAAGATTGTTGACCCAGAGGGTTGATTTTGATGATTACAAAATAATTGAATGGGTTACTCATGATTATTTATTTTGGAGCAGTTTAAGTTGGGGAAGCTTTAGAAGCTTGAATGTTTAGAGAAGTATGGAGAAGTTTCAAAAACTAAAATTTTAAGTCGGAGACAAGTTTGAAGAAGTTTGGAGGCTTCTGAAACATAAAAGTGGACTCTAATTGGCCAAGAGTTCACTTCAAGGTTTTCATTGGACGAAATAATAAAAATTTACCACTTTGGGCATTAGGAATCGACCCTAGAGTCCTAGGGGTCAACCCTCTAGGTCAACTTCAGTACCTTGAAGCTGAGCGGCATGCTTGGCCCCTATTGTGCCACTAGCAAGAAAGAAAGATAGAATTTCTAGTCTCTTCAGAAGTCGACCTCTCTGTTTTGGCAAGCCATAATGACTAGTTTCTTAGCATGGATGAATAGCATTTAATGGCTTCTAACCACTCTCCAATTGTCATCAACCGCTAGTAATCACTTTCCAACAACTTCTCTTCATACATAGGCTTCCCAAAAGAGCAAAACAAGGAGGAAAATCAAGAGAAAAAGCATTCAAAGCAAGAAGAGCCTTCATTGGGTGAGAAGCATTCATTTCAATTTTAACAACCACTTCAAGAGCATTCATTAAATATTCCCAACTAAAGTGCACATCAAAAGGCTTTCTACCAATGATTCTAAAGAGATTTAATTGGTTTTATTTCTGCTCAATAAGAAATTTTTATTGTATTAATTCTATATTCACTATTTTTGTCATTGTATCTCTTTGTATTTGTGGGGACAAGTTTTGATTGTGGTGAAATTTGGAAAAGCTTGATCTATACCTTGAAACGAAGTGGGTAAAGCTTGCTTGTGCCTGATAAATGAGCGACTCGCTTGGAGGGAGCTAGAGTTATTTGGTCAGTGGTATTCGACATTGTAATCATTTACGGACGATTAGTGTAGTGGATATGAGTGTTGAATTTTGCACCAAACTACTATAAATCTCTTATACTTGTGGTTTTCTGACTGTTTGCATTATGTATTTCATTTATTACTTTGGTTGCCGTTTATTCTAGTATTGCACATCAACTTTCCAAGATTGACTTCCCATTTGGTTAACCTTCCTAACATGTCTAGCTTCTTCATAACTTTTCTCAATGGTTGGTCAATCAGTACGACAATGGTATGGGCCTAAAAGTAGGGCCGAAGTCTTCTAGCCAAGGTGATAAGGGCATAAGCAACCTTTTCAAGATTGGATACCTTATCTTGGCACCTCGGAGGACTTGGCTCACATAATTGATAAGCCTCTATACTCTATCTTCTTCGTAGATGAGTACTGAGCTTGCAATGAAAGAAGATACTATAAGGTAGAGCAAAGCATATATCGTGGACTTGGCTGGGTGAGGAGTAGCAAGTTGAGGTATTGCTTGAGTTGGTCAAAGTCGATCAGGCACTCCTTAGACCATTGAAAGTCTTTGATCTACCTCAGCATTTTAAAGAAAGGTAAGCACTTCTGTGTCGATGTCTCCATGAACTTGTTTAATGCTGTGATCCGGCCTGCCAAGTTTTGGACCTCTTTTTTCGTCTTCAATGGGATCATTTTCATCACTGTGCAAATCTTTTATGGACTAACTTCAATGCTACGCCGAGCAAACATGAACCTGAGAAACTTTTCCATGGTGACTTTGAAAGTGCATTTGCTTGGATTAGGTTTCATGCATTACATTCTCAATGTTGTGAACATCTCCTGTACATCGGTCACATACTGCTCGGACTCATTGCTGTTTACCAGTATGTCCTCAACGTAGACCTCTATGTTGCGACTGATCTACTCCTTGAAGATCTTGGTAACCAAGTATTGGAAAGCGACTCCAGCATTCTTTAGCTCGAACGACATGATCTCGTAGTCGTATAGCCCTTTATCAATGATGAAGGAGGCTTTTTCTTCATCTTCGGATGCCATCTATATTTTATTGTAGCCCGAGAAGTTGTCCATAAAACTTAGCATCTAGACCCTGATGTCCTGTTGACGAGCTGTTTGATCTTTAGTAGCGGAAAGCTATCCCTAGGACAGGCTTTATTGAAGCCAGTGGAATCTATATACATGCACCACTATCCTTTGGCCTTTTTCACGAGGATTACGTTTGCTAACTAGTTGGTGTAGGAGACTTCTTGGATGAAACTGGCTTCAAGGAGCTTGTCTACCACCTCGTTAGTGGCATATTTCCTCTTAGGAGCACAAATCCTCTTCTTTTGTTGAACTAGTTTGAATGCTAGGTCTACACTCAACCTATGAACAATCACTTCAGAGCTTATACCTGACATATCAAAGGCTGATCAGGTGAAGACATCGACTTTGGGCTGGAGGAAATCCATCAGTTGGGCTTTAGTAGCTTTATTGAGATTGGCCTCGATCTGCACATTCATTATCGAGTCCGCTTCATTGAGAGAAACTTGGAGAAGATCCTTGACTAGCTCCCCACGCTTCTACGTTTGCTCGTCACGATATTAAAGCCTTGAATTTGGAGTGTTTCCATAGGCTTCTTTCCTTAGAAAGAAGCCACATAGTACTAAGGAAAGAAGCCACATAGTACTGACGAGCCAATACCTAGTCGCACGGACTTCCCCTAGACCATGTCCAACTGGAAACCTCATGAGTAAGTGGTAGGTAAACCTAGGTTGGCTTGATGGTTGTCCATCGAAAGTAGGTTATGCACTATCATAGATAGGGTCCGCACTTGCTAGATAAACAAATTAAACTACTCGACCGATATACTGACTACATGATGCGGAGTAACTAGAACAAGCTAAGGATTTGGATTGTGAGAATTAGGAGACTCGGACTAGGTGTCCTACATCACTTGGCTACTACTGTTGGTCTGGTTGTTCTATCTAGATTTTATCGTTTTGTCACACTCATTGTTTCCCCCTGACAATGCTAATCTATTGCCCTTAAAACCTGATTTGGTGATCGAAAGGCTCTTGACTGGTCCATTCTCTAAGAAGGCAGTAGTCTCTTGCCCTGCACACGAGAAGAAGGAAAAGTTTGAAGGTTGCCGGATCTACTCCGTTCGAGGGCCTTTCGAAGAGCTTTGGGGAATAGCAGGAGATGATAGCATGGAAGCTAAAGAAACTAGATTAAAGAGTAGAGGTATTCTCCTTTGCATATCTAGCACTTTGAACCTACTTTTATAGATGAAAAGTCCCTGTTCTATTGAATTCAGAATCTAGAATCTATGACCGAGGGGAACCTATCCATGCTATTTTTATCCGGATCAACCACCGACAAATTTGAGTGCGAGTGAAATTGAACCTCTACTGTGCCACATGTCATCTCCTGATCAGCTAATTCATTTCAAGCCACATCAGCAACAAATGACAAAGAACACATTAAAAGGCCACCTACATGCTATGAAAGTGGGCTGCCGCTATCAAGCAAAGCTCTACTTAATATTCGCTGTATAGAAAGCAAACACATAGACCTAAACCCTGCACTACAATCACCTCGGGTGCGCAATCCCCCAGGTCCCCCCAAACATATGGGTGTTTTTTTTTTCTTTTCTTTTTTTGCGGTCTCATACGCACACATTTCATATTAGACGGTAGTTATATACAAAAAGGGCACGACCGTTCAATTTTCAGAAGACTAAATAAAAACAAAAGTAAGAGAAAAAAAAAAAGCATGTACATTGCACCACAAACATCAGCCATTATATCGTACCTTCGGATATCATTAAATAGTCCCCAGCACAAAGGAGGACCATCCACCGAGACGCACCAGAAAAAGTAGAAATTAATAATAAGAAAGCAACTCATCATAACAAGCAATTCAACTGTGCTGATCGCTCTGATATAAGCAAGAAAAATGAGTTATCCCAACCAAGTCTAAAAAAAACCAAAAAGACAATCCAGTCTCTCAGTGCAACCCACCCGTGTTAACAAAACATTTCCTGTATATATACACGTGACCCTTGTCCCCATCAATCCAAGCTCATTAACTACACTTATAAACGCTATACCCACCCTTGAGTACATCACCCGTGATTCCATTTAGCATACATGTGACAACCAAAAGAGATCGACAAAGAGAGAGATTAAGGGGACCGTGGAATTAGGAGGAGTGGAGGCAGGTGGCGGAGGAGACAGCGAGGGGGAAGCGGAATGAGTTGGCGTACTGGAAGGACACGGAGGAGCCAGCGGGGAGGGCGCGGCCGTCGTTGAGAAGGCAGTCATTGTAGCGGAGGCGGCGGAACACGCGGGGGTTGATGAGGCGGGCCGAGCTGAACCACCCGCAGCTGAGGTGGATGCGTCCGATGCTGCAACTCTTCCCCGAGCACACGTTCAACACCTCCACCGTGTACGTCGGGATCCCGTTCGGCAGCGGCGCCGTCGCCCCCTGGTGCACCATGATATCGTCCCTGCTGCACTCCTCCCCCACCCGCTCCGTCTGCGATGGATCCTCCCCTACGACCAAGCACAAGACAAGGCACATATATATTACAACTCATATTCTTGTTTCTGATAATTAACTCATCCTCCTCTCCGCATTTATATTATCCATCATTTAACTACCATAACCTGTCACCCTCGGTTGGAGCTTTCTTTCTTGCTTTCTCTTATTATAGAGATCTAAACGAACCCCGGGCATGCTGCTGGTTCTCCAGCTTATTAAGCTGGACCACGTTTTGAGCTTGCGACCGCAAGGGTCCAAAAAACTATAAACAATTGCCTACTTTTACGCAGAGGAAACGACAATCCAAGATAAAAAGTTAAAATAACGCAGCTTCGGTGCCTTTCCAATAAAAAGTTTCTGTACTTGTATACGTACATATTAGCTTTTTTTTTTGAGTTTAAATAAATGAGAAACTAGGAACAGCTCAGATACAACCCGCAGACACAGAACAGAGAGAGAGAATATTCTTTAGAAAAGAAATAATGGCTTATCTATGTGGGACTAATAGTAACGGGACGACCGCAAGTAAATTGAGAACATTTCAGTGAATAAATTTAGAAAATAGAGCTCGGAAAAGGTAGCTGGAGGCTGGAGACAGTGGAAGATTTTATCTAGACTTTATCATCCTATGCTATAAGACCAAAAGGAAACGGTTCTCCTCTAACCGGATGGTGACCATATACACTCCGACCACCACCAGAAAGGGACGTGATCACGAAAGAAGACAGACGACAGGAAGGTCAGAGAGCAGAAGCATGGGAACGTAGAGATTCCACGACACCACCCATATAAAACACGGACCAATAACTACTACTCGCACACAATCCCTAAATCCCCCGCCCACACCCACTCACTGAAACCTGGAACCAGGTGAGGTAGGGCCCCCGTGCAAGTGGGCGGTTGGGTGGAAAACGGGTGAGTATATAAGTTGAATACGGAAGGAGCCTCCATGATCCTCTTCTCCTAGTCGTCACAGGAGGTCGTTCCGCGCCAGGCGACGTCGTGCCGTCGGGCGATCGTACCCCCGATCACCACGCGGGCCCCACACGTGCGGGACCACTACGAGAACATGCAGAGAGCTGCACCGGGACCTAGTCAAGACCGTGGAATAGGAATTTGGATGAAGTTCGTTACCTTCTGGTTCAAGAAGCAGCAGCTTACGATTGCGAAATGAAACCGAAACGGAACGGAATTTTTGGAATCTCCCATTTATCGGACCGTCGAATCGCTGTCCATGACCTGAGAAATCAATTTAAAGAAAAGAAAACTTTTGTCAATTACTCCCTTTTATTATGATTTAGTGCTGAAATAAAGACAAAAAGGAACAGGATAATAATGTATTAAAAGATTTAAAAATTGGGTGGGGTTTAGCTGTCCAGAAAAGAGAAACAGGAGAATATGCGAAAGATTAATAACAACTAATAAAAAACGAGAGAACTAGGATGTGGCGTCTCCCAAAAAAATTATTTTTTCTTTAAAAAAAGAAAAAAAAGGTCTGGTTCGATGTACGACTGCAAACCAGAGTAAAAGTTGAGGAGAACGAAAACCGCCAGCGATGCCCCCGCCGTAATCGCAGCTACCCGCCGCCTCGAGAGAGCTGTTGTCATCGTTGATTCTCCGGCGGCCTGAACCCTAACTCTAGCTTGGTGCGCGAAACCCTAGACTCCGTTCGAGCTCCCGAGCTCCGACGCCATGGCCCTTCGAGGGAGGAAGAAGAAGAGAATGAGAAGGCGGCTGCACCAAAGACCACTATAGATCAGTACTTCTCTAAGAGCCATTAAAGCAAAGGATGGAGGGTTTTTTTTTTTTTTTTTGGTACAAGTGGGGTTTTGACTCCGAAGCATCGAGGGGAGAGCCAGATCGATGAACAGGCAGTGGACATCGACCGCATCTGATCGAAGCCAGAACCCTAATCTCTGAAAAGGAAAGCGAGCTTTGCTTCGATCGAGGAGAACCCCCGGCCCGTCGCCGAAGTCTTCCTAATCTCGGCTACCGCCTCGGCAAGCGCGCCGCCACCTCCTCCGTACAACACCCCCGCCCGGTCTTGTCCCCAAGACCGCGAGCAGTCTCGTGAAACGCGAGATCTCCATGGCTAGAGAACGGTGGGGAAGAGGAGGAGGGATCTAGAGAGAGCTCGATGGAGCACCAAAACGGCAATGAACGGGTATCAAACTGATCTCCGAGATCCCCAGAGATCGATTCCGAGCTCGAAAAACCGAGAAGAAGAGGAGGAAAGAAGGGTTTTGGGAGGTTGGAGATCGAACCTGGGGTAGGAAAGGGCCGAATAATCGCCGTCGCGACGCGTGCCAGAGATCGGAAAGACTAGTCTCTCTCTCTCTCTCTCTCTCTCTCTCTCTCTCTCGTATCGGTTTCCGATTCGGGGGTAGACAATGCTTTGGGCTGGGTGGAAGGAGACCTACCCCACGAAACATATTTTTATATGCGGCGGGTTGAGTTTAAACTGGCAAAACCGGTACGGTTTTGTTTACGTGGCTCGGGTTTTAATTCGGAAGGGACTAGGAATTGGGGTTGAATGTTTATCATATTACGGAAATACCCTTCAATAGGTTATTACGGAGAAGGGCTAGGTTTGGATTTATTTACAAAAGTACCCCTATTGTTTCGGTGGTCGGCGGGTCTTGGGGTAGAGGCGATCGGAGTTGAAGCGCGTTTTACCGAGGTGCCAACTCTAGCACCGAAATTGGAGATATTTACGATAAGCGCCATCCCGGACGGAGTGAGTGGCCGAGTGGGCTCTCTCCGTACGGGAGGTTATGATCTTCTCTGTGACACGTGCGGCGCGAAGGGGCGGGTATGTCATAGCCGCCATCGGAACATGGGGTGCACGTGAGACGATGATGGCTATTTTCCTTTCAATTTTTCAGAAAATAGTTTATTTGAAGATTTTTCCAAAAGTTCTTAAAGTTTGGTTCCCTCGATGAACCAATGAATATGTTGAGCAATGTACCAATCACAGGTCAATTTTTCAATAAAAATTTGATTTTTTTATATAATCTATATTTTTAATATAATTATTTATTATTGCTTTTTTAACATGACAACTTTATAGTTCCAATTCATGCTTTAGGACAATATTTTTTTTAAATCATTCATGTAGAGACAAAAGAATAAAGAAATAAATATAATTCACAGATAGGCTGATGATTGAGTTAAAGAGATTTTAAAAATTATAAAAATAAATATAAAAAATAATTGATTAGTAAAATAATATTTTTAACTATAATTTTTAAAAATATACCTTGGCTAATGAGGACAACATCTTTATAAATGCTTTGGGAGCATTTTTCAACATTTATAAATTCAATAATTTGTTTATAAAAATTAAAAAATATCCAGCATGGTTGCAGCCTCCTTGGTAAATCTCATGGTGGAAGACCATCAATTTCAACATGACATATGTCTGATTTCGACAAAAACATTTTATAGATTGGAAATGGTGTAGCTTTATATTTATAATGAAATAGTTCAACTTGACATAGGGACTAGCTAATCCATTTTGGTATTGATTTGGATAAGTTACAATAACAATATATATATATATATAATAAGAGCTAGGCGCACCTTCCTCCCATGAAAGATCACTTATATATGATCTCACATCTAGTGTGTGCTGAGTTACGTCCCGTTCGATGCGACGTTCGCAGCGAAATTCGAACCGAACTTTGTTCATCGTATGAACGCGTCTCGAATCGTAGAGTTCAAAAATTTTCTAGATCCAAATCCAGAAGATCCTTGAACTCAAAAAAAGAGGGAGAGAGATTAGGATCTGAGGAGGGTTGATTAAGATTCATAAAATTGAAACAAAATCAGAAGTTATTAATTTGAAGATCTCATCTTCAAAAATTCTGCAGGTGTAGAACACCGCAGCCTGAAGATCTTTCTAGGTTCCTGGTTAAGCCGCACATGTATTCGGCCTCTACAGGTATCCACACGAGAATTTAATCATCTGAGATAAGGTCTTACCGGAGTACTAGCTCCTTGCAAAGACCTCTCATGACTATCATAATATAGGAAGATAAAAAATCTGCAGCATACCTCTTTGAAGAAAAATGCTTTCTTCTTCAACCTTGCTCGCAATTAAGAGAGAGATGGAGGTAGCTTTACTCGTGGATCTTGATGAGAGCACAAAAGTGCGATCTACATGTTACTAAAAATTAGTGTTATTGCTAACCGATAATGATAAATTTACTGGATTAATATTATATTTGGGTTTGACACAGATTTTCATAAATTAGAGATAAAATGCTCATTGAGTACAAATTTGACTTCAGAAGGATCCCTTCCTAGATCCGACCCGGTTGAAGATCGGGTCGGGTCCGAGTCGGGTTCGGGTCCAAATCGGGTCCAATTTTTCTATGCTTTTGGGAAAGAATTTTGGGCAAATCTAATTTGGCCATATCATAACTATGAGGTGCTGGGTGACCCATGACTTGAAAGACTTGCAATTGACCTCCAGTCAGAACAGATGACCCGTGACGAACTTGGTGTCTCCCAGCTCCCCTCTCAGGAGGGCAAAGAAAATCCCATCTCCTCCATTTCAGCCATCGGCACTCAACGCCCATTCTAGCACCCGTCAAACCGTGATGCAGCACTATCTCGCTTCCTCCCGTCAATTCTGCAGCGCATCCAGATCAACCATTCCGGCTTCTTCCGCTCCTCCCAACGGTTCACAGCATCCCGCAATCCCAGCCTTCAACGCCGCGTCCGAGCTCCAACGATCATCGACCTCCTCCTCCGCAATCCGCCCAGTGCTCTCGTGCTGTGATCAAGCCTCTGCATCCGCCTCTTCCGCATTAAAGGGAAGAGCAATGTTCCAGCGGCCATCGTCCGGATCAACCTCCCACAAATCCCAGCGCCCCAGCCGTCTCCCCCTTCCGGATCTGCAGCTCCTCTACCTCAGCCCGCGCCTCCTTCCTTCCGCGAGCAATCCCGGAATCCCAGCATCCCACGCGTGATCCTAGCCTCCCGCATCATGCCAAGGATCCCGCGGTAGCCTTCATTGTCAGCCATCGCAACATCCCGCGTCCGCCCTCTCCTTCCTCCCGTCGTTCCCGAATCAGCGCCCAACGATCCCGCATCCTCTCCACGTGCTCGCCGGCTGATGGGACCTATATAAGGAGGCCATCGACAGTGGAGGGGCTGGAGGGTGGTCGGCTGGCCAAAAGGTGGGAGAAGAAGAAACAGAGCATTGCTTCGTTCTTGGGAAGAAGAAAGAAATAAAAAAATTATATTTTATGTTGAAGTTCCACCGTGGGAGAGAGAGGGAGAAGAG
>JAOXJJ010001214.1:99092-116660 GCA_025769935.1 Phoenix roebelenii
ACCCAGCAGAATGGAATGTCTGAACCTCTAGGTGCAGTTAGCGTATGATACAGTCCCTCTATCATGGATCCCGACGTGATGGAGGTTATGGAAATCTCGTCAAGCCCCATCGTCCGTCATATGTTAGATTTATACGACTTCCAGTTCGAGATATGGAAAACTCTTTTTCCAAAATACCTATCCAGGAATTTATCGAACTCAGTCTTATAAATCATATAGGATCACTCCTAATCTATCAAGGTAGATAGATCCCATTTAGATGCAACCCTATTCCAAAATGAACCTACTGTAGCCAATCCGCACCACAAGGATCCGAATGGCTAGGGCCCAAGTTCATATGCTCGTGTACTACAACAACCTCACAGTGAATAGTTGAGGCATCGCAAGTCAAAGAACCGGTCATACAATTGCAGCATAAGTAATCACTGACGAGTGGATAGACATCCATGTGACTACTATTTTTGGTCACGCTTAGTACCTTATTCTCTAACAAGTACTTGCATAATCACTTCAGTGTGTCTACACCGTGGATTTGAGACTCGTCCATCTGACTAAGTGATCTGTGCACTAATCTCAACGGATTGATTACCATCCCTCATGATGGATCCATCGATCAGAAGCATTTAGAAATTAACTCCTAATGACACATGCCTCAAATTCTCAACTCCTTTGAGAATATGTGTCATCATCTATTAATTTCTTGAACAAGTCATGGACACATACAAACATGAATGAAAAACAAATTGCCCAATCTTATTTATTAATAAGTGTCAAATTATAAATTTATGCTTTAGATTACAAATAGGTGTCAGTCACGTTGGCTTCTATGGCATACTTCTAACAGTGTGTTAGTGATAAATTTTTGCTGATGTGTATTGATACACCTCGAAATCAATCACAATTGATATGGCAGAACGACCAATTAAAGCTTGCCATGAAGCCTCCAATCAACCAGTCAAAGCCCACCATATGGCTAATCTCAGAGGTGCACGGAGAGTCCCCCAAATTTCAAACTCTCTCCTCAATTGGCAATAACTCGACTATGATCGCGAATGGTTTTCATAACTATATAATGAATAAGCGAATGCATTGAGCTAGAAGTGCAGGCAAGATGCCCACGAATGATCTTGGGACATGTGATTAATTACCAAAATTGGTTGGTTAGCACGCCCAATTTTTTCGATGATGGGTGTTGACCCTCGCCTATATAAATAACCCTTGGAGGATCCTCCAGGTAAGTGATCTTGAGATTTTTCATTCTCTTGCTCTACTGCGCTATCGCTCTCACAACACCTTCATTGTTCCTTAAGAGATAATTTGACATAGGCACCGAAGGCTCCGACGAACACTCTCCGACAAAAGGATTTTTCTGTATTTGCTGTTTTAGATCAGATCCCGCATCAGAGCAATGATCCAAGCAAGTTCTCCATCGTTCAATGCCACCGCAAGAGTGACCAACATCGGAGCCATCACCACCCGAGCATAGCAACTATCGGACCATCGTCGTGGATATGAGTCGTGAACTTCAGCCGATCTTCACAATCAAAACAACTGACTATCCAAACATTCTTGTAGCCCAATCAGCTCGGCACCCTGATCATACATGATTTCTAGCAGTAGTATATCGGCACTAGAGATAGGATCATGATCCCACTATTGGAGGTTCCACCAATCAGCAGATGACTTGCAGCCATGAAGTCGTGAAAAGCACAAGCAGCACCCTTAATTGCCCAGTAGAATGACCATTAGAGTTTGATAGTTATTTGTAGAGTCCTCGGAGGGCTTCGTCTCTTCCGAAGCTGCAGGAAGCACTAGTGGTCACTGCTTAGCGATGTTAACGCTTCATGCAGCAGGTTCAGTTTCTAACCACAACTACCCAAAATTAGCAGCCGATAGACACCAACAACCACGACAGTAGCAGGCTAGTGAGACAAGCGACCATGAAGTCCCTAAATAGTCAAGCCATCACTCTCCTTCTTAGAGCCCAAGGTGGGATCACCCTCAGAGCCTGAAGCTGGCCCTGCACAGCCACCACTCTCATTCATGGAGCCCAGGGCAAGGTAGGAGGCATCGATAACCAAGTTCATGGCCTCGGGAGGGATCGTCATTGGCATGTCTCCCCCACCCGATCAGAAAGAGTCTTTAGGAGGGAGGCCGACCTCGATCATATCATTATGGAGATGGATTGCTGCCTCAAAGATTTAAGGCACCACGATGTCAAGCTCGATAATGATGTCTATTTCACCACCGAGCCCCCATTCTTGATGAGGATTATGAAAGAGCCTCCCTCTCAAATCAAAATATTGCACCTCAAGATGTATGATGAGACTTTCAACCATTTGGATTGCCCAGAGAATCAAAGCTCTCATCATGCTCTAATGGGCTACTGACTCAGTACTCTACATAGTTTTTCTAGCTACTTTTCGAAAAGCAGCTCAATTATGATACACCATTGATGCAAGAGCATGAGCCCAAGCATGAGGCGTGCGTGGAGATTGAGTCTTCTCCCTTGGGCATGTCAAGTCACATTGGGTCTTAGTGTTCTAATGCCAAGTTACATTGAGTCCTTGGGGTGTTGAAGAGTCCTAATTTCTTTGGAGTCTTGTTTAGTAAGTCCATGTGTTGTTTGGGAAGAGTTCTAGCTGATTTGGACTCCTAGTCCATACGCTACAAAGAATCCTAGCCGAGTAGGAGACTTATAGAATTTGTGGTTGAATTAGTCAAATATTTGGAAAGAGTCCATATTTAGTTGGAGTCCTATTTTTTTCAACCTCTTACTTTATATAAAAAAAGGTTGAAGAATAAAATTCAAAGAATAGTTTGAATTAAGTTTTGAAAACTATCGAGAGTTCTTCTCGTGAGAGGTGAGACGCTTCTCTTCCCCTTCTCTTGGTGCGACACCAAGCATTGGTAGAAGTTGGTGAAGGTGAGACTCCTTCTCATTCTTCACTCCAACCTTTGAGTATTTGAGTGAGAGTGAGACTCTTTCACTCAAATCCCTAGTTATCCTTTTTCTTATCTTGCCACCTAACCTAGAGTCCTAGTTTTGTTAGGAGTCTAATCCCTAGCCACGCCATCAATCCATCATGCCCTAACCCAATCCCACTTTGAGTCCAACCCAACCCCTTCATGTTCTTACCCTTCTCACACATGACTTGGGCCTAATCCCCATTCGGCCACTCCCCAATTGATCCCAGTTAAATCTCAATTAGCCATCTTCCATCATCTCCTTCCTCCCATCCGCAAGGAAGAAACCCTTGTTGAAAATTGTATCCTAAAAGTCAATCGTCAGCATGTTGATGATTGGATTTGTATATGAATTAATTTATTAATAAAATATTATTTGGCATTATTTATCATTTTGTTTATACATCTTCAAATGAACTCTTGTTATATGATGAAGTTCTTAGGACTCTTTTAAGATAAATGAGAATTTATCTACGAGTCCTTAAAATAGTTCGTGACTAAATGATATGCTGTTACTAGGATGACAACATTATCGAGATTAGGTCGTTGTGTGCCATATACGTTGGTTGTCCTCTTAACCAAAGAGTGTAAAGACACTGATATGTCACATAGGTGAAGTATAAGAGTACACTTCACTAAACATGACCATTTCAGAACGCTCTGCTGTCGAGAAATGTTTTGAGTGAATATGGATATATATGTCCCTCAGCCTGAGATCACCACGATGATCAACAAGCAACTCGCTGTATTTTGATACTGGACTAGCTGAATTTCTAATTCAGAAACGGAAGATCACTGGGTACAGTCAAGTACTTGCGAAGTTAGTGTGTGAGTCAAGATGAAATTGACTCCTCTTGGTGACAGAAGATAATGCCCTTGTGTTCAATTTAGCAAAATCTTGACCAGGATAATTCTTGTGAGTTGTCATAGAATTTCTAAAGTTGAATCATAGAGTGGATGAACTATTACAGAGTTGACAGAACTCTGATGTCATCCTGGCATTAGAAGTCATAGGGATGAATTATATGGTAACCATAGTTCAAGGTTCCTGAATATTGCTTCGCATATATTCGACCTATCCAGACATCGGACACCATTGCTAGATGGTCACATCAATGAGTATAGAAAGTTGTTCCTGTGCTACCGGCTTAGGTTCGAGCCTATGGGATCACACGCATAGAAGTTTTCTAGGTTGATCATAAAGGCTGTTGGACGATTAAGAATCATTCAGGGGTAATTTGGTCAATTTGATTGACAAATTATCCTAAGTAAAATGTTGCTATAAAATAATTGATGATTTATTGAAGGATTAATTAGCAATTTGATTGCTAATGAACTCAATTTGATTGAGTAATTGGACTTAGGTTGAGCAACATTGAATGAGGTTCAATTTGTGCTTAATCAGGGTTTGACCTAATGGGATTAGATTCAACCCAAGAGGATTGTGCTTAATCAGGATTTGACCTAATTGGATTAGGTTCAACCCAAGGAGATTAGGCTTCACTTATAAATGGAACTTGACCCAATTAGATTGGGTTTGATCCGAATTGTCCAAATCTTAAAGTCCACATGAACATGTTGCATACATCCAAGGGAGGCGACATCAATTGATGTTTGAATTCAAATTCTAATTAACCAATAAGTATGTATTTATCTTATGGATTAATTAGCCCATTCATCTGCCAATTCAAAATGATTTTGAGGCATGTGATTTGAATTCAAATATCAAGGAATCATGAACACATCTTTCCTCCCATATCACATGAAGTTAGAATTCAAATTCAAACTTGCCACAAGATAAGAGTTATCTTATGGTTGTGATTATGCACGAAATCAGCCAACAAAAGAAGTTTTGGGCATTTGAAATTTGATTTCAAATGATGGACGGCGATGCATTAAAAGGAAGGTTTTTATGATCACATCTTTCCTCCCATATCACATGAAGTTTGAATTTGAAATTCAAATTCAAACTTGCCACAAGATAAGAGTTATCTTATGGTTGTGATTATGCACGAAGTCAGCCAACAAAAGAGGTTTTGGGCGTTTGAAATTTGAATTCAAATGATGGATGGCGAGGCATTAAAAGGAGGGTTCATTTTGAGCTGCAATAGCTCATTGTTTGCTCTCCACGCCTCCTCTTCTTCTCCTCCAAAGTCCTCCACGCCTTAGGGTTTAGGGATCTCTGATTGAGATTTGTAGATCATATCTCAAGCCTCTTCATTCCCTATAAATCATTCCTCCTCCATCTTCCAAGAAGATCAATCAAAGGTTAATTGATAGAAGGAAGAACGAAATCAGCCCCAACAGGGTTCTGCGCAAGCTAGCATTTCCGCGGGATCAGATCAACCGAAGCTTCGCGTGGACGATCCGTAGAGGCTAGACACATGTGTGGCTGTGAGGCTCGACCTTCTCCATCTTCAAATTCATCTTCTTCACCATAAGGTATGGTTTTAATATTAGTAAAGTTTAGAATTTAACTAGGGCTGTATTTTTATGATCACATGTTTAATCGTGCATAGCTGTTTGTACATAAATTTGTTTAAATGTTTCTGGAGTTTTATTTTTGAAATATGAACTATGATGCATGCCTAGAATTAAAGTGTTTAATTCTAACTTTTTGTTGTAATTTTTTGAAATTTTAAAAATTATATGCATGCAAAAATCTGCTCTTTCCTTCAGTGGTATCAGAGCCAGGTTGAATGTTTAAACTATTTATGCTTAAGACAATTGTATTAATCTGAGTAGTCGAGTAATCTAATTAGATTAATCACCAGGTCATCCAGTCATAAGAGAAAGAAGGGTTCATTACCTTTTATAGATGATTGGGTTGGTCGAGCCACACTTGGGCCTGGTCATCTATTAGTAGATTACACTGAACCCTATCATGTTAATGGTTATACCTAACCAGAATTTTTGATGGAGGCGCCACACGCCCATCGAAGAGAAGCCTGGGGCAAAATAAACACTAGAAATTATTTAGATGAAACAATTGGTTAAAAATCTACCTATTGGTGCACATGGGTTGGCCGAGCCACACTCGAGCCCATATGCTTAGATTATAGTCCCACTAAAGGGTTAAGAGTAATTCTTCAAATTGAATGTAGAGATTATCATTTTGTATAAAATAGTGAGAGTATCTACAGACCAAAGTTCAAATCTCTAGGTTTTGTCAATTCATATACTAATAAGCCGATTTTTTCTTTATGCAAAAATGGCCACTAATCTATCGCTGCGATCGTTATTAGATAACGACAATCTAACAGGTCCAAACTTTAATAATTGGTTAAGAAAGCTAAAGATGGTCCTAGAACACAAACATATACTATATGTGATAACAGATCCAGCACCTAAGCAGCCTGTTGCTAATGCACGAGAAATGGTCAGAGAAACTTATCAGAAGTGGCTCAGTGACTGTATAACAGTCTGGTGCATTATGTTGGCTGTGATGAACGATGAGTTTGATCGCAGATTCAAGAATGCACAGCCGGAAGACATGATTCAAATGTTGAATGAGTCTTTCGACATTCCCAACAACGTTGAACGGCATAAGACTAGTTGTGCCATTTTCAGCGCCCGAATAAGGGATAGGGCCTCAGTAAGTGATCATGTATTGTACATGATCGAGTTGATAGAGCGCCTTAGCACACTCGGATTTCTCCTGCATGATCAGCTCGGAAAAGATGCAATACTGAATTCCCTACCAGGATCATACCGCCCATTCGTTACTCATTATAGAATGACAAAGCCTGTAGTGAATTACCACAGTTGCTGGGATTACTACAAACCTTTGAGAAGGATCACCAGCTCTTAAAGGAGTTGGTGAATTTAGTGGGAGGTTCTTCTGGAGGGCGTCGTTCTTTTAAGAAAGGGAAGAAAAATAAGAATAAAAAAAGGTGCAACGTGCTTGGTCATCTCAGCTAAGTCAGACCAAGAAGATGAAGGCTAATCAAAGTAAGGCAGAGTGCTTCAACTGTAAGAAGCATGGATGAGGATTCTAGTATTATTTTGATGCTTACAAAGCCATTGAGGCTATATGGAAGTGCTAATGCCATTAACTCAAATGCGTATGTACTTAAACACTCAAGGAAGAAAGAAATGATACATTCTCGATACGCTCGATACATACTCGATACATTCACAAAACATCATGGATACAAGATCAAAACAACACTCAAGAGTAAATTTTGAGATAAGGGTTATAGTAAAGCAAGAGAGAAAACTTAAAAATTGATTATGACAAAGTTTCAAGTTAAGATTATCTTAAAGGGTAATTTAGTAATTTTAACTATCAAGAGAATAAAATCTTATTGTGTCTAGCATCCTAATTTGCTTGGAATATCATATTGTTGTTTCAATATGCATAACTAACCTTCAAAGTGCAGAAAAATATGGTTAGAGTCGACTCCAATTAGTTTGGAGTCGACCCCAATATATTTGGCAGGCCTTGGAACGAAGTGGCACGCTTTTGGAACACTTGGAATAGAGTAGGAGTCGACTCCAGAAGAGATGGAGTCGATCCTGAAACGTTTTAAAAACATTCTGGCACATATGGCACAGATGAACAACAACTCGGATCGACCACAGAAAAGCTCGGGCACCCCAGATTTGCTCGGGCCGATCCCAGCACGGCTGACAGCATAACAGCTAGTTTTGCAGAAGTACTTTTTGTGCTCCCAACGGTTATAAATGGTTAGTTTCTCCATTCCAACAGCTAGGAAGTCATCTTTGGAGGTTGGAAAAGTATTTAAGAGCCACTATTCATCAAAGAAAGAGATTTTGGTGGAAATTGAAGTGTATATTCAAGAGAAAAGAAAATCCAAGAGAGTTTCATTCATTGCTTCATCTCAAAATCTGAAAGAATGTGATTGAGCAGAATTCAAAAGACTTCAAGAGCTCTACCAACCCTTGAGGAGTGAAGCAATCTCAGCAAAGAAGAGAAGAGGATCTTCAAAGCGATAATTATTTTTTTATCCCTTCTTGAAGTGCATATTTATTATATTTGCTCACTTAGGAGCTTTAAACCTTATATTTTTCATTCATTATAAGGTTTGTTGGTGAGCCCATAAAACCAACGGTGTAGGTTGTTGGTAAGCCCGTAAAACCAACGGTGTAGGTTGTTGGTGAGCCCGTAAAACCAACATAAGTTGTTGGTGAGCTCGTAAAACCAACGGTTAGGTTAATTGGTAATCTCGTAAAACCAATTATAAGAATTTTTGGATTGTGAGCCCGGAAAAACAATCCAACAGTAATTCGAGGGGTTATAGTGAATTTTCAAGGAAATGCTTGGGGAGTGAATGTAGGTGCTTTGCGGTGCACCGAACCGCTATACTTGATTGTGTTTGCATTGTGTGCTTCTTGGTTTATTTTCTTTACTTAAGCAATTGCTCTAGCTTAAATTCTAAAAGTAACTTAATCACAATTGTTTAGAGCTTTACTACTATTGTTTCCACTGCACCTATATTATCATATAGGCCAAACCACATTCACTTAAAAATTAATTTGAGACCTTAAAATTTAGAAAACCCAATTCACCCTTCCTCTTGGGTTATCACCTTGGGCAACAAGTGGTATCAGAGTAGGTGCTCTATAATTTCTTGCCTTGTGACTTTGACCTAACCGTCAAAGAGCCAATGATCATAACAACTCAAATAGATAGTTTTCTAGAAGAGGAACAATTAATTGATAGACCTCCACTATTTAATGGTATAAACTATACACATTGGAAAGCATGCATGCACATTTTCATTCAAGCACATGACTATGATTTATGGAGTATCATAGTCAATGGGCTACACACAAATACTAATCATGATAAAAAAATGGCTCAGCAAAATGCAAAAGCTATAAATATTCTATATTGTGCATTGGATGATAGTGAACTTAATAGCATATCTTTTTGCATAACTGCTAAGGAAATATGGAGTATGCTTAAAGTTAAATATGAATGCACTAACATTTCTAGTGAATTTGAAACTAGCTCCGAAGAAGAAGAGCAACAAACTAAAATTGAAAATCTATACTTTGTGGTGCATGAAGATGAGGTATGTACTCGAATACAAAATAATTTCTCATTCAAAAATCAAGTACATACTAAAGCTCAATCTGATTTTACATTTAATGAACTTCATGATGTTTTTTCTAATTTATACTTAGAATACAAGAAGCTTAATTTAAAGAATAAGAAGCTTAGTTTAAAGAATAAAAAGCTACATCTGAAAATGTCAGAAGAAAGAAATTCTACTGCTTAAATGAAAGACAAATTAAATTCTGAGAATGAACACTCAAGGTTAAGTTCAGAAGAATTGATTTTAAAAAATCAGAATTTAATTAAAAAAATCAAAACTTAAGTGAAAAAAAGTTAACCAACTAAAATTTTTTATTGACAAATTCACTGTAAGTTCAGAAAGCTTAAAAACAATGTTTGAAAGCCAACATGCTATTTTTGATAAATCAAGACTTGGCTGGACTTCTTTACTTAAACCCCTAAATAAAAGGGTTATCAATTCACCTAGCAAACCATCAAATAAGATAACTTATTTCAAACATGAAAAGATTGGGCATAACAACTTTGCCTATAGTTCCAATACCATTAAAATAGATGGTAAAGTTGTTACTATTAAACAAATTTGGATTCCAAAAAGGAATCATATGCACTAACCATCAAGGACCCAAGCAAGTTTGGGTACCTAAAATGAAAATATGAGGGTGTAGATATAGGTGTGCCAAGTTACCTATGGAATAAATGGAACTCTCATACAAATGGGTGCGTTGACACATAATTTAAGATAAGTCTCAACTTAGTCATTAAATCTAGTATCAGGTTTAACATTCTACATCATGTATTAAAATTACGATACTCTCTGCATCAAAGCTTTAAATGCCTTATATGTATGTTAAATTTTTATCTCAACGATCTTAGCATAAAATTTTTCTAGTGCTTGCATGATAATAAGAAAACAATGAATGAATATGTATAACCTTCTTCTTTAAGTTTTTCAAAATCTAAATTTTCTCTCTAGTATAAATGTTTGATGCTGATTTCATGCTAAAACTTTATTGAGCATAATATTTATGAAATTTTATTTTATCCTTTGTGAAGGTATGAATGTAATTCATCATGTTATTATTATACCATTCACTCCTTATATGATTATCTTAAATGTATTATGATTTCCTTTATAAGTCTCATATATGCATCATATGTTAAATCATAATCATCTCAAATTGGTTCAATCATAAATGATTAATGTGTTATGATCATAATGAGAAACTTACTTAAAAGTTTTTATAATAACAAATCATCTTCCCTCTTGCAAGTAATGATCAATACTATTCTAAAATTCAAAATCAATAAATCTGATCATTAAAATATTTCATTGAGCATAATCATTGTATCCATGATTAATATCTTTCTCTAAAATTATCTCAAACTCTGCTGATTATTTTTAACCTATCATGTTTAATCTGAGCATAAAAATCTTTTAAAGCATGAATATTAATTCCTTTGAACTATCTCTCATAAGTCAAAAATAAAATTTTATCTGCTCTAAAAGAAGATTGCTTATCTCTCTGAGACATGATTACTTGTGTTGAAAGCTGAATCATAATCAGAATTTTGATAGAAATAATTTTTTAAGATAATCTGATTAAAACTAACTTGTATATCTTATTGACAATTATCTTAAGCAAATAAAATCTAAGCTAAATTGATTTTGAAAATAAAAAATTGATTTGACCTTGATGAATCTTCCTATTGCCTCACATGCTTGTCCTTGAACCATCTTACTTAATAAAACTATCTCTTTAGTTCAAGTGACTTGTGCTTGCTTATATTTAGGTAATCTCTTGAGTAGAATGACTCAATATTCAATTATTGTCATGTCTTATTTTGAGTCATCTAGTTAAAAAATATGTTGTATGAATGTTTTGTATCTTGAAGAAACTAATGACTTTTCTTCAAGAAAGAAAAAGATTTTGCTAATAATGCAGGATCTATGAGCAAGAAATGAGATATTTCAACTTGAAGGACACCTCCACGTAAGGTACAATAAACATTCACATGCAAACAAGAGAGAAGACCTTCATCTGCCAAAAAAATTATACATAAGAAATCAAGTAGATATTTGACTTAAAGAATGTAGAATGAATCAGTAACTTTAGATACCTCTCTTGTAAATTAACTGAGCAAAGTCAATAACTTAAATCTGATTGTAACATGATTAAATTCTTTAATTACTAATTTCTTGATATCATGTCTACAGATGTATTGACTAACTTATGCTTTTAAAAATTATTTTATGGTTTGCCTAAATTGAAATATACCTTTGCCTATGTAATGCATAACCATGAAATACACAAGTTTATGCTTCAAATTTTGATTTAAAATAACTTGTGATAAACTATGAATCCTTGAGAATAATGAAAATGTTGTTTGCATGATATACATTTATATGATACATTAGATTATTTCTTTATTCTACTCTTTCATGTAAATTACTTGAGACTAACAAAAAGAGAGAGATAAAGAAAAGAAAATGAACATTATTCAAGAAAAGTAAAAGCTAAGTAAAAGCAAATACTCCAATTTTATGGAAAAGCAAAACAAGCATAATATATTCGGCACATTTGTGAGACTTGTGTGAGCATTCTTTTGGAAGGAATAAAATCCATAATTTATTTCATTTAAATAGGAAGAGTTTGGAGTGAATATTTTTAAAGAAAACAGTTTAACCTTTTTATATTGCTCATCATAGGGATGGTATCAATGGAAAGGCTAGTGATAGTACCCGACACTATTTGATCCAACTTTCGGTGTAGGGCATATTAGGGATGGCACAAGAGGAAGGCTAGTGGTAGTACCTCGTGCTCCTTCCAACTCTACCGGATAGGGAGCAAATAGAGTATAGAGCATAGAAAAATAAAACCAAAAAGAAATGAAGATCAAAATATTCATTGACTGCTTAAAGAAAGAAATTCATAAAAATGAGGGAATTAATGACAATATAAATAAAAATATATATAAGAAGGATTGTTGCTCACATTGATAATCTCAAAGTAAAATACAAATGAAACTAACGAAATTTGGAAAAACAAATGAAGTTTCAATCACCTTAAAGCACACCTTGACATGCTTGTTCTTAATGCTTTAATATATAATGTTATGACTTAATGCATATTATGTCTTGCATGTGACATGATGTTTTGAATTATGTATTTAGATAACAAATATCTTCTTTAAAGTATAACTTGTAATGCTCTATGCTTGAACAACTTGTTTGAAACATATTTCTACCAATAGCAATTTTATTTTTCTTTTATGATATTTATAATTTGAAATATGCTTTAACTTTGTACACAAGTTTTTGCTTCACCTTTGACTTCGAAATAACTTGCATTTCAAAGCCTAATAAAAATTATTTTCACTTGCATTCCATACTTATCAATGATATTTTTGATTTCTTTCGTACCCTTCTGATCAAAATTCTTCTTATTAAATCGGTTCCAATGCTTGAATATTTGAAAAATTACATAAGAATTCTTCTAAAGTATTTTTGAAAAAAAAATTCAGATTTGTCATTCATGGTCACCTTTGAAATCTAAAAGTTGAATATATTTGCAAAAAGAAGAAGAGAAGGACACTTTTATTTTAATGAATATCTTCTAAAAAATAAAAGAAAAGATAATATGAATTTCCAGAATATATTGTTTGTAATTTATTTTTCAATTTACCTAACATTAGTACATAATATCTTCCAATTTGTACCAAAATACAATATGAATTACAAAGATTCTAGATGTGCTCTAATATTTTTGAAATATGTGTTTTCAATCTTATTAATTTAAGATGAGCTACAATATAGAAGATGCATATCTCAAATTATAATCTTGAAAGCTTCCTTGAAAATTTTTATGAAATTAAGAATCTGATTTTGTAATGAAGGCTTAAACTTAAATTAAAAATACTTCTACTGTTGCATTTTTGTAACTTTCATTATATGTTTCAATGATTGCATCATTTTGGAGAATAACTCAATATGATTTCTAGACGAAAACTACAGTATAAGAAAAATAGTATTAATTTTAATGCTTTGGTTGTTTGCTCCAATACGCATCTGAAACATATCATTTTTTATCTTATAAGTTTACTAAATTTGGTCTAAATGATGTATTTTTCAATGATCTTGATTGCGATCAAATATTTCTAAATATATAATTTTATTTTGATATTAAAAAAAATTATTGTGCTTCATGTATACATTGTTGAGAAACCATGACTAAAAAATTAAAATTTATAAATATACATTTGATTATCTTCTACATATTTTTTTTTGCATAATTAATTGCTTCTATCATTAAAAGAAAAAAACTATCTTAAAGGAGAGTGAATGATCCTAAAGCTTGAAATATTTCAACTCACTCAAATGATTCTTAAAAGAAAGAAAATATAATTGCATTTGAAAAAAAAATGAGCTTTAAAAGAATTATTTTCTGATTAAGTTTTCAGTACATATCCTCAAAAATTAAGAGAAAGCACAACTAGTTCTTGAAAGATTAAAAAGAGTAATTACTATAAATCTTGAAAAACTCTAGATCACTCTACATTCTTGATATCACAAAATTTCAGTTTTATTCATAATTATCATTAAAATCTGAAATTCATTAAAAGAAAAGAATGTTTAAAGAACAACGCATCTTTTGAGGGAAAGCTTTAAATATTCAATCTATTTGCATTCTGCATCTTATTCAAAAGTTACTTTCATTTGATACATACCTTGAATGTTTTATGTTTGATTCATGATCATTACCGTCAATTTCAAAATTTAACTATTTTACTTACAAAGCATGAACTGATATCAAGAGCCTTATATAAGTGAAAGAGAAATGAATATTCTTAAAGCTAAATCATTAAAGATTACTCTATGTAAATTTGGGAAAGGACTTTTAATATGCTTTTAATGTCTAATTGGTTTCAAACTGATATCAATTTGACTATATTTTGGTATTGGACTTTGTGCTTCATTGAATATCTTTTGAAAGTTGAATTTTCATTTGTACTTAATTGATAAATCATTTATTTTGAAAACTAATTGAAAAGGATTCTATTTGTCTTAATATTGTAAATTTATTTTGGAATCTACTAATGAACTTTTATTGGCTTGCATTTTAGTGTTTCAATCCTGAGTCAATTTATTTTAATTGATTTTGATGCTATGATCTTTAAAGAAGTAAACGAAAGTCTTTAAAAGAGCTCTAAAAGAACTTTCAAAGCTTTGAATTTTTTGTATGCTCTAAGATGTATCATAAATTGCATGAATTTATATTTTGGTATCTGTGCCCCAATGCTTTTATATTTTGGGAGAACCTTGAAATCATTAAGAATTAATAATTCAACATGATCATATGTTTTTCGAGTATATAAGTTTTGATATTTATCTGCTCTTTTACTATACTCTAAAAATTAATTAGATTGCTCTCATGTTACTACATACTTAATATATTGAAAAAAGATTTTAAATGAAAAAGATTTCATATGATATTAAAGATTTTTTTAAAAAACGGTTGGATTTTCATTCCTGCTTTCTTTGAATATCATTCTTGATACTCCTTGAAATAACTTGAGAAAGATTCTATTTACACTTGATTTGAAAACTATTTTTGGAATTTATATTTAGAGATCTCTTCTGGCTCGTATCTCAAATGTCTCATTCTTAAAGCCAAACTTTTCATCCTTATTGTTTCATTATTTTGCAATCTTCTTGATATTGTCAAAACGGAAGAGAAATATCTGAGTATATGTTCATAATGCTTTATGTTTTGAATTGAATATAAATCAGCTTAGATTAAAATATGTTGATTATGTTAAAGCTGATTAACTCTAAAGCATTATCATAAAGTATGTTCTTAAAGTGTCTCCTAGATTTTATATTTATTTTGACATGTATTTACTCTTTGTGATAGTTTGTATTTCTTCTTTAAAACAATGTACTTTTGGCATAGATGAAATACAATGTTTCTCTTGAGTTATGATCTTTTTGATTGTCCTTACAATGCTATCTATTTCATTGTTATCCATTCTTTTTGATGATAACAAAAAGGGGAAGAAAATATAAAGAAACTAGAAGCAAATTCTATAAGAAAAATTATATAGGGGAGAAAATATGAGCATCAACCTTTAAACTAAGAGGCATATATTATGTACTTTAGGGCGAGACATGTGACAAAAAGAAAATCTAAATTTTGGCATATAATCATAGAGATTTTTCTTGCCTCGATACATAACATGAAACTCTTGTTTTGGCACAAACTTTTGGAAATTTTGCCTTTAATGATATACAAGAGTAAGGGGGAGCAAAGCTGATTTTTTTTTGACATTCATTAGGATAAGATAGGGAAAACTTTTGGTTCATTGATGCATACTCTAAATTGGACTATTTTGAAACTTTTGAACCAAAAGAACGTTATAAATGTTAAATCTAATTTATCATATGAATGCAAATTTGTTTATACTCAATGTTTTGTAATGATCAAAAAGGGGGAGATTAAGGATTCTAGTATTATTTTGATGCTTACAAAGCCATTGAGGCCATATGAAAGTGCTAATGCCATTAACTCAAATGCGTATGTACATAAACACTCAAGGAAGAAAGAAATGATACATTCTCGATACGCTCGATACATACTCAATACATTCATAAAACATTATGGATACAAGATCAAAATAACTCTCAAGAGTAAATTTCGAGATAAGGGTTATAGTAGAGCAAGAAAGAAAACTTAGAAATTGATTATGACAAAATTTCAAGTTAAGATTACCTTAAAGGGTAATTCTGTAATTTTTACTATCAAGAGAATAAAATCTTATTGTGTCTAGCATCCTAATTTGCTTGAAATATCATATTGTTGTTTCAATGTGTACAACTAACCTTCAAAGTGCAGAAAAACATGGTTAGAGTCAACCCCAATTAGTTTGGAGTCGACCTCGATACATTTGGCATGACTTGGAATGAAGTGGCACGCCTTTGGAACACTTGGCACAGAGTAGAAGTCGACCCCATAAGAGATAGAGTCGACCCTGGCACGTTTGGAAACATTCTGGCACATCCTGGCACATATGGCACAGATGAACAGTAACTCGGGTCGACCCCAGAAGAGCTCGGGCTGAACCCAGCTTCAGCCACTGCAAAAATAGCTTTCTGAAATTGATTGAGAGGGCTGACCCCAGAAAAGCTTGAGCCAACCCTAGCCTGATGAACAATAATTTGAGCCGACCCCAGATTTGCTCGGATCGACCCCAGCACAGCTGACAGCATAACAGCTAGTTCTGCAAAAGTACTTTTTGAGCTCCCAACGACTATAAATGACTAGTTTCTCCATTCCAATGGTTAGAAAGTCATCTTTAGGGGTTGGAGAAGTATTTGAGAGCCACTATTCATCAAAGAAAGAAATTTTGGTGGAAATTAAAGTGTACATTCAAGAGAAAAGAAAATCCAAGAGAGTTTCATTCATTGCTTCATCTCAAAATCTGAAAGAAGGTGGTTGAGCAGAATTCAAGAGACTTCAAGAGCTTTACCAACCCTTGAGGAGTGAAGCAATCTCAGCGAAGAAGAGAAGAGGATCTTCAAAGCGATAATTATTTTTTTATCCCTTCTTGAAGTGCATATTTGTTATATTTGCTCACTTAGAAGCTTTAAACCTTATATTTTTCATTCATTATAAGGTTTGTTGGTGAGCCCGTAAAACTAACGGTGTAGGTTGTTGGTGAGACCGTAAAACCAACGGTTAGGTTAATTGGTGATCCCGTAAAATCAATTGTAAGGATTTTTGGATTGTGAGCCCAGAAAAACAATCCAATTGTAATTCGAGGGGTTAGAGTGAATTCCCAAGGAAACGCTTGGGGAGTGGACGTAGGTGCTTTGGGGTGCACTGATCCGCTATACTTGATTGTGTTTGCATTGTGTGCTTCTTGGTTTATTTTCTTTACTTAAGCAATTACTCTAGCTTAAATTCTAAAAGTAACTTAATCACAATTGTTTAAGCTTTACTATTATTGCTTCCACTGCACCTATATTATCACATAGGCCAAACCACATTCACTTAAAAATTAATTTGAGGCCTTAAAATTTAGAAAACCCAATTCACCCGTCCTCTTGGGTTGTCACCTTGGGCAACAAAGGGCATTAGAAAAGGAACTGTCCTCAGTATATTGCCTCTCTTGACCCGAACAGGTAAAGGAGAAAAATGCAATCAGTCGCTGATCAAGGTACTTATATGATAACATCTTGTAGTTTCTCAATTTGTGATAATTCGACCTAGGTATTGGATATTGGGAGTCTATTTAATATTTGCAGTTCGTTGCAGGGACTTCAGATCAATAAGAGATTTGGAGAAAGTGAAAGATTCCTGAACATTGGAGATGGAAGTGAAGGGTTCCGATCATGTTATGATTGGCAGCGGAAGTTAGGGATTTTAAAAAATTTCTCAATAAAGTTCTTTAACATGAAACCCTTATAAGCCTAGATCACCATAATGGTAACAATCAAACAATATAAATATAAATGCTGAAATAGAAGAATACCTGTAACGCTAAATTCAAGTTTGTAG
>JAOXJJ010001214.1:122875-178143 GCA_025769935.1 Phoenix roebelenii
GCAGAAATGGCCACTAGTTTGTCACTTCGTTCATTGTTGGATAATGACAAGTTGACTGGACCCAATTTCAATAACTGACTTAGAAAACTTAAGATTGTGCTAGAGCATGAATGGATCCTTTATGTGATAACGGATCCAACACTTAAGCAGCCTGCTGCTAATGCACGGTGTACGATCAAAGAAACTTATCAGAAGTGGCTCAATGACCGTATCACTGTCCTATAAACCATTCAACCTCTATCTTCCAAGAACATCAATCAAAGGTTAATTGATAGAAGGAAGAATGAAATCAGCCTCAGCAGGGTTCTGCACAAGCTAGCACTTCCACGGGATCAGATCAACCGAAGCTTCGCATGGACGATCCGTTGAGGCTAGACACATGTGTGGCTGCGAGGCTCGACCTTCTCCATCTTCAGATTCATCTTCTTCACCATAAGGTATGGTTTTAATATTAGTTAGGTTTAAAATTTAACTTGGGCTGTATTTGTATGATCACATGTTTAATCATGCATAGTCGTTTTTACATAAACTTGTTTAAATGTTTCTAGAGTTTTATTTTTGAAATATGATCTCTGATTCATGCCTAGAATTAAAGTGTTTAATTCTAACTTTCCGCTGCAATTTTTTGAAATTTTAAAATTATATGCATCAAAAACCAGCTCTTCCCTTCAACCCTAGCTGCGATTAAAAAAGAAACAAGAAAGAGGAAGCTACTGCCATCATGTCCTAGTTCCACCCCTCCCATCCTCCATTTGTGTCAAGTGGTAACATCGAACGACAATGAGATGAGATAATGGCTGCGGTTCTCCATCAACTAACTACCTTAGACTCAAAAGATGGATATTGTTTGGGAGCGTGTCTTCCATGAGCCAAACAACTTTGAAGATGATCATGGCGTCCATGAAAATCCAAAAAATTCAGAAGCGCCATAAGAAGATGTCCTTGATGCTGGGATCCCTCCTCCTAGGGGTCTTCCACCCCAACATCCTCCTAGAGGTCTTCGAGCACCACCCCCGATTAATCCTCGCATGGAAATTAATTTTGCAAACCTTTACTGGCAGCAACAACAGTGGGAACATGATGACTTTGTCGATGCATCGAAGCGGGTATGTGTTGATGTTGCTGACTATAGTGAAAGCATGGATTCGAGCAGCTTCCAAGATTGGTTGATGTCACTCAAAGATTACTTCGAATGGTACTACATAACCAGTGAGAGGGAGGTTCGGTTCATGAATATGAAACTGAAGGGCCAAACGCAAGTTTGGTGGCATAGCATGGAGGAAAAGCTTCATCACCTTCGTCAGCCTCCCATCACCGATTGGGAAGAGATAAAGCTTTGATTGAAAGAGAAGATCCTTCCCCTTGATTATGAAGAAACCCTCTTCGAAGATCTACTGAAGCACCACCAAGAAAGTTCATCCGTAGAGGACTACACGGCCCGATTCCACGAACTGACCATCCGCAGCCATGTTATGGAGATGGAGCAACAAGACTTGGCTCGATACCGATTCGAGCCGCAGAAGGACATCCGAAGATAATTGGTGATGTCTAGAATATTTAGTTTGAATATTTGATGATCGTTGAATTTGGTTTGCTTGAAGCCGCACAAACGTCTGACCTCTACAGGTATCCACACGAGGTAGATCGTTCCAAGCTCCTTAATCTCATCGGGATGCTAGCTCCCTTGCAGAGATAGTTTTGATGGATAATTTTCTCTCTCTTTAATCAACTTCTTGATTACTTTGAGAGGAAGAAGAAGGAGGACGAAGAAGGATGAAGAGGAAGAAGAAGAAAATGCCTCTTCTCTTCTTTCTTTTACTCACGGCAGGGAGGATGAAGGAGCAAGGGTGGGCGGCTGAAAGAGAGGATTTTCCAATGCATCCAATTCACTCTAATGCCTCATGCCTGGCCCCTTTTTATAGGCATCTCATGCCCATTCAAATAAGAAATAATCTCAATGATAAATCACTCTTTGATTCATCCCTCCAAATTCTACCACACCCCTTACTTAATTCTCTCACAACCTCTTACTTAAAAGGGATTGGAGAGAATCAAGGGCTCTCCTTTGACCATGTGGCAATCCAGGAGAAGAGGGAGGAGGGGCGGATGCCCCTCCAAGTGGCATGGGAACCAAAGAAGGAAAGGAGGGGCGGACGCCCCTCCTTTCTTTGGGCGTGGGACAAGGAGGAGGGGCGGACGCCCCCTCCTTGTTCTCTCCTTGATATGGCCTGCATGAAGGATGGGACAATCCCATCGTTTCATGTTTTAATTTTCTATTCTAATTAGGAAACATGTGGTCCCTCTTGATCAATTAAATTCTAATCCAATTAGAATCCAATGTGTCCTCCAATTTGATTTATGTGAATCCTAATCCAATTAGAATCTAAATTGGACTTCATGAATTAAGTTTCTTATCTAATAAGGAGTTCTAATTAATTAGGCCTTCCCATCCTTATCCAATAAGGTTAAGCCTAATTTAATTAGGTACAACTGAATCAATTAAATTGCAATCCAATTGCATATTCTTCTTTTTTAACTCACTAACTCTTAGTAGGTTAAACCAATTATTAATCAAATTGATAATCAAGATCAATTACGATTCTAAATCACAATCCAACCGTCGGAACGATCAAAACCTCTAATGTGTGTGACCCCGTAGGTTCTATTCTATCTGATAGTAAGATATATTATGATCTCTATCATAATATCATTGAAACTTCTTTCAATAGGTTGAAACAATTTTAACTCTACTTTTAGGATTCACTGATCACCAAGTGAATGCCTTCGAGTCTCACAATCCACAAGTGATACCTAGTACCATATAGTGGCAACCCAGTAGAATGGAATAGATGAATCTCTAGGTATAGTTAGGGTATGATACAATACCTCTATCTTAGATACCGACATAATGGAGGTTATGAATAACTCGTCAAATCCCATCATCTGTCTTATGTCAAATTTATTTGACTCAGGTTTGAGATTGAAAAACTCTTCTTCCAAAACTATCCTAGCCAAGTCTTTTGAACTTAGTCTCATAAATCACATAGGATCACTTCTAATCTATCAAAGTCGATAGATCCCATCTATATGTAATCCTAATCCGACAATAAATCTACTGCAGCCAATTTGTACCACAAGAATTCTTAGGGCCCATATTTGTGTGCTCATCAAACTACAGCAACTTCACCGTGATTAGCTGAGGCATCACAGGTCTAAGTACTAGTCATACAATTGCAGCATCAAGTAAGTCACTGACGAGTGGATAGACATCCAAGTGACTTCTTATTTTGGTCATGCTCAGTACCCTTGTTCTCTAACAAGCACTTGCACAATCACTCCAGTGTCCCCACACTGTGGACTTAAGACTCGTCCATCAAGAAAAGTGATATGTGCACTAATCTCATCAGATCGATCACCGTCCTTCGTGATTATCCATCGATCAGGAGCAATTCAGGAATTAACTACCTAATGATACATGTCTTAAATTCTCAACTCTTGAGAATATGTGTTATTATCTTATTAATTTCTAGGACAATTCATGGACACATAATAACATGAATGAACAAAATGCCCAATTTTATTAATTAATAAAAAGGTCGAGTACAAATTTTATGCCTCAGAATAAATATAATACACCTGCCAAATTGGCTTTTAGGGCATACTTCTAACATATGATGATTTTGACTGCTCTCTATCTTTTATCTAAGATTACTCTAGGGTCGACTCGTGAGATACGAACGTCGACTTGTGAGATACGGACGTCGACTCGTGAAGGTGTATCAGTCTATACTAGTATGCTACGGTCGACTCATTATATTCTAGCAGTTGACTCTTGAGAAAACCCAAAATTAAAATTTTCTATCTTTGCCTATGAGCATTCAAGGGTCGATTCAAGGTGTTCCTAGAGTTGATTCTTCTTATGTAAAGCTTTAAAAAATCAAGTTACATTCTTCCATATTGAGATTTACAGAATGATATTTTCTTGCCTTCCTGCAAGCATTTTAGTACACTTCAAGCAATTTTAATAAATTTTTTACTCGAATATTTTGTATCATCAAAATCAAATTTTTTGGGTCAGCAAGGTCAATAGTCTTGGTGATGTGTCTGAAAAGTAATGCTTTGCAAGATGGCGTTTGAAGAAGTGTCGAAATATACTTTATTAACCATTAGTAGAAAAAGGTATAAAATTCAGTATTTACAATTCTTAGTGATAGTATGCTTTTGAGATCACTAGAGTTCCAATTTTGGGGTATAGGTAACCCGTCCAGCTTCTCAAGTTAGTTGGTGCTCGGTAGACAGCCTTGGTTATGAAAGGAACCCTTGCGGACTGCATGTATGATTTTAAAAATTTTCTAGAAATCAACGGAAGCAATTAAAAATTAAACTTTTTAATTTTCATGCATGCTTGAGATCTTATCTCTACCATAACAATAAAAACCAAGATTTAAATGTTTATATAAAACATGAAACTTTGATTGTATGTCTAACATACAATCCTAAAATTTCAGCAATCCTGAAATTTCAGCAACCATATTTAAGATCTAATCTTAATTTCTAATGAGATCAAATCTCATACCTTATTTGCTGGAGGTTTTTGATGACTCCTTGATCACGCTCTGTAGCCATACGCAAATCTCCAGGAAGATCGACGATTGTAGGAGTGCTAGCTCGCGCAGAGGTGCTGCAATTGCTGAACTTTTTCTCTTTCGAAGCACTCAACCTTTGATTATTCTTCGAGAATATGAAGGATGGATATGAAGGAGAGGAAGGAAAGAGGAGGACGGCCCAATCTCAGAATTTTCAGAACCCTTTTGAAAACCTAAAGAAGCATCTCATGAACCCTAGGTGTGGAGGTCATTTTATAGCCTTGGACCCCCCACGCCACACCTCTATTTTTGCCAACTTATTTGGCCGATAAAATCTCCAAAAATTCAGAAAAATATGGCAGCAAAGAGAGAATAACCCTCTTAATTTCGTGGAACACTCCTTCTCAAAGAAGGATTACCAAGGGGATAAGGATGAGGTGTCAATTTTCTCCAAGAGATAAAGCTAGACTCCTAAAATTTAGAAATTCTTCTCCTTGTCTAATTCTAAATTTTTGGACTCATAATCCTTATCAAATAAGAACTTCTAATTGACTTGGGTCAAGCCCAATCCAATTGGGTCAAGTTCCATCAATTGGATCAAGCTCAATCTACTTGGGTCGAATCCAATCCAATTAGGTCAAACCTTGATGTAGCCTAAATTGAATCCTATTCAATTTAGCTCAACCTAAGCCCAATCATTCAATCAAATTGAGTTTATTATCAATCTAATTGCTAATTAATCCTTCAATAGTTCAATAATTATTTTACAACAACTTTTGCTTAGGATAATTTGTCAATCAAATTGACCAAATAACCTCTGAATTATTCTTAATCATCAATCAGCCATTTGATCAACCTAAAAAATTCTATACGTTTGACCCCATAGGTTCGAACCAAAGTCGGTAGCATAAGAACGACTTTCTGTACTAATCGAAGTGACCATCTAGCAATGGTACCCGACATCCAGATAGGCTGAATGATTGCGAAACAATATTCTGGAACCCTTGGACTATGGTTACCATATAATTCATCCCTATAACACCAAATGCTCAGGATGACTTTAGAGTTTACTGTCAACTATTTAATTAGTTCATCCAATATGGTAACTTTCCGTCACTGAATTAGAAACTCAGATAGTCCAGTACCAAAGCACAGTAAGTTGCTTGCTAGTCACCATGGTGATCTTAGATCAGAGGGACACATATACCCATATCCACTCGAAATATCTTTTGACAGCAAAGCATTTCGAAACTAGTCATGTTCAGTAAAATATACTCCTACACTTCATCTGTGTGGCATATCAGTGTCTCAACACTCATTAGTTAAGAGGACAACCAACGATATGGCACACAAGGACCTATTCTTGATAATGCTATTGCCCTAATAATAGCATATCGTTTGGTCGCGAACTGCTTTAAGGACTCATAGACAAATCCTCCTTTATCTTTTAAAAGAGTTCTAAGAACTTCATCACATTACAAGAGTTCAAGAAGATATACAAAATATATGCGATGAATAATGCTAAATAATCTTTTATAAATTTATTAATTAATATACAATTCAATCATCAATAGGCTGACAATTAACTTTTAGGACACATTTTCTAACAACTCCCACCTAGACTAAAGCCAATCGGTACAGTATCGTATACCCATCTTCGACTTGTAATCATTGAACTATTTGATGCCGAGGACTTTAGTAGATGGGTCGGCTAGATTTTTCTTTCCAGCGATCTTCTAAAGATTTATATCACCTCGTTCTACTATCTCTCGAATAAGATGATATCGCCGCAGAATGTGCTTGGTCTGCTGATATGCTTTTGGTTCCTTTGCTTGAGCAATGGCTCCAGTGCTTTCACAAAATAGTAGAACTGGACCATCAATGAAGGGTGCCACTCCAAGCTCCGTGATGAACTTTCGCATCCATACAGCTTTCTTGGCAGCATTGGATGCTGCGATGTACTCTGCCTCGCACATTGAATCAACCATAGTATGCTGCTTTGACTTTTCCAACAGACAGCACCACCTTTTAGGATAAGACCTAACCCGATACACTTTTGCTATCGTCTTGATCTAACTGGAAACTAGAATCAGTGTATCCCACTAATTTTAAGTCAGCATCTCCATAGACAAGCCACCAATCCTTAGTATTTCTCAAATACTTAAGAATGATTTTTACGACCTTCCAGTGGTTGCTACCTGGATCAGACTGGTATCTACTCACTATCCCTAGTAACTATGCCACGTCTGGTTTGGTACATATCATTGCGTACATAATAGATTCCACTGCTGAAGCATATGAAATTATATTCATAGTCTCTCTTTCTTGAGAAGTCGGACAATCCTTTTTAGAGAGCTAAATTTCATGGTTCATCGGAAGATAGCTTTTCTTGGAATTCATCATGCTGAACTTTTTCAGCACAGTATCTATGTACGTGGATTGGAACAACCCAAACAATCTTTTAGATCTGTCTCTATAGATCTTTATTTCTAGGATGTGGGATGCTTCTCCCAAATCCTTCATGGAGAATTGTGATGACAGCCAAATCTTTATATATTGTAATGTAGGGATGTCATTCCCGATTAAGAGAATATCATCCACATATAAAACAAGAATACAATCACTAAACCGTTAGCCCATTTATATATATAAGGTTCTTCTTCATTCTTAATGAAGCCATTTGTTCTGATCACCTTATCAAAACGTATATTCCAACTCCAAGAAGCTTGCTTTAATCCATATATGGATCTTTGAAGCTTGCATACTTTAGATTTATCTACAGATGTAAAACCTTTAGGTTGTATCATATACACCTATTCTTCCAAATCTTCATTTAAGAAGGCGGTTTTCAAATCCATCTGCCAGATTTCATAATCTACATATGCTGCTATCGCAAGCATAATCCGAATGGATTTGAGCATTGTCACAGAAGAAAACATTTCGTCATAGTCAATACCATAACGTTAACAATATCTCTTAGCAACCAGATGGGCTTTGTAAGTTTCCACCTTTCTGTCTGCGCCCCTTTTTCTTTTGAAAATCCATTTTCACCCTATGAATTTTATCCCTTCGGGTAGGTCAACTAATATCTACACATTATTGACCTTCATGGACTCCATTTCGGAATGCATGGCTTCTAGCCATTTAACGGAATCGTTCTTCTGTATTGCATCCATATAGGTAATCAGATCCTCATCACTATCATCAAGCTCAACAGGATCCCCATTTCGGACTAAAAACCCGTAGTATCTGTCCGGTTGACTTGACACTCTACCAGATCACTATAAAGATGCATCTACAATGGGTTCTAGGTTTGATCTAATCAATACAGACTCTAAAGGTTTAGTGGGTGGTGTCAGTTTTTCTACATGTTGAACTTCCTCAAGTTCAACTTTAGAGCCATTAGTTTCTTCTCCAAGAAACTCCTTTTTCAACAAAACAGCTCTATTACTGACAAACAACTTTTGTGCTTCAGCAAGGTAGAAATAATAACCCTTAGTTTCTTTTGGATAGCCAACAAAGAAACATTTGTTAGACCTAGATTTGAGTTTGTCTGCTTTTAAACGTTTGACGTATGCCGGACACCCCCAAATCCTAAGATGAGTGAGCACTGGTTTACACCCTGTCCACATCTCATGTGTTTTTTTAGTCACAGACTTACTTGGAACCTTATTAAGAACATGGAAAGTCGTTTCGAGTGCATATCCCCAGAAGAATATCAGCAGACTAGCATTGCCCATCATGGATCGAACTATGTCTAACAAAGTTCGATTTCTCCTTTCCGACACACCATTGTACTATGGTGTTTCAAGAGGAGTCTACTGAGAGAAAATCTCATTCTCTCCTAGATATGTCATGAACTCACTAGTGAGGTATTCACCTCCTCGGTCTGACCAAAGAGTTTTAATACTCTTTTCAGTTTATTTTTCTACTTCATTATGGAATAGTTTGAACATTTCAAATGATTCAAACTTATGTCTCATAAGATAGACATACCCATACCTAGATAGGTCGTTTGTGAATGTAATGAAATAGGAATATCCATCTCTAGCTTTTGGACTTATTGGTCCACATACATCAAAATGTACAAGGCTCAATATATCATTGGCTCATTCACCTTTTCGAGTAAAAGCTGACTTGGTAATCTTTCCAAGAAGACAGGATGCGCAGGTGGTTAATGATTCACAATCATCAACATTGAGGATACCTTCTTGAGCTAACATGTATATTCTTTTCTTATTAATATGACCTAGCCTATAGTGCCAAAGGTAGACATCGGAGACGCTATCTATTCTAGGGCACTTACTTAATGTGTACATTACATTAACAAGTTGTGATAATAAGTAGATGCCATTGCTCAATCGTCCATTCATTACAGTAACATCATTCATAATGATATCACAAGAACATTTCTTTATTAAAATTTCATAACCGTTCATGGCCAAAAGGCCTATAGAAACTACATTTAGTAAGAATGATGGACAATAGTGACAATCACTCAAGATAATAATATGAGAATTGAAAATAAGTTTAAGGCTTTCTAAAGCTAGAACTGGAATAGATCTTCCATCTCCAACATTCAGAAATCTTTCGTTGTCTCCAAATCTTTCACTGACCTAAAGTCCCTGCAACGAATTGCAAATATTAAACGGACTTCCAGTATCCAATACCTAGGTTGAATTATCACAAGTAGAGAAATTACAAGGTGTTATCATATAAGTACCTTGATCTGCAATCGATTGCTCTTTTTTCTTGCTTGGCCTATTCGGATCAAATGAGGCAAGGTACTGAGGACAATTCCCCTTCCAATGCCCCTGCTTCTTGCAATAGAAGCATTCTGCCTGATTCTGGTCAGCTTTTTTCTTGGTCTGACTCTACTTAGATATCTTAACACGTTGTACTTTATTATTTTTATTTTTCTTCTTCTTTCCTTTCTTGAAGGGACAATACCCTCCCGATGATCCTCCCGCCACATGCACCAACTCCTTTTGGAGCGATGGTCCTTCTCAAAGATCTGCAGTAATCCCAGCAATCCGTGGTAATTAACTGCAGGCTTTATCATTCTATAATGAGTATGAAACAGGCGATAAGATCCTATAAGGAAATTCAGAATCTCATCCTTCCCCAATTGATTGTGCAGGAGAAATCTGAGAGTATTTAGATGCTCAATTAACTCGATCATGTACAATACATGATCAGTTACTGAGCCTCCTTCCTCATTCGGGCACTGAAAATGGCACAACTGGTCTTATGTCTTTCAACGTCGTCGGGAATGCTAAAAGACTCGTTCAACATTTAAAAATTGTCTTCAGGCTGAGCGTTCTCGAATTTGCGACTGAACTCATTGTTCATCGCAGCCAGCATAATGCATCGGACTATGATTCGGTCACTGAGCCATTTATAATAAATTTCTCGAACCGTTCTCCGAGCATTGGGTGCGGGCTGCTCAGGTGTCGGATCTGTCAAAACGTACAAAATCCGTTCGTACTCTAAGACTATCTTAAGCTTTCTAAGCCGGTTATTAAAGTTGAGTCATGTTAGCTTGTCGCTATCTAATAGTGTTTTGAGTGACAAATTTGTGGTCATTTCTGCATAAAGAAAAATCATGACACTATTCAGTATATGAATTAATAAAACCTAAAGAGTTGGACTTTAGTCTAGAGGTTCTTCCACTATTTTATATAAATTGTTAACCTCTACATTCAATTTGAAGAATTACCCTAATCCTTTAGTGGGCATTAGAATCCACATGATCGCATATGGGCCCGAGTATGGCTCGGCTAACCCATGTGCATCAATGGGTAGGCTTTTAACCAATTGTTGCATCTAAATAATTTCTAGTGTCAATTTTTACCCCAGGCTCCTCTTCAGCAGGCATGTGGCGCCTCTACTGAAAGTCCTGATTAGGTCCAACCATGAACATGACAAAATTCAATGTAACTTACTAACAGATAACCAGGCCCGAGTGTGGCTCGGCTAACCTAATCACTTATAGAAGGCACAACTGACTCACCATATTATGAGTGATAATTCCAATGGCCGATAAGCATCAGGCGTGTGGCGCCTCCAATAATTATTGTGAAAGTGCATCCTAGGTTCTTCGGTGTTTAGCATGCTGAATTTTTTTTTTTTGAAAACCATAGCTGAACCTGATCGAGTTGCCTGCGTACCCCTTCACAAAGGGGATCAAGCCACACGTAGTTCTTTTTAAGTTTCGAAAATGCAGCAAAAAAATGAATCAAATAATTTAACTCATGCATGCTTACAAGATCAAATCTAGAAATCAGCATATTAAGAACACAAGATTATGCCGGAATCGTTTAAACAATTATGTTAAAACTTTTATGCATGATTAACTATCAGATCTGAAACTTAAGAACTCTATTTCAATTAATCTCCGAATATCCATTGAATTGATTCTGAAAATATCTCCATGATGAGCCCCAAAAGAGGGTAAAACCTCGGGGAATCGGACCTAGACCTTGACACCATAATAAATGATTAATGCTAGATTAATACCTTTTATGATGGATGAAAGTTGTGGATCTGATTCTTGACTTCGCAGTCATGCACACTACAAGAAGTACAGCGAAGCCCTGAAGGATCTTCTTCCGCAACAGTACTAGCAACTGCAGAACACTTGAAAGCTAAAATCTGCTCGCCGAGATTCAATCAACTCTTGATCAATCATCTTGAAGCAAATGGAGATGAGGTTTGTAAGGGAAGTAGAGGACTCAGATCTGATCTTGACTCTTCTACATATTCATCCTGAAAATCTTATCTAAAATGGAGAAGAAGAGGAGGAGGAAGCGTGTGAGGAAGAAGGCTACAATGGATGTGTTGCCGGTGCCCAAATAACTTATGTTCAATTTCATGGAGCAAGATGATAGTCATTTTCAGCAAGATGGTGGTCATTTTTCTTCTGAAAAATACAACTTTTGCTTCTTCCAAATCTTTCAAGCATAAAAACTTGCCACTTAATTTCAAAGCATAAATGAACACTTTAGAAGTGCCAGTATGTATACTTCAAAAAGTGCTAGCTTAACCTGCAAGAAAAGTCTTCAGTGAGGACTTGTGATGAAAACCAAGTTTTAGCAAGCTTGAAGGATTTTTGGGAAACTATGGTTGGAGGGTAGGGCAAAGTTTTTAAATTCTGAGATATCGATGGTAAGTCACTAAGATTGACATGAATTGAAATCTCCGTTTATTACGGGTAATATAATAAATATGAAAATTTAAAAGAACGAAGACTTTTCAAGACCTCCAATGATATGTCAGAATCAAGATATCAAAGTCTTGACGATATGATAAATCCAAGATTATTAGCTTCAAGATTTGTTAATTTAAACTCATTAAAAAATAATTAAAATATATCAGTCGGTATGAATATAATCAACCCATATCTTAGACTTATCAATTTATATTAGTCAAGATAATATAGTCGAGAGTTCTGCATATACCGATACAAACCAAGGACTCAGCATGGAATTCTTTCCCTAGAGTAACCCAATTATAAAAACCCATTACTGCTCTTCGTTGATAAAAAAATAAATGAACCCTCATGTCTTTTCTTCTTTTGACAATATTTTAGAAATAAATGAAATACAAACATAACATTAAACATGCTTATTATATTGTTGCTTCTGCAAAACGCTGCCAACTAATTTGAATTAATTCATAACTCCAACAAATTCAAAAAAACATGCAAGATACCAAACAACTAGTTTTTTTTTTTTTCAGGGGGAGAGAGATGGAGGCCTGTGCTTCGGCCCATTAACTCTATTCCGTAGTAGCATGAGCTGGAGGCCCATGCAAGAAAAATATCATATGGAGTGAGTTTCTTTTTTTTTCTGTCACATTTATAATGTGCATTTTAATGTGGAAACTTAAGAGACCTTAGGACAAGGCTCCTCTTATAACGAAGTATGTTCCTCTTGTAACTTTAAAAAACAAACAAAAAAAAAAATCATGGTGCATGCTACCCGTATCCTCTATTCTTCGATGTCCAGCTTCTCTCCGTTTGCTCATAAGCTTTCTTCCTCCATCCAATCATGGGATTTTTGATTCAAATGGAAATGATAGGGTTATTTCAAGAATTGCAGAAGTTTGCATTTCTTTTCAAATACAAATCTTGTAGTTATGTAGTACAGTGTTTGAGGTTAATACACACTTAATGATTTGCTGATACATATTTAAGCTTTTTTAACACGTACCTAATAGCAACTTAATGCACACTTTAAAATAAATTAATACAATTTGCAAAATCAGTACACAGTACATAACCAGGCAATACACACCTTGCATATTAGTCGTCCAGTGATCCAATATATACTTTTAGATAAATTGATATACAATTTCCACATCATATTCATTAATATACAGTACATGGTTAGATGATATATACTCAACAATTTTCTGAAATATATTATAAGCTTTTTTAATACATACCCCGCAACAATCTATTACACATCTTCAAAATAAATTGTTTAATTTTTAAAATATAATATACATCAAGTAAATTAATCATCCGATAACCACTATACACCTCCAAAATGATAGAGTAACTCTTCACGAAGGGAAAGAAGCTTGGCATCCGACAACCAACCATACATCTCTAGGAGGTGGAGAATCTTTATGAAGGGAGAGAGCCTTGGCAAGAAAAAAAAAAACAGACGGACGGTTGGCCTCAACCCATCATGCACATATCACATCTTTCTTTTTTATTTTTTTTAAATTATAAGGCGGACACTACTTTAGTAACAAAAATTACATCCTATATGGCTCTTGGGTTTCACATCAAGATGTACGCTACAAAAGACCGCAAAAATGAAAGCCACTCCAGTGGATTTTCTTTTGGATGCACACCAGAGATTGTCCTATGGGAAAGGGCAGTTTTGGTACGGTGATGTTAGAGCCCCCCGTAGAACGGTAAAACTTATTTTCTTTTCAGGACACCTCTAAGGATTTGAAAAGAATAATTCTTCATTCATTCCTCTGAATCAATACTTGTATAGGCTATCACCAAAGCAGCCAAACCTACCAATAACAATCCAGTATTGCGCCAAATGCTAAAATATAAAAATATGAAAACTGAAAAGCAAGGTCTGTTTTGAGTGAAGGAATCACTGCCTCCTGCTTAAATTACAAGCACCAAGAGTCCGAGAGAGGAAAAGATGAATTTAATTTTTTCTATACAGCCTAACATTTAAAATTGTTATAACTAGTTACTATTGATAGCATAAGCTATACAAATAAAGGTAAATAACAAGCAGATAATGTTGCATGAGAAAATTCCCTTGCTACAATGTGATTGTAATTTCTCAATACAGGCAAGCCAACACCATAGAGTTGACTATAAGAAATGTCAAAAGTATCCACCATTGCTGCAGTCAGTTACTGGTGCCATCTCTACGACCAAAATGTGATCCCTCCAACATCATGTGCAGGTGCTTCATGACATATCCATTTGCAGACCCCAAATAAAGATATTGGTGTCTTTAAAGGCATACAATCATCTTCGTCTTTACCAACGTCCTATGTCTTGTGCTTACTTCCGGCTAGTACCCAACTTCTCTATCAACTCTTGTATTGTTAAAGAAGCATCCTTCAACAGAGAAGGCAATTATAATATCAAAATCTATTAAGGCTTGTTGAGTGTTTCCCAGTGCAATATTGCAATAGTGAGAATAGAACAAAATGCTCGGAGCACCCTCATGCAACAAAATGGAACATTTGAGTAATAAGAGCGGGGTTGAAGTTCAGACCAAGCCCTTCTCACTTCTCACCTTTAACTTCTTCCGCAAATTTTCCTCCTCTTTGTCTCGCCGACCTCTTTCTTCTGAAAATATTTCAATCAGAGCCTCTTGCTCTTTGTTTGCCGCCTCCAATTTCTGGTGTGCTGCTTCAAGCTGGTAAATTCACAAAGCATAATCATTAGGAAAATAAGTGCCAATATCCAAATCCAACATTTACAGCAAAATCAATGGAAGGTCATTTTTGACTGCTCATCAGCGAGGCACTAAGGCTCCAGCCTCCCATCAGCTGAAAAGACTTGTTTACTAATCTTGTTAGGTGATGCAATTGAAATGAAGGGGTTATTATAATGGATTTATGTTATTATAATAGATGATGCAATCATTTAGTTTAATTCTCAGCTACAATACTGGCGTTCAACCTAAGTGTTTTCTCTAGATACACATCTATGGGATATTGCACACGATACAACTGAAGTACTGAAACCTTTTGCAAGAACATATAGTTGTTTCCTAGAAATGAAACAGTGTATCATTATACTCACTTGTTCATTCAATGATTTATTCCTATCCCTCTCATATTGCAGTTCTTGTAGCATTGATTCCTCCATCCTTTTGAGCCTACAAAATGAATACCAAAATTACATATGCATCAATATTTCCTATTTCATGCTGACTGTGTCATCATGTGTTAGCAGACCTGTTGTTCAACTCTTTGTTTTCATCCTTCAACTGTTTGATACTAAGCTCTGACTCTTCAAGATCTTGTCCACTTCCATTACATAAGACAGTGGATGCCTGCCCATCATATAACATGAAGTTTGTTGCGAGTTGAAAAATAATTCCAAGCACTGAATTTACCTAGATATTAATTTATCTAAAAATAAAATGAATATCAGCTTGTGAATGATCCAAGATACATCCAACTGAATTAAATCTATTTACCTTTGAATGTGATCTGGTAGTAATTTGGTTGATCCCCCCATCTCCATTTGCAGCATGATTTCCTTCAGTTAAATTATTTGTTGAACTCTTTGGACCCCGAGAAGCATTTACAATTTTCTTTGAAGGGACACATTCAATCTCTGGGTCACTATCATCGCTTATGTGTCGTGTTCCATTTGCCTTTGAAAGTGGAGACCTTATATCTTTTTCAACTTTCTCGGCACTTTTTACATTATGTTCTCTTAAAAACAAAGAGTGTGCAATTTTATTATCACCCAATTTACCCGAACCAGTGGGTAAGTTTCTGGCATTCCCAGCCTTGACATTTGATCCTGAAAAAGACTTGCCCATAGATTGAATCTTGATTGAATTTTGTGATTTGCTTCTGTGAGATACACCATTTGGAGAAGCAGACTTCTTAGAATGCTGGGATATTGAATGAGAAGGGGCTTCAGGTGAGCTCTCTGTCAAAAAGTGACTATTTTAGGAAAATGACTAGCAGATAAAGTATATACTCGACAAAAGTAAAAGATTTTATCCAGATATGGTAAGAATGCTGAATGCATCCTCAGGATACTAAAAGTCATTTATCCATATTGCAAGAAACCAACATGAAGTCATTGCATGAACTGTTCTCATTTCTAATAAATGTGAAATGCTTTCGCTACCTCTGTCTTCACAGTCAACTTGTTTTTTAGTACGCCTTGGAGCATAGCCAATTCTATGACAATTTGTTGACCTGAATGCAACAACAGACAATTTCGATGAAAGAACAAAATAATTGGTTGCTATTTCATCCTCAAGCTGGAGATCCTTCGATGATAAGAACAAACCAATATGTTTTCTGCATCTGAACTAGTCGTGTTTCTAGTCTTGAAAGAATAGTTGTCCGTTCAAAGTCTTGCTTATCATGAGCTGGCTCAACAAAATTAGCCTCCAATACACCTGTAATGGAACGTATTTCTCAAGAGATCATATTACAGGGAGATGAAACAACGAATTTGAAATTAGAAAAAGTGGTACCTATAACTCCACGCCCATCACTTCCAGCAGCACTCCATACTCTCCAGAAAGGCTGGCAAGGGTACAAAACAAGTAAAAAATAATTTGATGAGTTTGATGAGTTACAGAAGAAGACAGCCCAAAAAATGATGGTTTCTAATCAATGATTTAAATCCTTTTCTAGAAACTGAATTAATGCAGAGTAACAGAAATAGCACAGAAGTTGCTCGGTAACAAGCACTTCTCTGAAATGAGCTTAGAAATGAAAGGGAACACTTTGTAATAGTTATCAGATCACAAACAAGCACAGTAAACTTGACAAGTAAATGCTATACTCCTTGTATCTTGCAAGATTAATCATAGAAGTAAAGAAAAACAGTGCAGCCTTGAGGCAAACCAAAATAAGATCTCTCAGAAGCTCAAAATAGGAGCAAAGCATATCCTAGAAGATATTCTTGAAAATTTGAGATCCATGAGCAGAACCCAATGAAAAGATCTCTAGTTCTCTCTTTTCTTTTGTTTGCCCTATTTAAGAAACTGAATGACCATGTTGGTCTGGTCTGAGTTATCCATGACTGCACTAAAAACTGACATTGCAATACAGCATGCTATGAATTCAAATTATATGGTCACGCAATATCAAAAGCAAAAGCTGCACACTTCGAGGGGATCATACCTCCAAAGCAAGAGAAAAACTCAAGCAATTTAATATAATGGTCTTTGGCTCATAAGGCATTTAGAATTAAATGATTTAGCGACACAAAAAAAAAAAACTGAAACTCCTAAATAGAGCAATTTCCTACTATGATAGGCTTAATTAGATCCTTCATAGGCTCCTAGTACAATAAGGACCAAATTTAAAATAGACTTTCCAAAACATCAAATAAGAATTTTCAGTAAATGGCCTCATATCATCAAACTGCAATAACAAAGCTACTAAGGAACAGCACAATTTCAACTTTCTAGAACAAAATATGCATAAATCACATCAATAAAAGAAAATACCTATAAAATCAGTGTTTGTCATTACTATAGAAACCCTACAATTTGAATTGTTGTCCACAATGTTTTTCAGGATAGTTTATTAGTTTGTATCAACGTTCATTGTCTCAACCCGAATTGCATGGTTTGGCATGTACCAACCCGTTCCAAGCAAAAAAGTCAAGACAGGTTTGGTTTCGATGAAGCCTCAAACCAGCCTGAACCAACTTGAACCAAGCAAAACCGCCCAATCCTGCTTTTTTCAGAGTGGTTCGCTGCCTTTATAACACCTCCTCCGGACCCAGCCCTAAGTCGCCTCGCCTCCCGCTCTCTCTCGCATTTGGCTTGGGCTAGGGATTCAACACCCCCTCCTCTCGCCACCACCATCACCTCCAAGGACGGTCAAGGTACGAGCTTTGTCATCTATCTCAGCCTCTCTCCCCTGAAGATGATGACCCCAGTGGCTTCCCCTCTCTCTTAGTCTCTCTCCCTATAGAAAACAACGATGACCCTAGCAACTTCAACCCCCTCCCTCTCTTAGTGTCTCTCTCCAAAAGACAACGACGACCTTGGAGGCTTCACCCCCTCTCTCTTCCTTGCCTTCTCCCTCCCCTCTCCTCCCTCTCCCTCCCCCAGTTCTGATAAACCTCGAGTCAGCACATTATGTACTAGTACCACACTAAATCAATCGCTAACTGGTATGACTCTCAATACTGGTTTGGTGAACCTTGGTTTGTATTGTTTTTTCCACAATTCACAAATATAACATCTCATAAGATGCATAATGGAGAAAAACACAAGCACATATGCACATGTTGCCATGTGCAAACATAAACTTACGTGTTTATGAGGATGCATATGCATTCACAATGCCCCTTTGCATTAACTAGAACCAGTTTTCAGAGAATGAATTCTTAAGTTTGCCCACGTAATGCTTGTTAAAATGTTCAACATTTTCATAAAAATAAAAACTATAAGCAACAAAAGTTGTTCCACGTATCTGGCAACCGAATTCATTAATTCATTGCTTGCTTATTTAAGTTGTCGCTTGTAGCAAAACTTGTAAGTGTTATCACAAAGTTTTCATTCAGATTGATTCTTCAATTCTTTCTCTGAGATTGACTAGAGAAACTTCACCGATCTATCCAAGACAATCACTGTATTGAGTAATCATTAGAAAATCATGCTAGATCACTGCCTATTATTCCACTCTTATACCAACTGCTCTAAATTCTAATCTTCTGATTGAATTCAATGATGACAAAAAGTAAAGTGCATCATCTCTTCATCACTTAATTATAGTTGTGATGAATAATATTTCATCTTCCTCTCCTATTTTATTATAGGTTTATATAGGTAGAATAGGAATCTATGGATATATCGACCTTCAAGTATGACTAAAGACTCATTTCTAAATAGCATACACACTTCCACCATTTATAAACTTCAGTTTGGCTTACACCTGCATTCTTGGTCATACCTTCCCATCCTGAACCTATTTTCCAAGGCATGTGATTTTCCACTGTCCACTTTGTACTGGTGTATAGTTGCTAACACCAACAAAATAGGGGGTTCAAAAGTTTTAGCATATGGTATCCATCTACACAATGTCCACCACTTGGAACTTTTCATTATTTACCTAAATGTATCATGTTAGAGAGAGAAGCGAAGGCCGATGCCTAAGTCATAGATACTATCTCCTGGACTTATCCAATGCATCATCATGAATCGAGTTATTTTCTATCTCTATGTTATAAAATAGTCTATCCTTCTTTTCTGTCTAAATGCATATGCAATTCCTGGTTGTTCCTTTCCATTCTGAACTAACCATCTCTTATCACCATGGCGCAAGATAGAAGAAAGAGAGAGAAGAAGATGAAAAGGGAAGAGGAGGAGAAGAGAATAGGTAGAGAAGAAGAGAAAAAAAGGCAGATGAAGAGAAAATGGTGGAATTCTCAATATTCTAGAATGAAAGAATTCTCAATATTCTGTAATCTCAATAATTCAAGCTATTTTCCATTAACATAGCAATAGATTTATTTCGATAATCCAAAACCCAAATAAGAGTCCGGTTAAAAATAAAATACGAGAGCCATATAAAATTATAATTCTAGAATCCACAAAATTCTAGTTCGAAATAAAAATATAATTCTCTAATTTTTAAATAAGATAAAATTTTCTAATCTCTATATTTGCAATTAACACATATGCATCTAGATCTCTTATTAATAGACAGTCCTTCATCATACTCTCCCAGTTAGAAAAAACTCAAGTCCAGAGAGTTTGACTACAAATAACACTTGAGAAATGCAAAAAGGTGCGAAACTCATCCTCTGTAATCCAAGAAGCATCGGATGAAAGGCAGCCTTTCTATCGAACAAAATAATGATAGAAGTCATCATCAGGAGAAGTAACAATCTCATCATCTAAAATTGTCTCAATTTCATCTCTTTGTTGAGTAAAATGCGGAGCTTTAGAAATTGTAGAACCTGCATGGAATTTTTAGGCAAATGTTCTGGATGAATAAAAACCATAACATCTCTTCTACATTAAACTTCTTAACCCTACGATGCACATCAGCAGCAAGTTTTTATAATCCGCATTACTCATAGTAATTTTGCATCTAAATTTATGGTTCAGAATATAGATACCTTCTCTAACAAGACCCCAAGGAAGTGGCTTATTCTTAGATCTAGAATCTTTACTTCAGGCTTAGTATGGGTCGAAAATCGAAATAGTATTCTTGTTCTTATACTTAAACACGTAAGTGTTCTCCCTACCATGGTGGGTCACATCCATGGGCAACCTGATAAAATATATGCCAGATCCATAGGTAACAGATCACACTTGGTATGGGTCAAAATAGTATTCTTGTTCTTATACTTAAACACGTGTTCTCCCAACCATGGTGGGTCACATCCATGGGCACCCCTAATAAAATATATGCCACATCCATAGGTAACAGATCACGCTTGGTATGGGTCGAAATAGTATTCTTGTTCTTATACTTAAACACATAAGTGTTCTCCCTACCATGGTGGGTCACATCCATGGGCATCCGGATAAAATATATACCACATCCATAGGTAACAGATCACAATACACCTCATCTTTATAATCTTCCATTTTAATAAACATCTCCCAGTCACAGGAAAGGTTGTCTTATTGACGCAAGCTAACTTCAAAGGCTGGGATATGGCTCTATCTTAAGATCCAGTCTAACTATAGTAGCCTTAGAGACAATATTCATAGTACTACCCCATCTATGAAAAATATTAGTATACTTCCACTCATCACTATTCATAGCGGTGGACAAAATATACATCACTATATTGCAATGATGGTCATTTATCTCTAAATCATCCTCAAATTCTCACCCCAGAAAGTTTTCTGATCCTCAACCTCTTGTGGATAATCAAACTCTTACTCAAAGGCTAAAACTCTCAGGGCTTTAGCTACCCTCTGACTTAATTACTCAAATTACTGACTCATCACTCAAATTTCTAATCTATGAAGTTCATAAAGATTTGAGGGTCAAATTGTGGTGCAGAAGTGGAGGGAAGGACATTTGAGATAGTTTGAATCATGATGGAGAGGTTGTCACCCTATGTTTTTGGGTATGGTGTGATGCAAATATAGACTTAAAATTGCAATAAGCATTCATAAATCCCAAACAACTATGACGCACACACGCAAGACTAGTATGTTCAATGCAAATGATATGCCAAAGTCCACTTAATGCAACAAACGAGGCTAGGTGAAGCAAATAAGAAAGCTAGATGCAAATAAAGGTAAGGTGCAACACACCAGAATATAGTCTTTTTTGTGTGGCGGAAACAAAGAGATAAGATTAACTTGGAACTAAAGCAATTTACTAATCACCCAATCAAATAAATATCAATCAAACGTTCAAAGAAAAAAAAATCTTACCTCAGAAAAGAGTTTTACCTTATATAGAGTATTCTAAACCACTACACATTTCAGGAAAGAAAAACTCATTGTAGAGGCAGAATAAGCAGAACTGGATGTCAAAAATGAATTAGCACGTCAAAATTAGCTAGGGACAAGCTTTGGGTGTTGATGTGGCAGACATTGCTAGCATGATGCAAACGTGGAAGCTGACATTGACAAATGGCGTGTCACTGCCAACTTGGAAAAAGGCGTTGACTGGATGCTGATATGGCACTACTGACCGGCTATTGATGTGGCAAATGATGATGATGTGGTGTTGACTAGATTGGGATCTGACCAAGAAACCGGGTCTGGATCAAATTAAAGACAAATAAGTCTGGGCTCTAAGCAGGTTTAGTTGGATCTAAAACCGTGGATCCGGTTGGACCTGGATTTGAACCTAGATCCACAAAGGCTTTCTTCCTCACATGGCCTCGCGCTAATCCTAGACAAAGGAGGCAAGCACAGTACAAGGCTCGCGAAGTGAGAGTAGCAATAGAGGCTAGAGAGGCCAGAGAGGAAAACATGTGAGAGGGTCCGGACAAGGTGCTGGATCACCACCTCCCATGTTAGCTGCGAGGGACCAGATGGCTCGCAAATCACCGGCGAGGGAGAGCGACGAGGGGGAAAGGTGGAAGGCCAAGATGGCAAGTTGTGGGAGGGTGGCATCGAGACAGATCTGCTCATCAATGCAATAACAAGATTGAGGTTGGTTCAAGGCCTTGATCTAGGCAGCGATAAGGTAGAGGAAAAGGAGAGATTGTAGAGGGAGTCTAAGCAGGAGAAGGGATTTGCAAGGTAACCATAGCTAGAGGCTACTAAGATCGGTGTGGTTGTGATGGAGCAAGAGGGTTCTGGCGAAGGGGACGGTGGGCCATCGATGGCCAATGGCAAATAGGAATGAAGAAATGGAAGGAGGGGCAGCGGCAAATAGGAATGTTTTTTTTTCCTCCTTTTTGTTTTTTTGGTGGTGTGGTGACGGAGGACCTTCCAATAAGAAATCCAGGTGCACTTCTATTAGACAAATATAAAAATTAGAAAAACTTATTTTATTTAAAAATTAAAAAAAATTACTTTTATATGGACTCTAGGACTAGAATTTTATGAAGACTCCAGCATTTCACTTCTATACAGGCTTTTATTAGAATTTTAGGTTATCTATATACCCACATTAATGTGATAATTGAGAATATAGTTTGGATCATAGTTTACCGAACCGAGCCGAACCGTTTGGTTCAGGCAATGTCGAGCCGACTCGGTGCGAAACCAGATCAGTTTCCTTATTATTTTCAGTTTCGGCCCTGATCCGACTAGAACCGGTACCGAACCGGCCGGAGCCGGTCCCGAACTGACTAGAACCAGCCGACAAGGGTGCGAACCGGTCGGAACCAGCCAAAACCGTTCAAACTCAATGCAAACCGGCCGGTTCACACTGAGTCAACCTGGTTCCAAACCGGGCTCCCAATAATGACTTGCGTGAGACATTATTTGATATTGGAAAGGCCCAAGAAGGCCTTTCCAACAACAATTGAAAGCGGCGGAGAGGTTTTCGCCGCTTTTCCTTTCCAACCACTCAAAAATCTTGCCGATTCATAAATTCAAAAGAAAGATTCAAGCCTAAATAAGGTGTGTTTTCTTTCTCCTATCTCATTTCCTTACTTTTTTAGAAGGCATGAAAAAATATCTCGAAAATTACAAAATAAGAAGAGATCATGCTAAATTTTCGATTTGAGCTGATTTTATTAAATATCGTAGATCTATAAAGATCTTATGGGATGAACATACAAGACTACAATACCGCTTGGATGGAGAGATGGGCAGATATGTCTCCTGACTATGCTGATGATCCAAATAGCTACGAAAGGCATCGCCCCTCAATTCGATTTTAGATATCGGTACGTATGTTGTACTTTAAATAGATGTAATTGATTATATTATTTTATAACTTTTACGTTACTACTTGATTTGAGGATATTTTATATTGCTCCTTATAACATGCAACATCTCACTAATAATTTTATGATTTATATTATTTTAAAACAATAAGATGCATCATTTAGGTTAAACCAAAATCATAGAAACATTAAAAAAACATAAAGAAAGCATCAAAAAAAATCAAATTAGACTTAAAATCATTGAAAAAATTTAAAAAACAATGATTACCAATTAAAAATTCTTGAAAACTCAAAAAAATGGGCATGTCGATTCCGAACCAATACCGATCTGTACCGGCAGCTAACCGGCACGAGTCCCAGTATCGGTTTAGCGGATCTTGGTTTCGATTATTGAGATTTGAGAATATAGAATCTCGAGTTGCCCTTTCCCTCCACATTCTCATCTAATCCCTCCTCTCCTATCCTGCATCAATTTAGTATCAGATCCCTTTATCGTATGTTAATTTGGTATCAGAGCAAACCTCAATCCACCACCACTATCTTAACATCTTCGCTGCTCCATCAATGTCACTTCGAGAATAGCACCTGTACACCTATAGCACCATCTTGAGATTCACAGTCCATGCCCCACCACACTACATTGGTAAAAGGAAAAAAAGAGAAAAAGATAAAAGAAAAAAAAGAGAACAGAGAAAGAAAAGAAAAAAAGGGAAAACCCGATCCCTTGTTTTTCCCTAATCTCTCGCCTTTCTCATCTCCATCTCGACCATCGGCAGCCCGCCACCCTTCACCGGAGTTCTCTCGTTCGCTAACAATTGTACCAAAGTCTGATGTTGACCTAACGGTCAAATCCACCGTCTCATCCGTCAGAATCGGTTTCTCTGTCGGAACCCCTACCTCCACCAATTACTAAGCTAAAGCCCTCGCCCTCGACGTCATCTCTCACCGCTGGCGTGGAGATGGCCTTCCCTATTTCCTCTTGCTGTTGTGGGTTCTCACCAGACCGACTATAGCAAACCAAGCCTGCTAACTGCTGATCTTCATCCCTCTCCGCCGATCTCCACCACTCCACATCAACTTCCTCCTCTTCACAAAGTCTAACACCGACCCATCAACCTCCGACATACCCCATCATCCTCGTCTCTCTCCAAAATGCCCGGAGCTCCTCCTCCTCACGAGCTCCACATCCTTGCCTCCACCATCACCTCCACTTGTCACCATCCTTTCCATTGACCTCGACCTCCCTTGTTAAATGCCTTCGAGAGGTCCCACACTGCAATCCTCGCACTCTTTGATTCCACTGTCACATGGCTGAGGAGCATCACCTAGGGTCTAGGGCTTTGGATCGAAGCCTCAAGAGGAAAAGAGACCTCCGTGGATCCGACTCTAAGCCAGATCCAACCTAGACCCAGAAGAAGCACCACAAACTTGGGTTCACATCCTGATCCAATCCAAACCCCGATCCAATTATGTTAACAAATCCAATTAGCATTCTAGTGCCACATCATGTCACATCAACTGCTAGCATCCCTGCCACATCAGCAGTCCCTGCCACGTCAGCAGTCCTTGCCACATCATCGCTACGTCAACATCTGCAGAATTTTTCAGAAACCTATCCCCTAGCTAATTTCGACATGTTGATTTCATTTTTCATGTCTGTTTCAGCAAATTCTACCTCTATAGTGAGTTCTCTAGAAGGTGAAGCAGTGGTTTAAAGTGCTCTTTGAGTGGTAAGATCTTTTTCTTTTCCTTTGAGAGCTTGCTTGATATTTATTTTGATTGAGTAAATAGTAAATTGCTTTAGTTTCAAGTTCAATTTTATCCTTTTTCTTTCCCAACAAAAAACTATATTCTTGTTCATCGCACCTAGCCCCTATTTGTATCTAGCCTTCTTGCTTGTTGCATCTAGCCTAGTTTCGGGACATTGGCATATCATTTGCATTAAACTTACTAGTTTTATGTGCATGCATCATAGTAGTTTAAGATTCATAATTACTTATTGCAATTTTTAGAGCATCTCTATATACTTTCATTGCCCTACACTTGATTGCATCATATCATGACCAAGAATAAAGTGACCAACATCCACTATTAGACCAAACTACCACAAATATCGTTCCCTCAACTTCTACACCACCATTTGACCCTCAAGCCCTTATGAACTCTATAGACCAGAAATTTGAGCCAATGAGTCAATAATAGGAACAATTGAGCCAACAAGTAGCTCAAACCCTAAGAGGTCTAGGGGTAGACGAATCTATTAAGCAACCTAATGGGTCCCCTCATATAGTTTGGTTAGTCCAGAATATCCTCCCCACTCCCGAGTTAGTAACAGTTACTAATAGGATGAGTTATGCCACTAGACCTACTGGCAAGATCTTCCCTAAGGATCCTTATTATGTGGAATCTAAGCCTGATGAGAACGTAAACGAGGAGAACGAGTTTATAGAGAAATACCAGATTCCAAGAATCAACGTAGACAGGACCATATGCATCCCGTCCATGACCACCCAGGAGGAATCCATCATAAGCCAGTTGATCGGCATTCTAGATATCCTGCTAGGGTCAAATAGGCATTCCCCTCCATCCCGTAAACATGATCAGGAGGACACTAGAAGTATTACTAGGTTGGTTAAGTTAGATGTGAGATCTTATGATGATAAACTGGATCATGACACCTTCCTATATTGGTTCGATAAGCTTGATGATTACTTTGAATGGTACGATATGAATGATGAAGAGAGAGTTTGTTTTGCTAAGATGAAGTTGGTAGAAGCTGCAAAGAAATATTGGCAGTGTAGCAAAACCTGCAACATCAAGATGAATTGCTTATCACCTAATGGGGATTCACGAGGCAGAAGTTAATCAAAAAATATCTACCTTCTTACCATCGGAATCAATTGTTCAATCAGCTTCTGAACTATAAGCAAACCTCAATAGCGCTCAAGTACATGGAAATATTTGATGAGCTTATGCTTGGGACCAAGACAGAGATCCATTTCATACAATTAGGAGGTTTATCAAAAGGCTTATAGAAGGTATAAAGAAGGAGGTAGAGTTATATATGCTTGATTCTTTGGAGGAGGCATATCTTGATCGACTGAATCTTTACTTTGCCTACTTCTTTCTCAAGTGAGTTTCATCAGTCTAGACCTGTTTCCTAGTCAAGATATGCTAAGTCTAGGATTGTTTCCCAGACAACTTCTAGGGTTAGTACTGCTAGAAATAGGGAACCTCAATTTGTTAGTCGTCCTGATGATTCTGTAAGTGATCCCCATTCTAGTGGTTCTTCAATACAACGTCACCATTATCATAACAGAGGTCACATAGCTGCATGTCCTCGGTGAGCTTTAGTTTTAGAGCAAGAGTCTAATGATACACAAAAGGTTGAGAATCAAGTAGTGGATCCCGTGGAATATTCTGAAGATGAGAAAGAGTTTGAGAATAATTTTAAGGTAGAGGACCACCATTGTAATGTAGTCAGATATGTTTTGTCCACTACTGTGAATAGTGATGAGTAGAAGTGTACGAGTGTTTTTCACATGTTCATTAGATGCAATAAGAGATCTCGTCTCCTATGACTAAGAGATGTTTAGTGCCCATAAAAATAGAAGATTATGAGGATAAGGCATACTAGGATATGTTACCTATGAATGTGACATATGTTGTTAGAAAGCCCATGGCTTTATGCCTTAGATGCAAGTAACCATGGTAGGGAGAACACTTGTGTTTAAGTATAAGGGTAAGAATATCAACGTGATCCCTACCAATCCCTCAAGTTAGGAGTCTAGATCTAAAAATAAGCCACTCCCTTGGATTCATGTTAGAAAGGGTATCTATATCCTGAACCATAAATTTAGGTGCAAAATTGCAATGAGTAATGTAAATTATAAGCCTGTTGCTGATGTGCATCATAGGGTTAAGGAGTTTAATGTAGGAGATAATGTCATGGATCACATTCATCCAAAAGTTTGTATAAAAGTTCATTCAAGAAATTGTATACCCAAACCATTGGACCATTCACCATCATTAGAAAACTTGGATCTAATGCATATTTATTTAATTTATATGATCATACGAATGTTAGTCCTATTTTCAATATGGAGGATTTATTACCTTACCGAGCCACCTCTAAGCCGATTCGCATTGCCATCTAGTGAACCTACAAGTACTTTAGTTTCTAAGATGCCATATTTTTCTCAATAGAGAGATGAGATTGAAACAATTTTGAATGATGAGATTGTTACTTCTTCTAATAGTGGTTTCTATTGTTATCTTGTCCAACGGAAAGGTTGTTCTCCATCTGATGCTACTTGGATTACAGGGGATGACTTTCGTACCTCGAGTCTGAGCTTTCTGAGTGGTACTTGCAAACAAACTCTCTAGAGTCAAGTTCATTCCTATCGGAGGACTACAATAAAGAACCATACAATAGGAAATCTAGGTGCACTTCTATTAGGCACAAATATAAAAATTAAAAAATTTTATTTTATTTGAAAATTAGAAATTTTATTTGGACTCTAGGACTAGAATTTTATAAGGACTCCAGTATTTTATTTCTATGCAAACTCTTATTAGGATTTTAAGTTGTCTATATAAACCCATTACTGTATTAATTGAAAATATAGTTTGGATTATTAAGATTTGAGAATATAACATATTAAGTTGCCATCTCCCTCTATCACCTTCTATTCTCCTCTTCCCTCTTCTCTCTCTTGTCCTGCATCATATGGTGGAGCATAGACCGCGGACCTGGGAAGGGTGGTTTGTGAGATTGCCACAGCCCTGGTGACGGTGCAACAGGGATGCTATGATAGTGGTGGTGGATTAAGGCTTGCTCTGATACCAATTGATGCAAGACAAAGGGAGAAGGAAAAGGAAGAAGAGGAGAAGAGGAGCAGACGAAGAGAAGTAGAAGAGAAAAGAAGGCAGAGGGAGAGAGAAAAGAGGAATTCTCAATATTTTGTAATCTCAATAATTCAAACTTTTCTCAATTAACATAGCAACGGGTTTACACTAATAAACCAAAACTCTAATAAGAGTCTGCATAAAAATAAAATACCGAAGTCCACATAAAATTCTAATTCTAGAGTCCACAAAATTCTAGTTCAAATAAAAATAAAATTCTCTAATTTCCAAATAAAATAAAATTTTTAATTTATATATTACATCTAACACAAGTGCACCTAGAGTTCTTTTTAATGGACAATCCTCCGTCACCCCGAAAGGCAGAGGGTTTTCTAAGGTTGATACTATGTGTTAGTCAATGTTTCATGAAAAGATGATGGGCAAGATAACGAGAATATTTAATAAGGATCTATGCATAACAGATCTAAGAAGCTGTTGTGTTTTTTGTTTATAAGAAAAGCCAACCCACAACTACCAAGGTTAATCAAACATGATCATCACATCTGGGAATATTTTGAAGGCATATTTACCTTGTGCTCAATAAAGCAGGCGAAGCCTTACACCAAGATGAATTCACCACATGGATCCAGATGATAGGTTTATTACAAGTTGATATTGAATGCTGAGCCAATACCAGGCTCAGAAATGTCAATATGTATGGTAGAACATTGGTCTGCTTAAAAGATCCACTTTCTCTGGCATAACTTCCAAGAACAGCGTTAACTTACTGCTTGTAGAATTGGTAAAAGGTTGGGAGGTGGGAGATTTTTACATTTCCTATTAGCTCTTCAAGAAGCGACAAGGTATCAACGTATTCACTAGCAGCCTGTTTAACTGAAAAAACATCTCATTTCATACAACTGAGATGCAATTGATATCAACAATCCAGGAAGTACAATCTGATGTATCGGTTAAGCAATCAGTACAAGGTAAGGAAAGAAGCATATTATATATATTTGTACTTATAAACTCCTGTAATGTTGTCACAAACAAAAAGATTTTGTAGCACTAATAGGAATTGGATCTAAGGACAAGAATTAACAATGCCGAAAATTTCCTACAGGTTTGGTCAATTATTCACTTCATTCACTCATGCCACTGTTCATTTCTGATTTATTGCTCAAAACACCACAAATCTTCATCCCATGTTACACATAAGTCATTCTTTTATCAATTTATATCTATATTCTTTCTTTTGCTGAAATAATTATTCCTCTTCCTTTTCTTCCTTCCACTTCCTAACTGCACTTTAAGCATCAAATTCACTGCTCATGCATGATGTAACTCAAATCAAAACATTTTTTAGCTAATAGCAATTCAAGGATCAAGTAAGATAATGTGATAGCAAGATGATGCCTCCATATCAGACATTGCACTCTAGTTTCCTTCTAAAGTTATTAAAGATAAAATAGATACAAGAAGATGGCCTCAAAAATTAGAACTTGGAATTCGACTGTCAATGCAAAACAAAAAAAAAAGACTTGGATAAGCGAACTCAGAGAACAAAATGCATAAATTGGGGGAGAGGATGAGTTACATTATCTGCATATATTGTCTAAATAATAAAATTATACTTTTAAATAAAGATCACTTCACATGATTGGATCACATTGCTTACAGAACTAGATCATTCAACCTATTAATGCAATCATTCTTCATATTAGAAAGCAATAAATTACATGAGGATGTGAATTGTAAATATTATGTAGAATTCCTACATATTAGTTCTCTAGATGGTACCAACACCACATCACATTTATCTCACAATGTAGACAGTGTAAAAGATCCTGGTCTCCCTGGCTAGAAAACTTTCACATAAATTTAGAGGACAGGTTTTATGGTGATTTATGGGCAGAGGCACAAAAGTGAGCACAACTCAACCTATATTTTGCACCAACGGGGATGAGTACATTGAATTCTTTGTCCATGTTTGAGAGAGGAAAACTCATAATTTGGTATTAAATTCTCAAGCTAATGGAAAAATAAGAAAAAAACATGGAACTCGAGTATTTTTTTAAGGGGGGAAAAAGCTCACCTTTATCAATCGATTCTTGTGATAGACATTAAATCCCTGAACATCAATGTGATTTTTAGCATCCTTAACAAAGCCAATTGTAACAACTGCAACCATCTACACAAAGAAAACAATAAAAATCAAAAAATAAATCAATGGCAATTATAAAAGCACTCCTCAATTTAAGAAAAGAATTAGAAAAAGAGTCAGTCAGAATTACATTTGGATCCTTCGGAACCCCATCAGCACCTGGATGTGGCTTGTATGTGACCTCTTGTTTTAGCATCATATCATTCACAAGATTGTGGTGTTCAATTTCTTTGCCACGCAGAATCATTCTGAAGAAATGAGGAAGTCTGAGATAAAGAATTGAGGCATAACTCTGCATATATGGGAAAAGTTAACAGTGATCAGAAGGAAATTCATATTAACAGAAAAGATAAGTAAAATGCATGTAAGAAGGGCAATTCCCTGCCGAAAACTACATACTGCGAATTATAGAGATAGCATGGTTCATAAAATTCAAACAATCAGTCTAGAGCAATGACAATAACTATCAAGCCTTGTTTGAACTATATGGGGTTGGCTTTATAGATCCTCATTCATCAAGCATTCGGGCCTATTTATAGTTATTTTTATGCTATTTCAAGATTTTCCATTTTATTTCTCACAACTTCTGTCCATATTCCCTTTAGGTCTTTCCCTCCTACATCCTTCAACAACCCCTCCTTACTCGAGCGCCCCTCAGGTCTTCAGTTTACATGCCAGTACCATTTCAGTTGATTCCGTATTTCTTTATCCTTATTCAATTCCTCCAGTTCCTCTAGTATATCATTTCTAGAAATAAATCTTGCCCTAGTAATGGATGTATAATCCGAAAAGAGGAAAATAAATGATGACTTGTAAAATGTGATTGTAATTAAAATAATGACTGAACCAGAATATGTCACAGCCATAAGTAATTACAAATTGATTTTTTTCATCACATTAGAGCCCATACCTTTAGCATTCGTCCGTACAAGCATGTCCATACATCATTTCTTTTAATTATATCTACCAATTTGCAGCATATAAATCAATTCAATGGCATTAGCCTCCTCATTGGCCAGATGCATGGGGCTAGTAGCACAGGCCCAGCATTGAATCCCTGTGCTGACCATGCGCACCTAACTTGAGATTGTCTTTCTTCAGCATTCATCAAATAAAATCAGCAAGCAAGCCCTCCCAGACTCCTACTGTTGCCCAAACTGTGGCAACCGTACAGCTGACAGTCTTTGATTTATTGTAGATGCAGCACATCAGGGAAAAATTTAAACAACAACATTGTACTCAAATAATAGGCCCATTCAAAACTTTTATCTTTTGGCTGTTATCTACAATAGCTTCTTTGGAAACAAAACACCGGCACTAATAATGTGTTTTTCCCCATTGCAACTGGAAATAATGAGCAATGGGAATATAATACTTGAATCACTATTCACTAAATAAAAAATTACTATTTCAAGCTCACAAAGAGATTTAAATAAAATACTATTTAAATTACATGAACGATAAAGATATTAAATGGCAGTTTATATTCCAATTGTATAATACTACTATAACATAACAATGACTGTTATCCAAAAGCCTGTTATATCTGTTCCATGATGATATTTCTCGTTTTAGATATTTACTTCAGGTAAAGTATCAACACTCTGTTACCCTCTTAAAATCTTAATTAAAATAACATCATTAGAAAGCCCTTGTTATGCCACATATAGTATAATAGATAATATAAATCCAAGTTTATAAGGTTGTCATTCTGTTATAACAGCTCTTGTGGCCATACCCAAATAATGTTATCCAACCACTATTTGTTCAATTGTTTCTGACATTAACAACTAACGATGGATGTTATAACTGTCATTATATTGGTCAAAAAACTTTTGAAGGCTAACTTGGGCAAATAAGATGTCATAATGATGAACAATAGCTCTACGAAATAATGGCATCATACAAAATTACAAAATACAAATTCTAAAATAAGTCACACTATTTTAACTTTAGCCACAATACTGTGGTCTCATATAGAGAGAGATAAATATAAAAGTTTTACTTGACTCCACAATACTGATAAGATCAAATAACATGTGTTATGACTGCTACGCAACAGCACTGTAGTAGTGATAATGCATATATTGAGGCAGTCAGGTTATTTGGCTGTCATGCATGTTAACAAAGTAAATGTTATTTGAACCATTACACTGGTATTAGGTCATTGTGTTCCACCTTTACTAGGGCTGAAACTGGATCAGATACCAGTATATCCATATTTATATTTGTTTTATTTGATGAATACAGATACAGATACAAATATTAGTCAGATGCAAAAATTCATATCCATATTTGTTTTAAATGGATATGGTACAAATCGAATACTGAAAGTATGGATACTAATATGGATATAAGTTAGATAATTAAATTTTACGACCAAAGATGAAAGATATTACTAAATGGATAGAAAATCAAGTTAATAGCATATTAATGCGGTTATATATTTTCCTTAAAAGTTCATAAGTACTATAAAAAATTAAATAGGATTAAAAATAAAATCGGATATTCGAATACGAATCAAGTAGTTGTCTATCCATATCATATCCATGTTTTTTTGACGAATATGGATACAGATATAAATATTAGTTGTATGCTCAAATTTTTATCCATATCCGGATAGCTTCGGTTACAAAAATAGATCCAGACGGATATTATCCAGTCCACTTTCACCCCTAACTTTTACTAAAAAGAATTCAACCAGTTGGCACGAAAATAGAATTAAGTATTCAACACAAATGGAACTTGGATTGTATCAACTATTCCAATAATAAGCTGCTAAAATTAAAAAATAAAACAATAAACTGTTCTGTACAGACTGCAGACAGCAAATGCTTTAAACTTGAACCATGGATTGGGCTTATAAACTGTAACCATACAGAAGTTGTGAATTGCACGTGCAACTATACAAAAGTTGGGAATTGCATGTGCAAGGCAAGTGCTATATAATTAGCAGGGAAAAATGGTAGGAAATTTGTGATGCGATGGACAAGAATTCCACTGACACACTAATCATGTAACTAATCACCATTTACATTCAAACAAATAATCTGCAATCTTCACACACTCACTAGGTTGAAACAACCAAATTAGCCCTGATGAAACAGACTACAAGTGAGGCCCAGGGTAACAAAGTCAAAGTCCCATAGGAATTTGGCAGGTTTCAACTTGAGCCTTCAAGAAATTTAATCTATGCCCTGAATTTGAGCATAATTTTGCCAAATGCAACTCTACCATGAGCCAAGTTCCTATCTAGTAAACATAGGACTACTTTGGAACAGTGTTGCATAAACTCACATCCAGCAAAAAATCTTTTTTCACATGCAATGGCAAATCAAATACCCATTAGACACCTCAGAAACTTACCAAATTATTTAATTGCAGACTTTAGAAATTGATCAAGGGTTGAATTTGTCCAACAATCAGTCCAACCCACTATAGTGGCAATAGAAGCAGGCTTTTGTTGTTTCTTAATCTAGGTTATGGATCAGAGGTATTAACCTTTATGACATGTCTTCTTGAGCTAAATCTGCAATTTGCTGATGAACAAGTATCTCGAAAGAATACTATTATTCAAAATATAATTCAGCATATAAATTTATTTTATACATGTAGGTGACAACATGCTACCTACATTACCTGTTAATTTATTTTAAGCATTATGGTTTGACGTACCACCCTGTACCATCCGGTATAGGGCATACCGTACTGTACCGGATGGAAACCTACATGAAACACAAGTTCAGGTTGGTACAGGCCCTGTACCACCCCATACCAAGGTCTACTGTGTATTTCAGTGCAAGCTTTTCCAAATTCTTTCTCACTTCCATTCACTTTACCTCAGATCATCCCCTACTCCAAGCTATTTGACACAAATGCAAGTACCTTTCCTAACCAGAGCTTGATTTTTGTTGCACATGCCAAACCCATCTCAATTCTCCATTTTTTTCTTTGTTTCATGAAGCACAAACACCTTCGCTGATGTTCCTGTTCCTCACCCTTTTTTTTCATTTTAGTACCACACATCTATTTCAGCATCCTCCTCTCTATAGAAATCATTTCATGGTTTAATTTCCTTTTCATAACTGGTGGCCAACCTAACATCAAACATCCACCTTATTATCCAAAAGTAGAGGCTAGAACAAGCAAAGTCATAAATTGAATAAAATAAAATAAAGCAATAAAGTTTTGGGGAAGAGATCAACATATGCATGTACCAAGCCAAAGAGAAAAATGATGCCAATTCTACTAAGTAGTATATCAGAAGTGCAGATGATACCCTTAGGGAATGTCTATATGTTAGAAAATGTCTGGAGTTTGGAAATTGTTTGGCCATTTGAATCTTTTTCTCATCGCGGTTAACACCTCCAACTTGAATATCCTGCCATCTCCAAAAACATTTTCTTAGGAGTTAGGAGTGCACTTACAAATCAAGAAAGAAAAGAAATATGATAATAAATCGAGGACCAAAAATAAATTTATTAAGAAAACTAGCCCTAAATGATAGAGAGAGAACTAGACTTGGCTACACTCGAATGGATATCCACTAAAATCCAGTCAGATTTAGATTGGACGATAAAAGTCCTACATTAATGACTGGAGCCATTCGATGTAATCTACTATCTCTAAACTGCTTACACACTAAAAATTATGTGATTGGAGATCCCTAGCTTCTACATCAAGTGGTCAAAAAAATGGACCGTCTAAATAACATGAATATATATATATATATATTATCTCTTGATGTATAGACTAGACGCCTCCAAATCATATGATTTTGGTGTGCAAGCGGCTCAGAGATAGTAGATCACATCAAATGGATCGAATTATCAATGTAGGACCCACATTGTCCAATGCGAACCTAACCGGATCTGAGTGGAGATCCACTCAAGTGGAGCCAAGTTCAGCTATATATATACATACACATATATATATATGTATATGTGTGTGTGTATATATATGTATATGTATGTATGTATGTATATAAACATACATATATACATACATAAATATACACATATATACATATATATAAACAGTGAGATACATACATATATATAGGGAGGGAAAGAAAATTATATAGATACACACAAGGTCACACACATATATGCATATGTATACATATATATATATATATATAGAGAGAGAGAGAGAGAGACTAGAATCCAGTTGACTAAACTTGACTTCAAATCCGGTCAATTCTGATCGAACAATGGGGTTTGACATTGATGATCCAAGCCGTTGGATATGGTCTAGCACCTCTAAACTGTTTATATACTAAAAATAATATGATTTAAAGACCCTTTACCTATGCATGAGTGGTCAAAAAAATATGTAATGTTTCATGTTATTTGACTATATAATTTTTGACCACTTGATAGATAGGTTAAAGGTGTCGAAATCATATGATTTTTAGCATTGGAAGCATTTAGCAGTAGTAAATTATATCCAATAGCTCAAATCATCGGCGTCGGACCCTCATCTAGTCAAAGGTAACTAGCTCCAAGCTGAAATCTAGGCAACCAGATTATAGTACATACACACCTATCAATAACGACAATTCACAACTTAAGGAGTTACACTCACATATTTATCAACATCAAAATCAAGTTCCAGCTGCCCTTGGTCATCCTCCCATAGATTGTATATGATTATTCGTGTCCCTTGATCTTTCATTGAACTAAACTGCAATAGTAGTACGAACAACAACTGTAAGTAATAATTCAGACAACATATATGCTACACAAGACTTCACATTTATGCTATTGTTGAACTTGATATTTCTGCTTAATTATTAATAATTATTTTTTTGAGTGTAGATATAATCATATACATATCTAGATGGCCTCAACTTTTTAAGAAGGATATAAACAAGTAGATCTCTAGCTGGTTAATGTTTTCTAGCTATGAACTCAAAAAGATGGGGGAAACAAGATCTTGTAACATTTGGACTGCATTGATGTCATATCTGGTCTCCAACTACCTGGGAGCTAAAAGACAGAACCATCAGATCAGCAGGCTATCTATTTCATGATGGTGTCGTCTAATGCTTTTTCATGGATACAAGCAGTAGGGATAACTACAAAAAAAAATAATATATATAGATACATGCATAATTGCATCCATAAATACAGTATTAATGTGTGTGTGTGTCTATACATACATACATATATATATATATATATATAGAGAGAGAGAGAGAGATAACAGTGTCTCATTCTGATGCGTGCACTTTGGTTGGTTTGCCTCTCCAGTAGAACATCATTCAGATATAAATAAAATCAAGCAGATTTAATGTACTAGAAGAAGGGAGGGTATCTATAGTATCCAGAGTGATAAGCAACTTCCCTAAAGGCTTGTAGTTTATATAATAGAAAGTTTCCCTTTAAACAAAAATATATCAATCCAAAATCTGTTAAGTTTAAGAGTTGTTTTATACCATCATATGAGTCTTTGACACCATACACCAATGTGGAGAAAGTTGTAGTGATTATGAAAAACAACATTAGTAGTAAAAAGTTGGAATATAATAGTCACATAATAATAGTATCACGTTTGAAAACTTCTCAAATTCAGTGCATCCAGAGGGTTTCTATAGTAATAGTATCACAATAAAAAAAAAACCTAAATAGTGGCAGCATATCATAGTTGCAGATGTCAAAAGCCACTACCCACCTAGTTAAGATAATAGCCTCACCTGTTGAAGAAGATCTGCTTCACTTGAATACGGTGACCATTGTAAAATAGTTTCTAGATTTGTACTCCAATCAACTAAAGATGATTGCACCATCTTATTCCAAGTTTGTCCTTTCTCATAATAAAGCTGCCCATTAAATAAGTGTCAGATAACTTAAAAAGACTAGCCAAATTAAAAATTAGATGAACTAAGGCAGCTAACAATGAAAGTCAAATGTATACAGAAAACACCCTTTAATGAGGGACAGCTAGGGGCATTAATGAGCGACCTATCTCAGCCTAAAAGCTCAACCTGTTATAGGCAGAGCTCACGATTAGATCTTTGAGTTCAAGAGCCATTCTTGAGCCTTGTAGTAGTCCCAAGTAGCACAACGAGCTTAGGTTAAGAGCAGGTGGGTGCAGGTTGTATCAAACTCCGCTTGTATTATATGATATAAATCGATGCATGTTACTACACCAACACTCTGTTAATCTCAAACATTTGGTACAGTTTATAAAGTTTTGTTTTCCAAGTAATCCATGGTTTTGTTATATTACGAATATTGCAATTATGTCAAAAATATGAGATTTGTAGATGTTGACTATATAGCGTCTGATTTGAGTTGGACAGATATGATATGAAACAAACCAAGAATGAGTTTGAAAAACAACCTAAAGAGTTACTTTCCAAGCACAAAGCATCAACCACCTCAGTTAATATGTTCGAACAGTATAACAATAGAACTTACAGAGAAAATTCCCACTAAAAAAAATTACCAAGCAAAAAACCAATCCATGGATATGACAATGTTGATGTATAAACCTCAATATTCTGCATTGTAGTGAGAATATCACTCCTCACTAGTTGTAGTTTGACTCCTAGACATCCAATCAGCATGTCCCTGGCATCTCAATCATCCCCAAATTTTTAAAAACTGGTACAGGATGTGGTACCAGTCTTTTGTTGGACCAGTATGGAAAAGGTCCATCTTGCACTACCACATGGAATGAGGCAGTGTCCCAATTTCATATCGGGACACCCAAAAATCCCTTTTTTTCAAAATGGTTACTTTTTATATATTTCAAGTAAAATATTTGCCTCTTTTGAATGAATGTCCACCCTGATTAAAAGGAAGACCATGCACATAGGTGCAAGGGTTCGAATCCCATTTGCAATATGATTTTTACCACCCAAAAAAATAAATCTTATATATTGATATCCTTACTCTCTCTATATATATATATAAAATACATATATATATATATATATTCTGCACAAAAAATAATAAATATTATATATTTATATCCTCACAATATATAGATACATATATATTCTGCACAAAAAATATTTTATACATATCCTTAAATTATTATGTACATATTGGTATTTTTGTGCAGAAATTAATATGTTGATGTCCCCCACACAAATAATTTTAATGGTATACCTTTTCTAAAATATTATACATATTATTCTGAAATTAGTACATTCATCAAATTATTAAATAATATACAAAAAACTTATAAATAACAATTTAGTAATACATAATTGCTACCTCCCCTTTTTAGAAAATTTATCCAAACAAAACAATGATGACAAAAATAGTTCTAATGAATAATCAAAATAGTAAATAAAGATTTTATTGACAAAAATAATTGGAAAAAGTTTTCTTCCTGATGGAAAAAAAAAAGAAAACATGGAAAAATTTTAAAAACATCCAAATAGAAATTATTTGAATGATGACAAAAATAATTTGATGATGCATCCAAACAGTAAAGAATAATTTTATGGAGAAATATTTTATCAAGATAATTAAGATATATTTATTATAATTTTAATTATAACATATGAAAAGCCATTGGCAAAATTAATTTTCTAGATGGGAGAAGTGCAATCAAACATACCATTGCTTTGATTTGAACCCATGTGTTTTCATAGCAAACATATACCTCCAACCACTAGGACAAATGTCCAATATTGTAATGATTTAGTATGTTTTTGTATAGATTTATATTATACTGATTTCTAATTTTTTTTAGAAAAAAGGAACTCTCCTTTACTCATAATTTGCCTCCCTAACCTCATACCATGACCTCCATTACCCCTCCAGTCCTATCCGCTGCCCTACACTCCCCAGTTTGCTTCCCTCCACCTCCCCATCTCGCCACCAGCCCCCGCACCATCATGATTGCCCCTTCAAAGCCAACACCATGGGTGTGGTCTCCCTGATCCTCTCTTTCCCACAATTTTCTATATTAAGCCCAATTGGACACCCTTCGAACTGGTTGAATTGGTCTCAGTGCTAGAACCTATGCACCTATTTGCATAGGTTGGAATCCCAGACACAGCATCGTTTTTCCCAAAAGCATTTTTTTTACATAATTTTTAATAAAACACTCTTTATCTTCCCCCAAAAGCAATTTTCTAGGTAGAAGAAGTTATTTAATAATACTGCAATAGTACCAGCCATCCCGTATCGACCATGATATGTGGCAGCTTCCAATCCAATTCTAGGATGCCTAACAAGTCCAAATTTATTAATACTACTTCACTCAATAGTTTAACCATATCATCTATTTCTTCTAACCATATCCTCTTTGTTGTAGTGGTTAAAGGGGAGACTCCCATGCACCTATGTGCAAGGGTTGGAATCTCATATGCACCATACTTTTTCCCTAAAAGCAATTTTCTAGATAGCAAAAAAAATTAATAGAACATGTTTCATCTTAGACTCAAACCCCAATTCTCTTATTCTAAACACAAATCCAACGTTTGCCAAAATGATACCAGAGAGGGTACCTATTCGCAACCGGTTCAGCACAGTACAGTTCCATATCATGGCGTTCTTGGATGTATCGATATGAGGTGATCCGGAGAGGGAGAGAGAGGAGAGGGAGAAAAAGACAGGGAGAGAGAGAGGGAAGGAAGAAGGGGGAGGGCCTCCTCATCAAACCCTAACCCTAAGCTGTGCTTGCATGCACACGAGAGAGAGAGAGAGAGAGAGGGGAGGGAGGGGGAGGACCGCCTTGGCAAACTCTAACCCTAAGTAGAGTGCAAGTACGAGAGAGAGAGAGAGAGGGGAGGGGAGGGAGGGACCTACCATCAGCAGTGGGTGGACCACCGCGAGCAGCCAAGCAGGGGGGTGGGGGGTGGGCAAATCGAATAGCCAGTGGTAACCAACTAAATCAAATTTATAGCCGAACTATGTTGGTCCCCAAAAGATCCGGTTCAGTACACCCCGAACCCGCTAGTTACGCACGGTTTGGCAGACCTTGCACAGATCCTTTGCCACTAAGACAAATATATAGAACTGATAATTTCTTATACTTTATATTATATATTATATTATTCAATGCAAGGTACACCGTCTTGGTACCAGCCCCGTAGCGGTGCCACTCTATCACTATATCGATATAATACAGTATCGGGCCGATTCGGCATATCGAGGGACAGTATGCCCCTCGTATTGTGTACTGGTACAAAATCGATGCAGTATGGTACATCTTATACCATCCGGTTCGGTACAGTATAGCGTACCATGATTCAGTGGTTACAAAAAAAAACAAAATCTTTACTCCACTCTCCTAACATCTTGCCATGACCTCAACTCAGCTCCTCCCATCTGCTCCCCTTCTCAATGACTTCTATCACCATTCGTAACACCATTGCAACCACCCCATACCACCAACACCATGGCCACTATCTCCTCTCATGTTCTGGAAAGTACCATTCTCATCTTTTTCCCCTCTTCTCCCTCTCGAATTCCCAACTCCCATCTCTCAATGATCTCGGTCTTGGGACCTCAGACTGTTTAGTACTGCTGCCCACCATCTATACCGGCTTGGTGCCAGCCAAACTAGGTTTGTACCGATATTGTGCTAGTGAGTACCGATCCAACCTTGCCAAAACACTCCACTTTTATGTAGGGCAACAAATGGGTCGCGATGGACTAGGTTATGAGTGACCCTGACCCTATTGATTCCTTGTTGGGGCCCTAATGTTGGACCCAGACCCAACCCAATAGAAGATCGGATCAAATCGGGTCAAGTCCATGGCTAAAATTTTTGACCCAACTCATTCAGGTGGGGTCGGGTCCATGGATAACCCAATCCCAACCCAAAAAATTCAGGTCCCGGTCGGGTCTAGATCGGAGATCCAAGTCACACATATGGACTTCTAAAATAAAAAAGTTAAATTTGGACAAAAGAAAATCCTAGCTTTATCACAAGATATGAGTATCTCTTTGGAAACATATGACACATTTAGCATGATAATTTTTTTCCAACAAGAGTCAGAAAACAATTGAAAAGAGTTCCAAAAGTCGAGCATTCCCTATGGATTATACAAATTATTACGTTTAAAGATATCTAATAGACTAAAACAGAGCATAGATAAAATGCCAAGTCAGTCACAGTATCAATTTACAATCTAAAAGTCTAACTTTCCATCCAAGGATATCACTCAGTTATCTAATTTGCCACAGCATCCCTTATGTCATATGAATAAAATCAGATTAAGAGGCTTAGATTGGTGGGATGATGACACCATTTATTTCAAACCAATTAATTGATGATGGATGCCACTATTAAGTGGCTCTACAAATTCTGGCATATAATTCCTAGTGCTTCCAAGCATTATGCTTTCATTTGTACCATATTGTGCACAGATGAAGTTTATAAATGTAGTTTACTGATTTTCTGCAAAAACCTATATGTGGGCTAAACCATCAATTAAAATAAACTTGCACAACCTATTCTATGATTAGTGATTTATAAATCAATAAATAAAACAAAGAACAAGAATAAGAAATCTGACAACTAAGGTAATTAGAGATTCCATCATTTATAGTTTTCAACATTTTAACCTATTTTACTTATTAAAAAAATTCAACAATTGAAGTTTGCCCAATTATATGCTACCATAAAAACTACAAAACTTACTTCGGTCGGGTTGGGAAATAGGTCAAAAGAATCGAATTAGACCCATATAACAATTAGGTCAGGTCAGAACTCAATAAACCCAGACCCGACCCGAAATATGGGATGGGTCCAATTTAGAACCTGACTCGGTCCCACAAGTCCTCAAATCGGGTCCGAATTAGGTCTAAGCGGATCAGGTTGGGTTGGGTCATAGGTCAACCCGACCCATTTGCAACCTTAGTTTGATGTGTTTCGGTGACTCAAGGAGCATTCTGATGCTAGAATCTTGTCAGAACATTACTGGACCAATTGTGTCATCCCATTCCGTTGTTACTTGAACTCTAGATTGCCATAATATGTATTAGATGCAAAAAAACCAAGCACCAATGTTTCATTTTCTATAGTGACAAGGTATGCCGTACTGGTTCCGGTAGGTGTGTCGGTCGCCTACCGGACCAGTACGGTTCCGGTTCGGTACCGGTTTGTTCAGACCGATTTAAACCGGTACCAAACCGACTAACTCTTTTCCGCGGAAGCACGTGCACCCAGCTGGAGCTAGGGAAGAAGAGGAGAGAGTGAGCGGGGGAAGAGAGGCCTTTGCCGCCCGTGGAGGGCCGTAGGGGGGGTTGGCAGAGGCCGAGGGGGTGGCGGAGCCCGCGGAGGCCAAGGTCGTGCCCGCGGAAAAAATATAGAATTTTTAAGTGAAGTCGGCAAATCACTTGCCAACTTCACTTAAAAATCTCCAAATTAAAAAACCGCGACCGCGTCCTCTATTTCGAAAAAAATAGGAGATGCGGGCGCAGCCTCGGCCTCCGCCACGCTCCCGCAGGCTCCCCTGCCCCCTCGCGGGCTTTGCCGCCCCCTCGGCCTCCGTCGGCCCCCCGCGGTCCTCCACGGGCGGCGAAGGCCTCTCCTTCTCCCTCCCTTCTCCCCTTCGCTCACTCCTCTTCTTCCCCGGTTCCAGCTGGGTTCTGCATTTATAGGCCCTGTACCAATTTCTACGGTTCCGTCAAACCAGTCAAGGCCCAGACCGATACGGTACGTGCTGAACCGGCTAGTACGGCCGGTTCAGCATACCATGGTAGTGATACTAGGAGAAGTAGCATAGCTATGAAGTTGAATTTCCCATCTAATACATGAGGTAGCAATATCTAAGCAAGATTATCTAGGTATCCAAGACCTAACCTTCATCCTTCCTTGACATATGTAACATGGATACTTTATGTTTTTGTTGTCATTTTGAAATTATTTTGTTCCTAAATGTCATGAAAAAAAATATGGATCAAACATTGTGCCATTGCATATACCGCACAACTTGAATTTGCACATATTTAACAAAATATATCTAGGTATTTTACTATTAAGTATGCCATCTTCCACTTTTCCAGTTGCCAAAGCAACTTTGCAGGAAGCAATAATAAGCAGGTTTCATACATTAATTAAGATCTCCTATGTGTTATGAGAAATTGCATGATTTTTTCTACATATTAGTGAAAAAAAACAATTGCCCAAAAATATTTTCTAGAAAATATTTTTAAAAAAAAAAAGAAAAATCTCAATCTACCACAGTTCACATCAGATAAACAATACACTAACAAATTCATATTAGTTTTTCTACTTCGACAAAAAATAAAAGGACATGCAGGTGCACCAGGAAGAGCAATTAGACAACAGGGATAAATACATACATCGTCACTGCACAAACTATCATATGAAATAAAGTTGGTGTGAGATGGCTTACCATTGGAACTACAATATCTTCTTTGGCAGTGTTCCTCAGAAAGGTATAGGACAGCATACCAATGCTTTGTGTAGGCCTAGATGACAGATCCCCATAAATGTTAGTCAATTTTTGAGTAGACACAACATGAAACAACTTAATATCAGCAAACAAATTGAAACATCATAGACCAGAAATTACGGTCATCTCTGTGATAGCATGAGCGATATATAGGGGACGGAGGGGGGGCGAGAGAGAGGGAAAGGCTGACCTTTAAATAATCACCTGTCCTGTCTATGTCAATGATAAAGCAAGACACGTATTCAAAAAACTAGTTGATAGGATATGCATATTTGACCATTATATGTTCACATAGTCGCTTATGACATCATATATTCTTAAAGGGGGTATCATATAAAATTCCTTTATTAAAAAACTGAATAAATAAATATATGGAGAGGGTGAGTGCACAGGCGTGAGAGAGAGAGAGAGAGAGAGAGAGAGTGATTAAGTTTACAAAAGAGGATAAGAAAATCTAGGATAACATGGATAACTTGTTACAGTAGAATTAAAAAAACTTTGTTTGTCTAAGGATATACATCTTCTCTGGTAAATGAAGTTTTTCGTCTTTTTTTTTTGTACTAAGGATATACATCTTCATAATGCACGAAAGACGAACAAGGAACCAAAAACCTAACTCAAGTAGATGGGATCATGAGTGCATTGGTCACCATTATGGATATTCTCCAATCAAAGCCATGAACCACATTCCAGTTTCTCGGTCCAGATGTATTACTCTTTCTAGGCATTCATCAAATGAAGCTATATATATTGTCACTAGAGTTTTTCTTTTCTTTTTAGTGACACAACTATAAGCACTTGGCTTCCTTGCTAGTCAAGTCTAAATCATTACAACTTTTTATCTTATACCAGCTTTGGATATCCATCCTCCCGAGCATTTTTTGTTCTGATGCATGTATTCAGTAGTATATTAAAATAATAACAAAAGGATTTAGAAACTTAAAACTTTCAAAGTAATCAGGAATGTGTTCGTCTATATCTGTCTACCCAAAAGTATATCTATATTTAGTTACAAAATATGTATGAATATATGTGCATATATGTATGCATATGTCTATCTGTATAGCAATTTAGAAACAAGATGGCAACCTTCTTCCTCCTTTTGCACGGCTACGGGAGAAGACAATGACGTCAGCACCGAGTCTCATGGTACTCGTCTTAAAGCCATTTCCATCTGATAAAACAAAATGGTTTAAAAAAAGCGTTTAAAAAAAATACACCTCCGATTTTAAAAAAGAAAAGGTGTATTTCAATATGCAAAGCATCTTTTACTTGTCAACTATAGCAACTCACATTGTCCAATAGTACTTGCTACTTTGGACTTCGCCGAATATCCCAAGGACATGCATTGCCGCATTTTATCTGGGTCCATCCCACCACCATTATCTGCAATAATGCCAAAACAAATTAAAGCAATTAAAAATAAAATTAAAAGTATACTAAATATGATGAACTCATAAGTTACAGCCAAAGTTTTAATATAGCTGGCATCCTTGGGATGAAAAATGAAGGCCATATATTAGAATGCACATATTTTCGTAAAAATATATTTTTCTAAAATAATCATAATAGTTAGTATGGTACGAGACTATGTACCGGTTTGGTACCGCTATGGTACGGTGCACTCAGTATGGTACGGTATGCCTAGTGCGGTATGGTACCGACCGGAATGGCAAACCTCAACTTCAATAGTTTTGTTCTTAAAAACATAGATCATCTCAAAGTTGAGAAGAAAAATGATGTTACTTACATGCAAAAGATTTGTAACACCATAATGTAATTCTTTAAGCTAGTATATTTCATTACTACGTGCGTTATTGCTATGAGAAGTCACAACCGCTATAATGCATTAATAAAATATTGCAGAAAAGTGAAATTTTGGCCAAATAGCCAAATCTTAGTATCTTATAACATTACAATGACCATAACACATTTGAGTCATGGCTACTATATAACTATAATGACAAAATTGCATGGTGGCATGAGCCTACACATAATGACCTCCATGCTCTTTAGCAAACGCAAACTTGGGTTTTTTGTTCCTTCGCACTTGGTAGAGGTCCCATCTTTCACAAAAGACTACAACGGTTCCACCAAGCAATATAATGTTCAACTAAAGGGACATGGCACCTAGGACTACAGTGTGAATTATAAGACTTTTGCTCCCATTGACAAGATAACCCTTATGCAGCTTTGATGTTGTTTCCATCATTCAACATTTGCTTTTGTATCAATTGTGAAGATATGTGTTCCATCATCATATATAAATTAGGCCTAGTTGCATCCTCCTCTTCTGGATCCCTTGCAACATATTATTTTATCTGCACCGAGGCATTTATGATCACAAAGCAGCTCCTTTGGTCTAGCTGAGATGCTTGTTTACATGATCTTTGCAACAATCTCTTAGGCATTAGCAAAATGAGCATTATCATGCTGTCCTTCTCTCCTAACTTGACCATACAATCTTACTGCTGTATATGAATGACATGACTGCAGAAGAAGAATTCATTATGTTCAGTTTGTTAAGTGTAGAAAATCATGGTCCCCTTCATGTTTTCCTTGGGCATGACATTGCTATAGTGCTCAAGGATATTTACTTTTAGAGAAGTTGTATACTGCTATTAAACTTCACTTGAGGTTTGAACCAGTCAATGATGAACTTATGTCTGATCCATCAGGTTACATCAGCTTGTTGCCAGCCTAATTTATTAATGAAGTCTTGTTCACACATTTCCTCAATTGTCCATATGATGGACCCGTCAACAGTCACAGACTACTGACTTTGTTACTGCTCTTTTATGGCTTTAATTCTTCAAAAAATTCATGGTACCACCAAATGAGAGTTCTTTCCATCTTCGTCAGCAATTCAAATTGATGATCCTAGCCTGATGTGGACTGGACAAGTGATGTCATGAATTGTCAATTCAGGACAAGCCATTTTGTCTACCTTTTGGTATCCTCAGAAGTGGGAATGCAAATAAGCCTACTCAGTGTTAGCTGAGTATCGTGCCATGTTTGATACCTCCAATATTGTTTGGCTTCATTTTCAATCACAAGACATGGGGATCCTCCTTGACAGTCCTACCCCCTTCACTGTCCCAAGAAGAGTGTTGTTCAATTTCTAGCAATATCCTCTCCAAGAGCATAGCGAGCAGACAAAGTTTGTTATCGTTTAATGTGATAGCAACACTATCTCTTTAAGATGCTCCCCTTGCCACAAATCCTTCTGAACAAGTTAGACTGTTAGAGTGTATACTTTTTTCAGAAACTTGCATAATGTTCCAGGATTCTCTTTTCTCCAAAGCAAACCGAAACCTTTGAACTCTGACCAGTTTGTTACAGTATATACAAATATCATGTATGCATAACGTTCCAGGATTCTCTTTTCTCTGGTTTCTATTTTTTTCATTAAATTTTTGTGAGCTGACTACCGTGATGCCTACATTATATTTGGGTCACTGCCAACCAAAAATTAATGCACTTTAAGTTGGCTTCTTCTCATCTTCTTCAGGCTACACACTAATGATTAAATATCCAAAAAGGTAAAATCATGTGGTATGTCAACTTCCAAATGACTGAAGGGCAAGAAAAATGCAATTTGAGACACCAAACCCAAGAAGAAGAGCAAACAGACCTTAAAATGGATCACCAAATCCTAAATAAAATTGATTAAGCTGGCAAAAGAATGCACAAATCAAACCAAGAATTCAAAATGCAGGATACAACTAAAATTTTGAGAATCTGAAAGTTTGATACTTCATCAGCTAGTGCAGTATTACCAGAAGTATTTTGAGACTTACGAGTGGTGGGTTCATGATGTTAGTAAGAAAACATATAACAAACAACAATAGTCCAAATTATACACTAAACCTTATATGATCTCTGTGCTACCCACTCAAACTTCTTACAACAGAAACATGATAAAATGTATGGTACTTCCTATGTCATTGCCCACAGTTTAAATGCAGATGTATATCCACAGGAACCTACTACATTTTATTCCATATATTCCATTCAGTTCACTATTTATAATTTGTTCATCTTCTAAATCTTTCCTTCGTGACACTACTTCAAAATCAGTCATATTTCCATCTCATCGATCAACACTATACCACCTGCAAATAACTTCAGCATCAGAGACTCCCGGATATAAATAATTTGGTAAGTACCGACATAGAGTATGACAAATACAAAACAAAGCACAAACAAAAATTGCTTGTTGGAACAACATGCAACTATGAGAAACAATACTCAACAAATAATACATAGAGGGCACTAACAAAAATGAGAATAAACAGGCAACATGCAGCTTTAAGCCCTACTCAAATGTTTTAAGTTGTATTGACACATAAAGATACCTTGCCTGCTCAAGATTCAATATGCAAACATCAGTTTGCACATATTTAATGCATGTGATCGTTAGGAGTTAGGACTTATGAGTAAAAAAAATGATGCATCAAAAGCATGTATATACAAGTCAAGCCTCATCTCAGATTCTCTTAACACCTGTTTTTCAAATTATTGTCTGTGGCCTTTGAAAATTCGAATTACCAAAATTTCAATTTTTAATAAAAACTAATAAGTGCAGCACCATACCTTCAACAAGCAACATTCTGGTTCCATCTTTCTTATTCTCTAGCATATCAATGTTCACATATGTAGCTCCATTGCAAACCTTAAATTGGAAAAAAGGAATACAACTTTAATCACTAGAAAAGCAAGTTATCGAGATGCATGATGCACAGCTTTCAGTAGATAAAGGTAAGTACCTCATCCAGTGAATTGTCCAAAAGCTCAGCCAAAGCTGTTAAGGTAAAACAACATAAACTGTAGTTATGAAAAAAGAATAAAGACCATCAACAACACATATGACCCAATCCAGCATTGCCCATGCAAATATAGTACAATACATGTAGCTATAACAAATATAACCCAATAAGTAAAAGCAGATGATCCTGAATCATGATTTAGGATGATTTGCAAAGTTTACCTCCAAGAGCCCACTTGTGACTGGTAGCATTAGAATGTAGAAACTTCGGGTGAACTCTCACACGATCCATCCCTGATGCTGAAACAAGAACACGCCTAGGCCTCTAAACCAACAAATATAAACAAGAAGAAGACAACAGAAGTACAAGAGATACCTGACTAAATAAATTAAAATGTTTTAACATTATGCGAAACACATTATAATAAATTTATCTACCAATAGTGGCAAATGACAAAAGTTCTTTATATTGGCCAAGACATAGGTGGGTGCTCCAGCCATAAGCTAATAACTCATGTCTTGAAGCATGAAAAATTACAACATATGACCGCCCAAATAACAAAGAGTGAATAAATGATGACTCAAGACTATAGCATAGTATCTGCTGCCTCCCTTTTTATTTGACCCACAGTTACAATGTTGCACATATCCTTACCAAACTACTCATAATGAATCAGAAGCCTATAACTAGCTATTTGTTTGCATGGGCAATATTCATGGGATCACTTAATTCAAAAGTATACATTTATGACTCAAACATGATGCATCTAATGCCCAATGGCACTACCATATAGACTTCTCGCCTCCCATAATCACACCCTCATGATTATCGAGTATAGATCTGTAGAAATTCATTAACTAAGGAATAAAGCATTCAATAGGAGTCCAAAAGTTGTTGGAACCATGAAAAGTGAAAGCATTAGATAACCACAGAGTAGCATGAACCCCTTAGTGTTGAAAGAAATACCAAGACTATTATAGCAATTATTGTAGAATTCTGAACAGTTACATGAATAATTTTTTTACTATATCATGATATTTGCGAGTAATGGTAAATAATGTACCAAGTTAAACCTTTTCTGTCTCCTTTTGTATGTCGAAAAAACCTAAAAGAAGTCATTAGTCCACCACTAGGCAAAGTCATTTAGTAGTGTGTGGAAGATAACAAAAGAAAGGTTATCTAGCTTATAGGCAAGGTGGACCACATCCAAGATGATCATCCGGCATGTTCTAGATCAATCTATCCATTATGGATAAGTCTGAATAAGTTTCTGGAGTAAAATTCATTGCATGTAGAGTTCAATTGAGTACTGAAACTTCAAGACGCCACAACTTCTAATCCAGAAAGAACCTAATGATACAACTCCAAACAAAGTTGATATAGGAGTCAAGATCAATCTCCTACCCGAATTTGAAAAATTATTAACATATTTATTATTTTTGTAATTTGTATCCTTTTTTAATTAAGGGAAGAATCACAACCAATTTGGGCTGAACTTGAGTAGTATAATAAAGACAAGTTTCTATCCTCTTCTAACTAGAAGAAAAATCCAACCAATTAAAAAGAATGAATCTTTATAGGATAGTAGTACAAGTTCTCCTCTTTTAGCTAGATGAAGAATCTGATTCAGAACCTCGCTAGTATTTTTACAAGGCATATGCCATGGTTTTGGAGAATGGGAATACGAGAGCGAAAGGAAAGAGCATGGACTCTACTTTCTACATAATAGTATCCAACAAAGGGAGCGAAAGCAAATAGCATAAGCTCTACTTTTCACTCACAATATGTACTAAAATTTATGGATCATGAAAACCAAAGAAAACTAAACCAACCCGAACCATCTAGTTCGGGCTATACCAAACTGGACCAATCAAGAATCGAAACAGTTTGGACAGTCGGATCAGTTCGGGCCCCTTGAAGCCTCCCAAGCCTCCTTCAACCTCCCCCCCACTAACTCGATGCCCTCTAAAGCCCTCTCTCTCCCTCTTCCTGTCTCTCCTCTCAACCCCTCCTCCCAATGCCCTTCGAGTTCCTCTCTCTCCCTCTCTCCCTCTCCTCTCTCCCTCCCTTTCTCTATAAAGCAAATCCTCGCCCGCGTCGTCATCACTGGACTCCTCCGTGGCCCCCTTGAAGCCTGCCAAGCCTCCTTCCAACTCTCCCCCCCAACTCGATGCCCTCTAAGGCCCTCTCTCTCCCCCTCCCCGTCTCTCCTCCCAACCCTTCCTCCCGATGCCCTTTGAGATCCTCTTTCCCTCTCTCCCTCTCCTCTCTCCCTCCCTTTCTCTATAAACAAATCCTCGCCCGCGTCGTCACCACTGGACTCCTCCATGGCCCCCTTGAAGCCTCCTTCCAACTCCCCCCCCAACTTGATGCCCTCTAAGGCCCTCTCTCCCTCTCCCTGTCTCTCCTCCCAAACCCTCCTCCCGATGCCCTTTGAGATCCTCTCTTTCCCTCTCTCCCTCCCTTTCCCTATAAAGCAAATCCTCGCTCGCGTCGTCACCACTGGCCTCCTCCGTGACCCCTTCATCTCTGCCTACACAATCACCACCGCTAGCCCCTCCGACCTCTCCTCTTGCCCACCTCACATTCCATACCACCTCTCTCTACCCCTCCACTTTCATCTTCACTGCCAACATCGGGACTGACCTCAACACCCAAGTAAGCTCCACCTCTCTCCCCCTCCCTCCGTCCCTCTCTTTCTCTCTTCTTCCCAATGCTTCTCCCTCTCCCCCTCCTCCATGTTTTAGTATGCCCCAACAAGGTACCATATAGATCCATACCACACCGAACTGGTCACCGGCCGATATAACCTCCGATATTAATTTGGCGAATCTTGATGAAAACTTAATAAAAAAATGGGACCTAGATTTTATTTTCATAAAGTTTTCTATTTTTTTAAAAAAAAAAGATTCAAGCTAAGCAGGTTAAAAGAATTTCTTTCTTCACTTTGATAAGCTCAAGTGATATCAAATCCTAGGATTCCTACATTGTACAATCCTAGTTAATAGTAGAGATCTGTGAGCAGTATAAGCAAAATGATAGTAATGTTTGGTACTCAAAGTACACAAAAAGACAAAAGTGAGATTAGCTACTACTTCTACTTTGACAAATGATAAGATAAAGAGATGTCTCATACAGCTAAAGAAGAAGATTATCCAACTTGCCCAGCTCGTATCTCGACTAGCAACACATTCAACTCAAGCAACACCAACTCTTATCATAAAATTATCTCCCAATAATTGGAGATAAAGAGAAGTTTGTCCTACTAATGCTAGAAAAAATGGATACTTCGCCGTACAACATAAATCCAAATCAGAAAGCAAAACTTCAGGTAGGTCTAAATAAACTTCAAGAGTGAAATCCAACACATTCGAGACTAAGTCGAGTAACAAAACTTCAAGAAGCCATAACTTATAATCCATAAAAAATTGGCGATGCAACTCGAGATAAAGTTGATGTAAGAGTCAAGATCTAACTTCTGCCTAAATTTAAATATTTAAAATATAGCTACTATTTTTATACTCTGTATTTTCTTTTAATTAGGAGAGGCATCTAACCCGATTTGAACTGGACTTCACTAGTATAAAGAAAACAAGAGAGAGAAATTTTTATCCTCTTCTAACTAAAAGAGGAATCCGATTAAAGAGAGTGGACCTTCATAGAATAATAGAGAACTTACAACTTATCTTCTTTTTGCTAGAAAAAAGAATCCAATTCAACTAAGGAAGATCTCACTAGTATATAAAGAGGTATATATCAAAGTTTTGGAGAATACGTATAGAAGAAGTGAGAGCAAGAGCATAGACTCTACTTTCCAACATGATATATACCACAATTTGTGGATCATGAAAATTAATGAAAGCAAAAGAGATCCAGGGCCTAGCTTCACCAATTTTTCTATTCCTTAATTTTTTAAAAGATTCAAGTTGAAGAAATTTTTTCTTCTACCTAATTTGATCAGATGCATACCACATAAAACAGCTACAAACAGTTATGTTGCCATGGTCGAACATGCTTCTCATAAACCTCATGTAGAAGAATGCGTCTATATGGGGGACTTAACATCATTATTTTGTAAAGGTACAAGCCTTATCTAGTGATTTGATCTTTTTAATTTAGTCATCTTAGACCTTCATGGATCCCGTTCAACCTATTTCATAATAATTTTGCTGGTGCAATCCCAATTACCTAAGACACTTCACTTGCTATAAGGATTGGAACTGACCTAGATGAAAAAACAGCAATTTGTTTATCAAACCAAATAAGTGACAACCTGAGTCTAATAATCTGAATTGCTTCACGGAAAGAAAACAGATACCATGTCAACAACCTTGTACCTAGAAATAAGTTATCAAGGATACAGATTTAGATTATATAGTACGTTCGATCATTATATAGCTAAACCATTATCAGACACTTAAGTGGGTTGAAATAGCCCTAGAATGGCATCTTTACACCAGCAATTGTTGTATAGACCTTGCTACAGCACAAACATGCATCAATTATAGAAATTCAATTTTAAATGTAATTACCTCCCATCACATTTTGTTTGACATGCAAATCAAAATATCGAATGAATTGGTATAAAATTTTACACATTATCAGAGAACAGCTTCCATTTCTAAAGTCAATAGTCAGATGGGAAATTGCATTATTCCTCTCAAGGCTACAGAAATCATATGATAAAATCCAGTACTGATGTTACAGCATGATACATTTTAAATAACGATACCCCATTTGTTACTATGCCTATCTTTTCCCAATCGCTTCTATTCTTGGTGAAATATTAAACCACATTATTACCAAAATTGAAACAAATTAGACACCTAGGTACAAACCACCAACATCCAAGCGCCGAAATAATTAAATCTTAGTTAAAGAAAAAAAGGAAACCAAGAAACCGGACTAACCATAGTACGGCGTGGAATCAGCGATCGGGCTCTCTTCGTAGTCCCCAGCCTTCCAGAACTGCTTGCACCCCTGGAAACCCGTCGCCGGAGGCAGCAGCCGCGCGACCGCCAGCGGCACCGGCCGCAGCAGCGGCGGGGGAATATCCGGGGGGAGAGGATCAAGAAAACCAAGAGGGAGAACGGCAGCAAGGGCCCCCTCCGCCCGCAGCTTCTTGAACGGCCCTCCGTCGTCGGAACCATTGGGAACCGCAGATCTCTTTGCCCCGCCACCGCCGCCCTCTTCTGCCTCGGAGTCGCTGTCGCTGCTGCTGAGATCGATCACCGCCGAGGGCTCCGACGGACGCCGCGGCGGTTCCGGTGGTGGCAAGGAGGCGGACGCCGGCGGGTCGCCGGCGTCGACGATCTCCGCCTTAACGATCGAATCCATAGAAGATTGTTCTTTTTCTTCTTTTTCTTCTTTTTCTTCTCTTTCTTAACCTAATTAAGGAAACAGCGAGTATTTTGCTCTTGCGAGCGAGGCGGTTGCTTGCGGCCCAAGAAACTAGTGCAAAATTACGTAACTATCCTCACTTGGCAAGAGATATTACCTTGGAACCGACCTCCGTTGGTGGAGCGTTTGGGGGGTATAAGGAGAACTTGTGCAGAAGTTGCCCCGACGTTTTGCCCATCGGTGTACGGGTTTTATAAGCGCTGATCTAATAACCATAGTTATAGATAACACTATTATGGTGCAAGCCTCCTCCCTCTCTCTCTCTCTCTCCTTTCTTTCTTTTTTTTATTTTCTTTTTTTTCTCTGCTCACATCCGACGAGTATGAATACGGCTAATAAAATCAAAAAATAAAAAGCTACAAAAAAGCTCCAGCATAGATTTATAGTCCATAGAGATGAAGCTTCTCGAGTGATGAGCAGCAAAGAAGACAACCCGGTCAACAGTACCGTTTGCCTCCTAGTAAACATGCGTGGCCAGGTAGGAGCCATACTCCTCTAGTAGGCGGTAGATCTCGTGAAGTAGTAGTCGCTCCTCCATCGCACACCCTCGACCTTGCACTCACTCGATGATTGTAGCTGAGTCCCCCTCTAAGAAGATATAGTCTGCACCTAGCAGTCGTCACGCATAGGTGACACCCTCCCATGCTATACAGAGCTCGGCACACACCACGGACGTGTCGAAGACCCATCGCTCCCTGCTGCCACCAGTCTAGTGTTGTGGTCTCTAATGACAAAATCCACACCTCTGTGGCTCCCTCTCTCGCCCACACTACCGTCGAAATTCATCTTGAGAAAATCGGAAGGTGGGGGCACCTAGGACACAAGAACAGACCTAGACACTGTAGTAGCGAAATGAGTGCCCCAGATTTCTCTAGCTAGCCCAACAAACGAAACCTCCATGATCCCGAAAAATTCTTTAGCATGCAGTATAGTTCTGTTCACTACTACCCTCGAGTGTGAGCCACCACCCTCAAAAACCTAGGCATTCCTATCCAACCAATAATGGTAGGCTAGGTAGGCAGCATGTGTCTACCTCTCCTCACGTTCGAAACCCTGCACAGAACCAACCAAGAAGGCCACAAAGTCCTCGATGGATGACCACACCTACTTATGGTTGGGTTGGGGTAAGGCACACTTCCAAATCTGACTGGCGCACGAGCACTCAATGAGAGTGTGGTAGATAGATTCCTCCAACTCTGGGCAGACCGCACAGACTGAGGAGATCCACACTCCCTACACCACTTTCTAGAGAAATGGAGCAATGAAAGGGTGGATCTGCATCCTCCAAATCCACTTGTCATCTAGCTGTTGCACCGGAGCTCTCCCCACTAGCCTATATGTTGGGATCTAGCACATGACGCTGAAAATTCAAAAATTTTTAGATATGCAGCGGAAAGACATGTGCATATCCTGTTCATCACATGAACGTATTTTAAAACCATTTATAGATAGATCAGGATTAAATTCTTATTAAATCATTTTAAAATCATGATTAAGAAGATCAGATCTTCACCTTGTGCGGGTAGATGGTCTCCGCAAATCTGATTTACGTGGTATTTGATGAGGGTTCAATGGAAGCCGC
>JAOXJJ010001215.1:38542-51383 GCA_025769935.1 Phoenix roebelenii
ATTCTTCCAACTTGCTATGTTCCTTGCAAAATAAATATCTTTCTTCTTGCAACACAAACATTAGTAATTATACTTCAGGGTTTTGTGATCATCAAAATCAATCTTTAAATCAATCTTTGGGTCAGCACCATGGATACTCGAGTTAATGAAGATAGTTGGATATGGCATCGTAGGTTAGGTCATGCTAGTATGGATCTAATATTAAAGTTAATCAAAGAAGAACTAGTTAAAGGAATTCCTAAGTTAAAATTTGGAAAAGATAGAATATGTAAAGCATGTCAATTAGGAAAACAAACAAGAAATTTTTTTAAATCTAAAAACATCATATCAACCTCTAAACCACTAGAATTACTTCATATGGATCCTTTTGGTCCTACTAGATCTACTAGTCTAGGAGGAAAGAAGTACGGATTTTTAATAGTGGATGACTTTTCTAGATACACATGGGTACTGTTTTGGGCACATAAAGATGAAATCTTTTTCTGCTTTTCAAAAATTCTATAAGAAAATTTTGAATGAGAAAGGCACAATTATTGTTTCAATTAGAAGTGATCATGACACTGAATTTGAAAATCACCATTTTAAAAATTTTTGTGATAAAAATGGAATAACTCACAATTTTTCAGCATATAGGATACCTCAACAAAATGGGGTAGTAGAAAGAAAGAACATAATATTAGTTGATATAGCCCATACCATGCTATGTGAGGAAAATCTTCCAAGATATTTATGGGCTGAAGCCATAAACACAGCATGCTTTATTTTAAATAGAGTTTCAATATGACCAATCTTAAGAAAAACACCTTATGAACTTTGGAAAGGTAGAAAACCAAGTATTAGCTATTTTCATGAGTTTGGATGTAGGTGTTTCATACATAATAATGATAAAGACAACTTAGAAAAATTTGAGTCTTAATCAGATGAAGAAATTTTCTTAGGATATTTCTTAACTAGTAAAGCATATAGGGTCCTTAATAAAAGAACACTTGTGGTTGAAGAATCTATTCATGTTATATTTGATGAAACTTTTAGTCATCTCTCATGAAAGAAAGACCCTAAAAATGAAGCAGGAATCTTAGAAAATGAAATTGAAAAGAAAACCATCAATGAATCTTCAAGCCACAATAATGAGGAAGAAACTGAACAAGTTGAAAATGAAACTATAGAACAACAAAATCACGATCTACCCAAAGAATGGAAATATGCAAATAGTCATCCTAAAGAGTTAATCATTGGTGATTCATCTCACCAAAAAAGATGGGTAGACATGACATGTTGCTAGACGTCAATCTTGTCTTGTAGGTTTGATCGAGTTAAAGAGTTTAATTCGATCACCAATTAGAAAGGATACTAATTGCTAAGTTCGGGTTCGCGCAGTTTGGATCTAAATCGATTAGAAGTGTTCTAATCATGTTGGGTCAGCTCGCACTCACACCTATTACTGGCTAAGTATGGAACCCAATGGGTCACACACAAGGAAACTGATCAAGAGTCTAATTGGATTAGATCATGTTTGCAAGATAAAGATCCTAGCAGGTGTTACAAATCTTAGCTCCTAATTCGAATTGGATTCGAATCTGATTCTTAATTGATCTAATTTGATTAGATCATATCCTAATATGGGTTAGCCAAGAGTTGGCACCTAATTGGCTTGGTTTGAGTCTAATTGGATTAGATTTAATGACATATTCATTTTTGACCGTTAGATCTTCATCTACAGTAGGATGAAGACATAATGGTGAGTTGGTTTGAACCCAATTGGATTTGGTTAGATAGGGCTTTTAATTATGCCCATTTGATCTTCATCAGCTATTAGATGAAGACATAATGGTATCATAATGAGGAGCCTTGAATTAGAGCCCTTGGATCATCATCTAACCATTGGATGATGACATAACTCCCTCCTCTTGATGGCGCCTTCAATCATGGCCATTGGATCATATGATGGCGCATCATGGAAGCATTGGATGGCGTGATGGGGCTCCATATAGGCTGATGGCGTGATGGATGATGGCGTGAGAAGGAGATAAGTGCATGAAGGAAGAAGCATATCATGATAGGAACCTTTTCATGTGGATAAGGATGAAATAACTAACTCCCTATCATGATAAGCCTTTTCATTGCATGACGCCCCTATCATGATACATCCTTTCATCATGGGATGCCTCCTTTGGATCCCACGCCTCCCTTAGTGCATGAAAGGATGGCTAGAATGCATCCCTCCACATCTATAACTAGATACGCTTCCGGTGAATTCAATTCCATCGAAGTTCCAAAAACCAACTCTCTCTTATCCCTTCTTTCTTATATAAGTTCTTCTCTTTCCTACATTGCTTCTAGTGTGTCCTAAGCCAAAACAAGGTGGTCTTCTTTAGGACAAAAGGATTAGAAGTGATTTTAGAAAGTGTAAGAAAATTAGAAAGGAAAGAAAGTAAGCCATTAGAGTTCTTTGAAAAAATTCTGCATTAAGGATCAAAGTCTTTGGAGCTAAATTCTTGAATCAATTTTTCCGTATGGATCAATGTTGGAGGGTGAACGTTTGGGCACCTAGTAAAAATTCTGCACATTGGATTAGCATTAGAGGTATTCTTCAATTTCTGCATTTATTTTATATTATTTAATTGTCACCATTAAGATGATCTTGGCTTAATAGGGTTTTATGTAAAAAAACTTTATTAAGAAAATTTTAAAATCCCTAGCTTCCGCTGCGCCCACATGACATGTTAAAACCCTACAGTGGTATCAGAGCCAACCTTAATTGGTTCAATCAAATGATTATGCATGATGTATAATTGTTAAATTACTATGAGATATTAATGTCATATGTTTATAGAAATGCTAAGATAGCAATATTATATGATTCATATATCCTATGATATGTGATGTTATATTGTTAAAATGTCATGATATGAATTTTTTCAAATGGAGATATGTTGAAGCATGTTAATTAATTCAATCAATTAGTAATGATTTATATATGCTATGAGATAGATATGTAGTTTATTGTAGCATATACATAGACATGTTAAATATGTTACAATTATAGAATGTGCATGAGACCAGTAAGCCCTCAATAATAATTATATTAAGTCATAGTGTTGAAAAACTTTGAGCTGACCCATTCTAGAACAATTAATCTAATTGGTGTCTAGGAAAGCACTAAAGGTGGTTACTTAATTAGGACCTTACTCTCTAAGTAAGGATAGCCTCCCACCTGCTTATCTGGCCAATTATTTGATTGTCTATTATGGATAAGTGTTGCCCAAAGGTGCAGCCCAAGATAAGAGGTGAGTTGGATCTTTTAACAAATAATAATATAAAGTGAATGAGTTACTATTATGTTACAATAACTTATAGATTTAGCAGTGGAATTAAATTTGCACAAATAAAGCAGTGAATAAGATGAGAAAAGTAGTTAGAAATATGCAGTGGAAGAAGAGAGATAAACCACACACAAACACCAGAATTTATAGTGGTTCGTTGCATTCCCAGCACCTACATCCACTCCCCAAACCTAGCTTGTGATTTCAGTATAACCCAGCAGATTACAACCTAATTGTTTTTCGGGCTCACAATCAAAAATCCAGTTGGTTTTCTCAAGCAACCAACCCAAAACTTATCACCGTTTGTTTTTCCAGGCTCACAAAAAATCCAGTTGGTTTTCAGACAAATCAACCAAAAACTTTACACCGTTTATTTTCTCGGGCTCACAAAAACCCAGTTGGTTTTTAGACAAACCAACCAAAAACTTTTTTTCCCTTGCTGAATACTTCCGATTCAGCAACATCCAATCAAAGCTTGGAAGAAACTTTACAAGTTTCAGATAATGAAACTGTTACAGCAACAAATAATTTAAATAAATAAATGCTATAACCAAAAAACTTAAAGCTTCAGAGAATATAGAATGAATCGGTAAAATTAAAAGCTGAAGCCGATGAAGAAGTTGGCTGTAGAAGAATGTCCCAATGCTTGACCACCAGCTCTTCTTGATGCAATGAGAAGTTCGACTGATTTCCTCACAAAAAAAAGGTTTCTGAAGAATGTCGGTGAGGATGATGAACTTTTCAGCTCTTTTTCTTCTCTCTTTTTTTGTGAAAACTTTTCATTCTTGATAGAATCTTTCTCTTTTTTTCTTGTTGTTTTCCTTCTAAGGTTCCCTTGAATTTATAGACGAGTTCCTCAGAGGGATTTGAATTCCTTTCTTTCCGATTTGATAAAAAAATTTCTGTTACAGAAGGAGACAAAAGTTGTTGCAAGCTTTTCGTTGTGGTCCCAGCAGTGCAGGGGTCGACTCATGTAACTCAGGGGTCAACTCATGTTTATCCTGGATCGGCACTTCAAGATATTGAGACGGCTCTTGCTGTGATAACTTCAAAGGGTCGACTCTTTAACCTTAAGGGTCGACTCATCTTCTTCAGGAGTCGCCTCTTTAAACACAAGGGTCAACTCATCCAATAATTTTTCTAGCCAATGCTGAGATTGAACTGGGGTCGACTCTTCAAACACAAGGGTTGACTCTTCAATGTCGGGGTTCGACTCATTTGGAACAAGGGTCGACTCTTCAAACTTTGTCTCAGGCGGTAAAAGCTCTTTGTTTAATTTGAACTATACATGGGTCGACTCATGTTTTGCGGGGGTCGACTCATTGACTGTACCACTTGAAGAAAACATGCCAGAGTCAACTCAAACTTATCCTTTTTGCTTAGGGGTCGACTCAAGTTTCTCAAACAGAAAACTTTAGACTTTATATTTGATCTCCATCGATTGGATTAAGATCATTTTTCTTTTAGAACATATCCAATAAAGTGTTTGTGAAGAAATAATAATTTTTCAGTGCTTTATTTCTTCTGAATTTTTCTTGACTTATAAAACTTCACAATTAAGCTAACAATCATTTGTACACAACATTATCTCAAGTATTTTGTAATCATCAAAACTCAACCTTTAGAGTTGACAATAAGCTTAATGTTGATAAAACACTAATCTTAGCCTTCCTTCATGTCTCGACATTATTATGTCAATATCCATGGTAGCTTGTTGTGCAACCACAAAGCTTGCAATGAGGATTGATGTTATACTATCTTGGTGCATAAAATTGCTTACGATATTTTTTAATATGTTGCTTTGTTGTGCAACCACAAGGGCAATATTATTGGAATATGACTATATGGAAATGAAGGATTTTGACTTAATTAAAATATTATAGTTTGTTGTGCAACCACAAGGCTATAAATATTTTAGAGGACAAGGTAAAGTTGAGAATTGCATGAGATGCAATTGGAAAGAGTTTCCTACCTATGTACTCATAAAGGTTTGTTGTGTAAACACAAGGCCTTTATGAAGAATTAGGATCTCAACCCTACTAAGAAAAATTAGGTTTTCTCATTTATCATAGAAAAGAGCTATGATATTCGATAAAATAGTGGGAGTAACAATTAGATAAAGTTCTTGTTTAATTGTATATATGTCATCATGATTGGTTTGCTCAAGCGAAGGAGCCAAGGTCTCATCATAAATCCAAGCACATTCGAAGATGCTTCCACCTCGTTTGAGAGATTGTCGAGAGATACGATATAGTCATTGAACGAGTAGACACAAAGAACAACCTAGCAGACCTGTTCAATAAAGCTCTGCCACAACAATAGTTTGATCACTACCTCGATTGTATGGGGATGAAATATAAAGATGATTGGCTTTAGTGCAAGTGAGAGATTGAAAGAGTAGATGCCCTCCAAGCCAATCACAATCTGTATTGCAAAAAGTTTTGTTTTGATTTTCCAAATCATGTATGTGACATTTGAATATAAATAAAGGCATTGTGTTTCATCATATGTTGTTTCATATATTTATGATGAACCCCTTAGATTAGGACAATGGTGTTAAGGTTATGATGAGATCATACTAGTGAGACCTAAAACTCTAAAATACTAATCTTAAGTATTTCCAATCATTGATACATTAAGTCGGGGATCAATGCTACCGGCAAGACAGGCACATCTTATGTATGCTAGATGCAGAGGGTGATTGATCTCACAATCACTTGTGTGGAGACACTAATACAATTATGTGGGTGTTTATTAGAAGAATGAGTTCACTGAATTGATCTGCCAAGAGAATATCTTATAAAATCTTACTTAAATGTCAAAAGATGATTCTCTTAGTGGGAGTTATGCAACTGATCCTTTGACCTAAGATCATCATGGTAACTTGTGCACATAAATCCATGTTTTGGTTTACACTCATCATGACAATAAGTTATGTACGAGGTCTTCTGAATATGGTGGATTGCGTACGAAGATTGTGAGTAGGTTAACAAGAAATCAATCACTTCTAGTAAGAGAAGATCACATCTCATTTATTCTAATCATATGATAATTCAGAGAGCCTTTGATCAAAGCAGAATGAAAATTAGAAAGAGTTTTTAATGTTGCATTATTCAAATTATCATTAGAAGATTTAGAGAAACATGAATATGTAATTGAGTTTGACATAGATTCATGCTTATATGCATATTCAGGATGCAGCTTGATTGAAGAATTGAATTGCATGGTAACTTATCACCGAAGGATATTTTTAGTATTTCCACCAAATTCCATATTTTTTGAGTAGACATGATACGTTGTTAGACGTCAATCTTGTCTTGTAAGTTTGATCGCATTAAAGAGTTTAATTCGATCACCAATTAAAAAGGATTCTAATTGTTAAGTTCAGGTTAGCGTAGTTTGGACCTAAATCAATTAGAAGAGTTCTAATCAAGTTGGGTCAACTTGTATACACCCTATTGCTGGCTAAGTATGGAACCCAATGGGTCACAGACAAGAGAGCTGATCAAGGGTCTAATTGGATTAGATCATGTTTGAAAGATAAACATCCTAGCAGGTGTTGCAAACCTTAGCTCCTGATTCGAATTGGATTTGAATCTGATTCTTAATTGATCTAATTTGATTAGATCATATCCTAATACGGGTTAGCCAAAAGTTGGCACCTAATTGGCTTGGTTTGAGTCTAATTGGATTAGATTTAATGACATGTTCATTTTTGACCGTTAGATCTTCATCTACCGTTGGATGAAGACATAATGGTGAGTTGGTTTGAACCCAATTGGATTGGGTTAGATAGGGCTTTTAATTATGACCTTTTGATCTTCATCAGCCATTGGATGAAGACATAATGGTATCATAATGAGGCACCTTGAATTAGAGCCCTTAGATCATCATCTAACCATTGGATGATGACATAACTCCCTCCTCTTGATGATGCCTTCAATCATGGCCATTAGATCATATGATGGCGCATCATGGAAGTAATGGATGGCATGATGGGGCTCCATATAGGCTGATGGCATGATGGATGATGGCGTGAGAAGGAGATAAGTGCATGAAGTAAGAAGCATATCATGATAGGTACCTCTTCATGTGGATAAGGATGAAATAACTAACTCCCTATCATGATAAGCCTCTTCATTGCATGGCACCCCTATCATGATACATCCTTTCATCATGGGACGCCTCCTTTGGATCCCACGCCTCCCTTGGTGCATGAAAGGATGGCTAGGATGCATCCGTCCACATCTATAAATAGATACGCTCCCGGTGAATTCAATTCCATCGAAGTTCCAAAAACCAACTCTCTCTTATCCCTTCTTTCTTACATAACTTCTTCTCTTTCCTACATTGCTTCTAGTGTGTCCTAAGCCAAGACAATGTGGTCTTCTTTAGGACAAAAGGATTAGAAGTGATTTTAGAAAGTGCAAAAAAATTAGAAAGGAAGGAAAGCAAGCTATTAGAGTTCTTTGGAAGAATTCTACATTAAGGATGAAAGTCTTTGGAGCTAAAGTTTTGAATCAATTTTTCCGTGTGGATCACCATTGGAGGGTGAACATTTGGGCACCTAGTGAAAATTCTGCACATTGGATTAGCGTTAGAGGTATTCTTCAATTTCTGCATTTATATTATATTATTTAATTGTTACCATTAAGGTGATCTTGTAATAATAGGGTTTCATGTAAAGGAACTTTATTAAAAAAAAAATAAAATTTCTAGCTTCTGCTGCGCCCACATGACATGTTAGAACCCTACGAACATCTCTTAGAAATGTAAATAATCACTTCAATTTTGTTTCACAAGTTGAACCTAAAACTTTAAAAGAAGCTGAAAATGATACTAATTGGACAAACGCAATGCAAGAAGAACTAAATCAATTTACCAGAAATAATGTTTGCAATTTAGTTGAAAGACTGAATGAAATTTCTGTAATAGGAACTAAATGGATTTTTAGAAACAAACTTGATGAAAATAGAATTGTAATAAGAAACAAGGCTAGACTTGTAACAAAAGGATATAATCAAAAAGAAGACATAGATTTTGATGAAACTTTTGCTCTTGTAGCTAGACTTGAAGCAATTAGACTTTTACTTGCATTTGCTTGTCATTCAAATTATTTCAAATGGATGTTAAAAGTGTATTTTTAAATAGATATATAACTGAAGAGGTTTATATGGAACAATCTCCCAGTTTTGAAAATCATAATTATCCAGATCACATTTTTAAATTAAGCAAAGCACTTTATGGATTAAAACAAGCCCCATGGGCTTGGTATGAGAGATTAAGCAAATTTTTTTTGGATCATAATTTTTCTAAAGGACATGTTGACACTACATTATTTCTAAAAAGAAAAATAATAAAGAATTATTAATAGTACAAATCTATATTGATGATATTATCTTCGGTGCTACTAACAATTGTCTTTATCAAAAATTTGCTGAGCTAATGCAGGAAGAATTTGAAATGAGCATGATGGATGAACTGAACTACTTTTTTGGACTACAAATCAAACAATTAGAGGAAGGAATCTTCATCAATCAATCAAAGTATATCAAGAAAATGCTTAAGAAGTTTGATATGAAGATGAACAAATCAATTGGCACACCCATGAGCTCTACATGCAAATTAGACAAAGTTAAATCCGGTAAAATATTGATCAAAAGCTGTATAGAGGTATGATTAGTTCACTTTTATATCTTACAGCTAGTAAACCTGATATAATATTTGGTGTTTGTATGTGTGCAAGATTTCAGTCTAATCCAATAAAGTCACATTTACTTGCTATTAAAAAAATATTAAAATATCTAATTGGAACAATAAATATAGGATTGTGGTACTCTAAAGATTCAAATATAAACTTAATAGGGTACACTGATACTGATTTTACTGAATGCAAATTAGATAGAAAAAACATAAGTGGTACATGCCAATTCCTTGGTGAAAACATAATATCATGGTTTAGCAAGAAATAAAATTCAGTTGCACTATCTATGGTGGAAGCCGAATATATTGCAGCCGGAAGTTGTAGTGCACAAATTCTATGGATTAAGCAACAACTAGAAGATTATAGCATTAAGCAATCTAAAATATCCATAAACTACGATAATACTAGTGCCATAAATTTAACAAAAAATCTAATTCAATACTCAAGAACTAAGCACATTGAGATAAGATACTATTTCATAAGAGATTATGTTTTGCATGGTGATGTATTGCTTGAGTTTGTATGTACTAATGATCAACTTGCTGATATCTTCACAAAAGCTTTGAGTGAAGATAGATTTTGTATTCTTAGAAGAAGATTAGGAGTGATTGATCCATTTCAATGATCTATTCTCAACTCCTATTGATTTTAATCTTTTCATCTTATATTTCAATCCGATATGAGCCTATCTTTGTCATATAAGTTTGTTGGAATCATTTTAACTCAATCTATAATTGTTTTGAACCCAAGACTATTGAATATATTTGGGCAGAAGAGGGCTCGAGCCGACTCGAAGTAAACCCCGAGTCGACTCGTGCTTGAGCCGACTCGAGCTTTTGCGTGAGTTGTCTCGAGGACAGACTGACGGACTTTTAACCTAAGCCGAGTCGTCTCCATTAAGCTTGAGTCGACTTGTTGATGAGACATTTTACTTAAATATGAGCCTGTTGCCCAAGGTGACAACCCAAGAAGGGGGGTGAATTGGATTTTCTAAAAATTATGTTTCCAAATTTACTTTGAATTAAATGTAGCGGAATGATAAGGTGTTATCTTACTTAAGCTCTAGGCAATTACAAGTAAAGCAGTGGAAGATTAAACTAGAGCAACTACACTATGCAAGTATGAAAGCAAAGCAAGATGCACAAGGAAAACAATACAAACACAAGCATGTATCGTGGTTCGGTGCACCCCAAGCACCTACATCCACTCCCCAAGCGTCCCCTTGGGAATTCACTATAATTCCATCGACTACAGTCCGGTTGTTTTACAAGCTCACAACCAACTTGTTGTTTTCACGAGATCACAACAAACTCGGTTGGTTTTCACAGGCTCACCGATTAGAATCAAACCGATTGTTTTTCCGGGATCATAATCCAACCCAGTTAGTTTTCCCCGGCTCACCAACCAAAATATACCATTTATTTTTCGGGTCACAAATAACTCAATTGGTTTTCTCAAGGCTCGCCAACCAAAACCTTTGCAACGTTTGTTTTTCGGGCCTACAAACAACCCAATTGGTTTTTTCCAAGGCTCACCAACCAAAACCTACGCCGTTTGTTTTTCGGGCTCATAAACAACCCGGTTGGTTTTTCTCAAGGCACACCAACCAAAACCTTTTTGTTGTTGAATCCCCCTAATTCAACAACTTCCAATTTAGGTTTGGAAGAACCTTTACAAGTACAAGAATTGAAGGAATTAAAGCACACTAGAGTTATGCTTGAGATATAAAACCCAAATGAGAAAAGGAGCAAAACTCGGATTGGTGAAGTGGTTGATCTTTGAAGCTCTTCACCATTAGTTGAGGTTGAGGATGTGAACGACTCCGGAGCAAGAAGAGTAAGTGCTCTTTTCAATATCCGGTGTGTTCGTACTTGAGGCTCTTGGTGGATGCTCTGATTGATCCTAACTTGAATAGCTCACTTCTTGCTCAAATGTTTGGCCCGTTTGTGGATTGGACGTTATGCTCTCTCTTTTGGAGTTCTTGAAAAGATTTAATCTTGTGGAGCTCTCTCTCACTTAATTTTATGGTGTTTCCATTAATTTATAGCCTTAAGAACATGTGGAAAGCTTCTCCTATCCATTAGAGACAAAATAAAACTGTTAGAGATGAAAAACTAGCCGTTGGAGTCGTGAAAAACTAGCCATTATGCCTTCCAGCACGCTCGAGTCGACTCACGCAGACCTTGAGTTGACTCGGCTGAAGCAGGAGTCGGCTCGGCACTGTAGCTGGAGTTGACTCAGCACTGTAGCTGGAGTCGACTCAGTACCGTAGCATTGAAAACTGCTTTCTGTCCTGACTGAGAGTGAGTCGGCTCGAATAATACGAGTTGGCTCGGCACTGTAGCTGGAGTCGGCTCGGGCACTGTAGCTGGAGTCGGCTCGAGCACTGTAGCGCTATGTCAAGGCACTCCAAAGTGTCAGAATCGACTCTAAGCTTTCAGGAGTCGACTCGATGACTGTTTTTTTGAATTTTTCTTTAGAATTGTCCCTCCAACTTGAATTCTTTGTACTTGAAACTTGGGCCAATAAAGTGTGGTGTTGTCCGATTCTTATTTACCTAAAAATATGCTAAACAGATCGTTGTTAGAACCGACAAACAAAGTTTAAATTAATTTTACTCTTACCTGTTCTACTCGAAGAATAGTGGTCGTAAGAGGTCGATCCACAGAAAGACGATTGGAGTTGCATAAAAATTAAAATGTTCACTCGGATTCAAATCGATTTTTGAATAACAAAAGAAAAATATTACTTCGAGAATGTTTGAATGACTCTCTGGGCTACCAGAGAATATTTTCTACTTGAAATTGACAAAAAGATAGGTATTTAAATTCGAAAGATATTTATATATTGAACTAATCAAAGAAAAGCTTTGGCATAAAAAGGATGAAAACAGTGCTAGAAAAATTGCAGACTGGAATATAGATTGCATGAAAGAAGATTTAATGTATTGCAGAAGACAAATTAAAATTGCAAGATAAATACAACTTTCTACCCAAATAAACTCTCAAAAATTAAAACTCAAAACAAAACCTCTCAATTAAAATAAAACTAAAAATAAGAACAACATGCTATGAAACTCAAAACATAACTTCTCAATTAAAATTTTCAATTAAAATAAAACTAAAAAAAAATCCATTGCTCTCATAAACTCAAACTAAAGAAAAACATTGCTTTCATAAATTAAAAAAAAAAAACTAAACTCAAACAGAAAAATAAAAAAAAAATGCAATGCTCTGTTTTCCACGAAGATGAAAACAGAGCAATGCATTCCCTTTTTCTCCCTCGTCTTCCTCCCCTATTCTTTGGCAAACCGCCAAGCCCCCCTCTTCCATGCCGATGGCTCCCTTATATAGATCCCCAGCAAGCACATGGATGGCTGGATTATGGGAGGAAGGAGAAGGCGGATGCGGTGGAGGCTGGGATCACGGACTTGCTGGGAGGAGCGTGCGCTGCTGCATCACGGAAGAGGAAAACTGATCACGGAATGCGGTGGAGAGGGGCTAGCCGCGGGATTGACGGGATGGAAGAAGAAGATGCGATTAACGAGGCTTCACGAGCGGCTGTGAGGCGCTAATCCGGAAGCTTTGGAAGAGGAGGAGACGTGGATTCGAGCGCTGGGAGGAGCCGATAACAGGATGCTTGCAGACGTGGCTGAAACGGGATGAGATGTGGATGGCTGGAGCGGCTAGATCTTGGGATGATGGCGTGATCCAAGGTTTGGATGCGATCTGTGAGGTGGGATCACGGGAAGGAGGCTGGGATTTGCTGCTTGGATCATGGCTGGAGGAGATGGATGATGAACGCGGACGGGAGA
>JAOXJJ010001217.1:4254-14936 GCA_025769935.1 Phoenix roebelenii
CCCCCCTCCTGGGCCATCACTTATGAACGCCCTTGTCTCACGTCCATTGCGGAGTTCCTCGAACCCGCGCTCCCCACGTCCGCATGTAGTTTGGGCCATGACGCATCCTTGTTCCCCGTTCCGCGTTTTCTCTTCCCTCGTCCATATGACATCCGAGCCATCGCTCATCACACCCCACTCCCACATCTGTGCTTCGGAGAACCCATGCATGATGGAATCATCGAGTTTCCTCCGCTCCCATGACATTCAGTTTTCTTCGTTTCCGGCCTCGTCTATTTCCCTGGTGAGTCGGCAGCTCCATGGGAGACGTGGTCGATGACCACCAAGTAACGCGGGTTTGGCCTCCGAACCCGCTGGGGTTTGGTGCTCCCATCAAAATGAAACTAGAAACTTTTTGTAATTTCATACTCCAGCTGGGCATTATAGCAAAAAATACCATCTCTGTTTTAGCTAGTCCCAGTGCCCCATTTGTCGGGACTAGAACAAACTTAGACTATTTGTTTTTTCCCTCCTTTTGTTTTTATGGAATGTCTTAGACTAGTTGTTATTTGAAAGTACATAGTTTTCATCATCTTAACCATCCTGATTTCTCATAAGGATATACATGCAAAAAACTGAACAGAATAATTGATTGTTGCTAGAAATGCCAATAATTATTCATGCATGATAAAGACTAAAACCTAAATGATTGAAGATTTGAGAATTATGGATTGTATAATTATGGATTGTAAAGAGCGATATTCATCCCTCCCATTTTTCACATTCATATATGTGAGCTTCACCTACCCTCATTATTGGAATTTTTTCTTGTTATTATAATTTATAGGACCCCAATTTATTTTCTATAATTAAAATCCTCGTTCTAGTACATGTGTTCTCTTGCATAAGTGATTGGATTAGAGAATTCTATAAATACTTGCAATCTCCAACTCTCATAGGCCATTTGTATGGCTAGACTATTTGGTTTTAGGTCATATATCTATATTAGAAATTCACTATTTCAAGAGGAGAAAGGAGAGGAAGTTAAAAGAATCATTGGAGCACTTCAGTTGTATAATTATTATTTTTTATCAAAAGTAATGAAATGTAATCAAATGATATTCTTCATTATTCTTGGAAACTTGAGATTTGTGAAGGTGTTCCATCAACCTCTCCCCCTCCTTCAATCTTTCTTCAAAAAAGGTTATCAAATAGACAAAGTTTCTGAGTACTAAGATATCCAATTCATCTCTTCAATTACATTTTGATATTCCTCTTTTCTCAAAATTTAAGTCCTCATAATAATCTTAGGAAGCTGCTGTTTTGTGCAAACAAAAAAGTTTCTCTACCACTGGCATAAGAGTATTTGTATAATTTGCAAGTATCAATGAATCTGATGAGATATGTTTCCAAGCACTTCACTTTCCCTGCTTTTCTTGCTGTAGGAGAAAAAAAATCCATATGACCTGAAATAAATGCCTACAAGAGAGAAAGAATCACAGAAGGGTTCATGTGCAAACAATTATACAAATATTTAGTAGTAATAAAAGATCTTTTGGGGGGGGTTATGTGCAAAAAATGCTCCCCTGCAAAGAAGGGACTCGGGTTGTAACCTTTGCGCGAAAAAAGGATTCACGTTCCTTCGCAAGAGCATACCGTTGGATTACCGATCGCACAGATCTCAAACCTAACATTGGATAATCCAACGATGGATTTGCTCGAAGGAAGGTGAATCCTTCTTTCGGGCGAAAGATACAACTCGAGTCCCTTTTTTCAAATAAATAAATATAAGTAAATAAATAAAGTAAAACCCTCTCTTCCGTTCGCATTCGCCCACCCGAAAAAATTCTAGGGCTCGTTACGTCCCCTCTCTTTCTCTAGGGTTTCTGCCCATGGAACACTAGCTCGTCGATGGAACCAGGCCCTCCGATCTGAATTCGGACCACCATGGGCGCCCTGACCGACACCCGCAAGCGCCGCTTCGTTGACCACCACCGCCTCCCCTTCTCCCCCCACCCCCTCTCCGATTCCTCCTTATCTTCCCCTCCCCCTCTCTCCAAGAAACCCAAGCTTTCCTCCCCGCCGCCTGCCCCCCAGCGCGTCCCTGAAGCACCGCCGCCGCCGCCTGACGCCGCCTGTCCCTCCGCCCTCCGCCGCTTCCCCCCCGTCGCCCCCCTCAGCCGCCCCGTCCACGGCCCCCAGCGGATCCTCAGGGCCTTCGGCCTCGGCGCGGCCGGGTCGGTTCAACCCCGCTCGCCGGATCTCGTTCTAGGGAGGGAACCGGATATCGAGATGGGGGGTCTCGTGTCGCGGTACCTCCAGGCGAAGAAAGCTGCGTCTTTGTCTTCTTCAAGGCAGCGGCGGGAGAAGGGGGAGGTGTCGTTTGGTCATGGTAGGGTTCAGGGATTGGTGGACGATGGAAGCCATAAAGGGTTGGGATTGGAGCAGTACAAGAAGTTGGTGAGTAGCGTGAAGGAGGGGCATCCGGTGGTATCGGATTCACGGTTGGCGGAGGAGTTGGTCAAGTTAGGGCCCCGGCAGTCACCACCGGCGGTGTCGGATCTGACAGCCGTGGTGCAGAGGGCCGAGGAGCCATCTGATTCGCCTGCCATGAACCGGAAGGTGGAGGATGTGAGTGTTGTGGAGCTGGAGTCCACGCCGGCGAGGGAGGAGAAGGTGTGGGTCAAGAAGAGCCCACTGTACAAGGAGCTGTATGAGGATTCTGTAAGGAAGCATGATTCGAAATTGAGTAGCTTGGAATTTGAAGTGAAGTTGGCCGAGAAGAAGATATCTTCCTTCCGCTTGGCTCATGAGGCGCTGAAAAAGAAACCCAAGGAGGTACTTCACTTTCCTTCTGTCTTCTCGATTTTTCTTTTCTTTTCTTTCATCTCAGAATTTAAATTTTATGAATGTTGAATAAGTGCATCGAGCAAAAGAGGAAGAATGTGTTTGGATTTTGGAAGAAACTAGAGGATGCTACTAGGTAAACGAAAGAAGAGATATTTGTAATGAAGGCATAATGTTAATGGAATTGAAATTACTTCTCGCATGATTGGCATCCTAATACCAGAAAATGCAGTATAAGTCGAGAACTGTGAGGAAAGATGCAGAAGCTTAAAGAAACAAATTATTAGGAGATACTGGTTACTGTGATTTTGTAATTCAAGAAAATTGTAATGGTGAATACATATGCAACAACGGCCTTGCTTATCTCTGACAATATCCAACCCCCTCCTCACACTAGTTTCAAATAAATATTCTTGTGAGTAGAGCCTTTTCTTGACACAAGACTGACCACCACAAAACTATTCTTTTCCATTGTCACCTGCTTTAGTGGTGCAATTAAGCTTCGTATGACATCGTTATCCTTACCTTGGCCCTCCCGTTTTGTCATTTTAGCTTTAGGGATAGATATTAAGTAAAATGGCAGGCTAATGGAGATAGATATTTGACCTTTGGAGTGAGGAAGACCTTCATAAATGCCACCTTAATATTCTTATGAAGATTCTGATCAAAAGGGGAGAAGGCGAGAAAGAAAAAAATGGCTATAATTGGTTATGTAAAGGAGTACAAGGACCGAGACACTTGGAAGTGGCTGGGTTGGAAGGAGATGAAAAGAAAAGGAAATAACTTAGATTGTCTACATGAATGAGAAAACACTAAGAAGAGTAATATGAGAGGTAGATGGAACAAATCTAATCTTTAGTTTCATATCTCCATTTCCTGTCCCTGCTTCTCTCTCTCACTCTGATGAAGTGGTTGATTCTACTTATATCTTGAGGCCAGGCTAAATGTACAACTTAAATAAGTATTGACTAGAAATCTGATAGATTTATTCTACAATATTATTACCGACAAAGGAAAATCCAAATTGTAATGCATAATTTTAATTCATATGATACAAAGATGATCAGATGGATGGAATTGCATTAGATAGGTTAAGATCCGATTTGATACTCTGTTTGGATCTGCAAAAAGAGATAAGAAAAAGAAAGGGTTGGAGAGAAATAGGCAAGAAAGAAGATGCCTGATATTTAATAGCCTATTGATATGTTTTGGAAGTTGAGAAAGCTTGGAGAAAAACCTTGTTATCTGCTATAAGATGGAATATTATTTGTCACTTTGCATATTATTTGCAGGAAGACCTTAAAGGATTTCCAACATTAACTTGCTGATGACTTATAATAACCTTAAAAATGGTGTGGAAATGGAAATACCATCAAATTAACATTCTGAACCATTCCACTGTAATGAGCTTAAGTGACTCCAGCTCTCTTTATGCATAGACTTGTTCTATATTGGACCCATTTTTTTAATGATTAACTTGTATCAGTTGCTATTGATCTGTAGATTCCTCCACAAGTTTGATGGCATGGATTTTATAACTATATTTTGACATTTCATTTGATTTAATTTCTTAGGTCCCTCCTTAATTTTGCATGCTTTATATGCTTTTACGCCATGTTAGTCTTGGCATCAACTTTATCACCGACAATTGTAATGAATGTTGTATCTTTATCTTCTTTTGCCTATGCTTACTTAAAGTAGAAGATAGATACAAATTCATGTTTTTTTTGTACAGATGATCAAAAATTTTGAATCATCTTGAATTGTGAGATTGTGCAAATGCACTCTAGGAACACTGCCTATGAATAAAACTGTTTAACAAAAGATGGGCATTCTTCTAGACTTGAATATTTGCACTGTGAGTTAACATGTCCCGTTATTGTATCCATATTCTGATCCTCTGAGAAGGTGAAAATTAGATCACACAGAAGAATGAAGAATGGGACCTTACTTATTGCCTTCGAAGGAATGCATACTCATTAAATTTTGTAATGCCTGCATCATGTGGAAAGGAAGGCATGAGTTTTGGGCTTTTTTTCCAAAATGACGTTGCCCTCTGTGGGCCCACAACTGTCAAATTAAGATATAACCTTTATGAAAACTTTAAATGATGGCAATACTGAACAAGAGCAAATTATTCCTGATATATTTGCTTGAGGATAGTTTTCTAAATGACTATGTAATGATTACATACCAAAGTTTGACAAAGTAATCAAGTTAATAATTACATACCGAAGTTTGAAAAAGTAATCAAGTCTGAAGTTTAAACATACTTGGCTCCTTTTCACTTTTATCTTGATTTTTAAAGATCATTTTATAGAAAGAAAGATACATGAAGTTAGGCCTTGCCGCATTGATACATGGGAACTTTGAATGCCTCTTCGATCTATAATTCCTTTTAAAAAGACAGCTATCTATCAATTACCAATAACCAAATGATTTTTGTTACTTGTTTGCCATTACAGGTGATAAAATTCTTTGCCTAATTTTTATGGCAGTTTGTAAGTTTGAAGAAAAAAGAAATGTCTGGAAAATTACTTTTGTTTGTTGCTCAACATAATTGATACATAACTGAGCTAGACTGATCATTATGCATCTGTGAGCAATCTAGTCTATATTTCTTGAGCGTTGCTCTAGAGCAATGCTTTTTAAGAGAAAAATCATTTATTAGCTTTTAAAAGGTTTTCAACTAATCAAAGTTTTATGTGGATTCTAAATTACAAGATTTTTTAAATTGCTATGAATAATTCATTGGATATGATGATTAACATTAATATTGCTAAATCATTTGCAGATATAGGTCCAGTTAATTTGCTAGTTGATAAAATTTATATAGGTATTGGTGCTGATCAAAGGGATCATTTTGATTAATATATGCCAATCTGTTTAGCTTTTTTTATGTTACTAGACACCATAAGTCTGTAACAGATTGCTTTGTAACATGATTATATCGTGATTCTCATAAGCGTCTATGATAAATAAGATTAGTTACACAGCCAACAACTGATATCTTCAAGTGAGATGTCTCAGGTTCAAACATGAGTTTTGGTGAATAACCTACATATTTTGAGAGAGAGAGAGAGAGAGAGAGAGAGAGAGAGATTATTTATATAATATAGTCAATCAAATCAAATGATGAGATCTGAGTCATGTAAGATTTATAACTAAAATAAGCACGGCTTTTTTGTCCTTGTTTTGTGATATATACTTAACAATTGAAAATTGTTACAGGACTTGGATGAACCTTTTGTCCCTCTTACAGATGAAGAAGAGGAGTACGTATACCTTGCTCTGCATGGTAGAAACAGGTATTGTTGGCTGTTGTATGTTAATTTAGTCATATGATATGATTTTTATTTCTATGCTCTGCGCAGATTATTTTAGTAGCTAGTAGGAAGAGTTTCAAACTAAGACTATTGCTTTGCAGTTGTGAAGTCCTTGTCATCCATGAACCTTCTAACATTGAAATAACAAGAGAGATCCTGCAGTGCTTGAGTTGTGGTGCTTGGCTAAATGATGAGGTGATTGTCCTTATGTTATTATGTCAAATGTCTTATGTTGTTAAATGATGAGGTGATCTTCTAATGCCATGTACACAATATTAGAATGATAGACAGCTGTAGTCTTTTAGCTAGTAGCTACAATTTTTCCCTAATGCACATGCTTTTCTTTGCTTGTAGGTCATAAATCTGTACCTTGAACTATTGAAGGAGAGAGAAAGAAGGGAACCAAAGAAGTTTTTGAAATGTCATTTCTTTAACACATTTTTCTTTAAGAAGGTTGGCTAATGTGCTCACTTAGTCAATTATGTTTCTAAACTGAAGATTTAAAACTCATTTTAAGACTTATTCATTTAATGTTTGGCTTGAGTCAAGAGTATTGAACTGTGAGTAATGGTAAATTCACATTTACTTAGTTCATGTTATGTGTTGCATTCTTTTTATGCACAATCTGTCCTTCTCTGTTGTTGTTTTTATGTGCTGTTTTTATTACTTTCTTTTTAAGAAATTTGAAAATAAACTTTATTTATCTCCTTTCATTTGTTTCTTATATTTAAATAGTTATTCTACCATTATTTTTTACCTATATACATTGCTATATGCTCACTCAATGGTGTTTGGTGTTAACCAGGAATCTGCTATTATGCGTCAAAGTAGGTTGTCTACATGCCAGTGAACCTTGTCTATGCATAGGGTTCTAGCACTAATCATGGATTAAATTTCCTGTCAAGAGCTTCTTGTAAAGAAAATATGAATTGGATTATGCTTCTGTGTATGCTGTTTATTAAGGCTTGTTGGTTTTGGTTAGGGTTTTGGTTGATCCATTTTTTTCCTTTTATTCTTCCATGATTCTTTCGAAGTTTGATCGAAGTCAAGATTATATAATTGGAAGTGCTTAAATGATTAGTGCATAAACAACATGGTGCTCTGCCTTGTGGCAAATGCTGATGCAAAAATGTAATCTAGCTATTCTGAGAGTTGGAGATTATATCTAAGGGAGGTATTGGTAATTGGATTCATATTGAGAAAATTGGTTGGGATGGAACTCAAGGGTTATGTGAGTTTTCTTTATTTAAATGCAGTGGTTGGTTAACTAGGGGATTAGCAGTTGGTAGCTTTGTCATAGACATTGCCTATAACTATCAGACTCTTTTTGTCGACTTTGAAGTGAAAAACAAAATATATTGCTGACCAACCATAATTACATTACAGAGCCTATAATGAAATATGAAGCCGTTTACTAGAAGAAAGGTATTTTGGTGTTACGAGTTAAAGATCTGTTAAAAAATTTGATCATCTTTGACCTTGTATGGAGCATTCATGGAGGGCCCTTGCAAATAGGATATAGATTTGGACAGAATAAAATGAAGTGATACAGAGATCAAAGTAAATTAAAAATAGAAGTGCAATATACAATGAATTTCGTATCTGAACATGTAGCCTTGAAGCTTTCCTTGGAACCTGGATGCAAATACTAGAAAGAAGAGAATGATTGTTTTAGATTATTACAAGGAAATTACAGGTACCATGGAGATAGGTGGCAAGTTAGCTAACATCTTACATTGCTACTAATTGCATACCAGTGGAGGTCATGGTACTTGAAGATTTCAGAATCTTGCAAAGGCTAAGCCCCCCGATTGTTTTGTTGAATTTATTCAAGACTTAGCTGTAAATGCAATTGGATATATGATTTTTTTTCATCAGTTATGTGTACTTGTTTGCTTGCTTGCAATTTAATTCAATTATTAGGTTTAACATCTTCATTTTTTATCATTTTTCCATAACTGGTGTACCTTGTTTTGATGCACGCTATCTTTTTTTTATTTAATGAATATTCACATCTTAGATAATAATAGTAATGTCGAATCCAGGTTTTTGATTTTCTTTGTTTTTTGGCTTACTGTTTAGCTTATTAGTGGGAGAAATGGTTATGAATTCAAGGCTGTAAAAAGGTGGACGACACAAAGGAAGATAGGGTACGGCCTTATTGAGTGTGACAAAGTAAAGTTGTTATGGCCTTTATTGTTCTTCTTCTGAGCGCTTATCAAATTTATCCTTATTGTTGCGTCTGTTTTCTCATGTCTGGTTTCACAATTTCTTGTGCAGATTTTTGTTCCAATACACAAAGAGATACACTGGTGTTTAGCAATTATCAATGTAAAGGATAAGAAGTTTCAGTATCTTGATTCACTTGGTGGAATGGACATGACGGTGTTGAGAGTATTGGTAAGCTAAGAAATAAGAATATACATTCTTCAAGCAAACAAAGCTATGAAGCATGCATTTGAATCCTATGCGGTTTGTTCTCCAAGTAGTTACGAGTGAAAAAACACAGTATTTGGAATATGAAAGAAAGAAATGCCATCACCATCCAGAAACACTTGGATGAAATATTTAAAGATGAAGTCTTATGGTACCAAGCAGAATTCTCATCTATTGTTCTTCTGTTCTTTTGATCCCTTTCTGATGTTCCTTTTCTGTTGTCCTTTTTTTCCTTTTTTTTAAGAATTTAGTTTAGCAAAATAGTTGTTCTAGTGCCTTTAAGAAGCATTAACTATTAATTATTTTCAAAAAATTACCAAAAACTCCTTTGGCCCTCATAACATCAATCTATGTTTTCACAGTTCTGTTTTTCTTTTTTTAACTCAATTTTCAGTCTTGTACGTGGTTTTCCTTTATCTTAAATGCTTAACAATGTCCTTAAACAGTATGCTGCAAGTTTTCTTCTAGTTGTGCCACTTTTGAACTTCCTTAACTCATGCTGCGATTATGCTTCATATTTCAGCATCACCTCATCTATCATTATGGCACTGGTTTATTCTTGTCATGCTCTTATTATTGTGAGATTATGAACCAAATGACTTTGATGGTTGTATTTTGTTTCTCATAGAATGTCCCCTTAAAACTCACCAGCATTCTTGTTTTCTATAAGACATGTACGCTCATTTTATCCATTGCATATTTGTTTATTAGATGTTTCAAGAACCAATCCATTCAATATGTTTGATAGAGTTTATTTTAAAATTCCATGTCATTCTCTGGGAGTCTAACTACTAAAGTTCTCTTTGGTTACTTAAGCTCTCATTGGTGTCAAATGGTACCAAGTCAATTCAAAACTTGGCCATTCTCTCCCATATCTAAATTATTATTTCCATGACTTCTATGGGTCTGATTAAGATACTAAGATACTAGTAGCGCTGGCAACAAACTTGTTGTTACTTAATATTGCACATTATTGATGGCATCGATATGGAGAATTGTGATATGGGGCCTGTCTCTACTTGATATTTTTGAGTATCAGTAGGTTGCTTGTAATTCTGTTCTGTTCTACTTAAAATTATTCACTCTTTTAAAAACATTTCAAATAATGTGGAATGTTAGAATATGATGGATTAGCACTTGATGTTTTAAATTTCAGGCGAGATATTTCATGGATGAAGTTAAGGACAAGAGTGGGAAAGAGTTGAGCACACAGTCTTGGAAGCAAGAAGCAGTTGATAACCTTCCTCTCCAGAAGAATGGGTATGTCATCTTGATTACTTAAATGGATCAGGCTATGCTTGACTTATTTTACATGTTAATCTAGCTCATCTTGTGACTGTAACCTCTGCTTGAGTTGACCATTTACTTTCAGTCTAGGTACTCTTATGACATTGAAAAGACTTTTCCTTCTATTATATAGATATTCTGCTTGTTATTTGATGCATTACTTCAATCAATAAAGTCTCCTGATGTCCTTGATTGGTGCAAGAAGGCTGATTGGATATTATCATCAAAGTCTTTTTATACAATACCATGTGGAAAAAAGTAAAAAAAAAATGATTTTTGGTCAATACTTTTTTTTTCATCTTCTCTTAGTCATTTTGCATTGGATATCTGGACCATGATGCGAAACTTACTAAAACCTTTTTGTTTGTATAATTACAAATTCATAAAATGCTGAAAATTATAAACTACTAAGAATTGAAAGAAATTGGTTTGGAAGATTGATTCTCATGAGGTATCAAAATCAAAATTTAAAAGCTCTGTATTATTCAAAGTGAATTTGTCTTTATAGAGTTGTCTGTCACAGACATACCTACTAAATAACAAAATTTAACTTTAACTGTTCGGCATTGAGTACAATATCCATTTGACTGTGTAATACCCAAGTGAAATTGGATAACAGAGAAAATGGAGCAAAACCAAAACCATGACTTGCTGCAAGCTTAGGGTCTTAGACTCTCAAAATGTGTCAGGCATCTTTCTTCCTACTGTACACATTGAACACATAGACAGTGAAATTGGTTCCGCCTTCTCCACCGCCTCCTCCGCACGGCGGCTCGCCGGCCTCCACTTTCTCTCTCCCTCCCTCTC
>JAOXJJ010001217.1:15036-37780 GCA_025769935.1 Phoenix roebelenii
ATCAATTTTTCGTTAGGTGTCCCTCCACCTTCAAGAGGGATTCTCGGTAAATGGGTGAAAATACCCTAGTTAGTGGAGTTCATTGCACAAGCATGGGAAAGCATGGAACAAATTTTTAGGGAAGACCTTACATGAAATTTTTATCTTCCGAGGATTTTTACCACATGCTTTAAAAATATGGTCATGATGAAATATTTCGTGGCACACAATACAGGTCTGGGAAGCTTGTTGTGGTAAGGGTCTAGGAGACGGATAGATTATGGAACAGAGATCATCTTGAATGGCATGGAAATATTGAAATCAAACATTTACATCATAGTTAGTAATAAATTTTAAAGAACTATAACCATTGGGCACGACACCTATTTGATTTCCTATTATGTCTCAAAATCTTAAAACTCAAGCATAGCAGGTTGTTCCTTCAAATGCGCAGAATTCATATCCCTTCATTCAGTTACATGTTTAACTTGCTCATTTTGTTGTTTCTAAATTAGTTCTGTTAGCTGCTATTTTTTCCCTTTTTTTTTCTTGGCATTACTACTAGGTAGGGACAGCTATTTTGCTGCTTCTGCGTCTATTGATTTGTTCCTTCAAAACATTTGACCAGATAATTTTTGATTTTATCAGGTGGGACTGCGGGATGTTCATGCTAAAGTATGCAGACTTTTACAGTAGAGGTTTGGACCTCTGTTTTGGACAGGTGAATGGCTTTTGCGTTTTGGTGAATCATTGTTGTGCTGTATAAAAATAGCGTCTTTTAAATTTAGTGATACTCTACCAAAAGAAATGTTGTTAGAGGGTTCTGTTGCTCTCTTAGTAGAACTCTTTTGTCTCATCGGGTTGATATAGGCTTTGCCTGATTAATGCATAGATAGAGTTTGCTATTTCTCCCATTACATGGTATTGGGATTGCTCTTTAGAAATGCATAGCTAAAAGGTAGCACGCTTGCTAAACCTGCTTTTCTTTTTCAGGAACACATGGCATATTTCAGGAAGAGGACAGCCAAGGAGATTCTGAGGCTGAGAGCTGAATGAATCAAAGCACACGTATGAGAATTTTTTAAAGCCTCAACAGGTTGTCACAAACTGGAATTACAGTTTCATACTGATAAGCTACGTGAATGTGGTTCTTGGATATGCCTCTGGCCATCATTTGGTTGCAGAAGCAGCACTTGATTGAGGCATTAAGTGGAGCCTATGAACATTAGTTCCATCTGCATGCTCCAGTCAGAGTATACACAAGCATTTGTAAACCAATTAGTGGAAACCTTGATCGGTGAGAAACGGCAAGATATGTTTTTGTTTTAGAGTGCTCTCTTGGTTGAGTGCTATCATGCCCCTTTTTCATGTCTTTACCCCTTGAGAGCAGGGCCAATTATTTGCATGTTTGTAGTTCTACTTTTTGCCTTTATTTTTCCTATGTAGGGCACCAACTGTCATATAACTCAGATTTGTATGGATCATTGGTTTTTGATAGAGGATGAATCAGCAGGTCGTTTTCAATCTTGAAGCAGCCATTTGTTTTCTGCTGTGTAATTTAGCAGATTCATCAAGGCAATCAACTTATTTCTAGAACCGTATTGTCTTAATCGAATTCTGGGACTGCAACCAGCAGATGATATTTTTATGATTTGATGTTTGTTCATGAGTCGACCTGGAAAATTTTCTAAAGACGGTATCTTAAATGGTCATTTGTGCCCTCATTTTTGGAACGCTCATTTAAAATATTCTGATCTACCTTCTGTGACTTGAAGAGCTGTCCCAGGCTAGTACATAGACAAGATTATCACTATCTTCCGGGACAATTTTGTTATCCTAAACGGGGTGTTCTCAGAAAATGTTTTGTGCTTGTATTGAGCAACATGTTTTATGTTAATGGAAACTCGGTACATCATGATGTGAAAAGCAACTTCAAGATGCTATTGTGGAAAATTGAATTGGATGTTATATATATACATAGAAAGAGAACAATAAATCTGAGATTGCATACATAGATATATAGGATCCTTATTGTCCAATCAAGATTTGACCGGATCTCAATAGAGATCCACCCCGCATATCGTAATTTCTCTCTCTATGTTCAGAAGGCCTTTTATCCCCTGCCGTCCCCTGCTTCTGGCTCTACCCAATTTTCAGATGGCTTTCCATGAATGCACGGTAACAAGCGGACTTTCTACCATGGAACGAGGGGGCTTCCTTCCTGATCCCTAGCAGGCTGATACTAGGAGTTACTGCTGCTGCTTGAGGCTTATAGTTAAATGAGGGTGGCGAAGGTACCTAAGAGTGCTTACTGGTGGCCCATCTCTTCTTAAACAGGACTGAAAAATAAGAGTCCAGGTACCAATGCATACGTTACAGGACTGAAGCACAAGAGTCCAGGCACCAATGCATACACGTACCAATATATCTGCGCTCCATGGTACCTGTCCATGCACAATACAATAAATCCACAGATATCTTCATGGATGCTTAACACTCGAAGCTCATCAATTATGACAAACAAGCTGCCCATGCCTTCAGCGACATCGCATTCCAACTGTCCATGGTAATCATAAAGATTACGCAATCATATTAAATTGTGAGAACTAATGGATCTTTTTTTGTTTTTAATGAAGAGATTTCATTGATAAATTCAGCCAACAATATGTTCCCTACTTAATGGTGGTGAATCTTTTGCATCAACAATATATTAATTGCACACTTTTTCCCAGGACCGGTCAGTTTAAATGAGTATATAGAAATAAAGAATACAACAATGATATAGAAAGGGTTACATACATCTCTGGAGATTCAATGCTTAAACTACCTAAAAATCGTTTCCTCCAATTCATTTTTCTTGTCACGGTCCTCCAGAAGCAAACCCATAATCTTCATAGCAGATACACGCTTCAAACAAACTGCAGGCTGACAATCTCACATGCATGCCCACACGACCTGGCCTTCACAGAGCAGAGCAGTCGCCCCTGCAAACAAGGGAGATAACCAAACAACTGAAACTAAGAGGGGAACCTCTAAAGTCACCTATATCTTCAACGCTACCAAAGCATATTCTTGAAGCCACTAACCATTTCCAACTGACGATATGACTGGGACGTAGGAAGAATCAAAAAAATGGTTAACCTGAGTTTGGGGCACAAGTGCCTCCTGGCATCAGTGGAAAAACAACCCAAACTATCAGAACAAAGCAACTATCGTGGTGCTTTCTTACGGCTAAGGATCTCCTGCTCTTTTAGGCGATGCTGGAACCTTGCTAAACGGGCTTGAAGGCTCACCAGACCTGCAGCCTTGCGTGAGAGCACAAAGCTTAACTGTGTCACATAATTGTCAATGCGGCTACCTGGTTGGTCAACCTCTGCCAATAAATTCATCTCCTGCATGGACAAAGTACATGAGGACTCTTTCTCTTGAAGTACTTGTTCACCCAAATAATTAGTCAAAACTTATCCATACATAAAAATTATCATAAGCGAAACATCACACTAATATAAGAAAAGTCAGTACAAAACAAAGTCAGGTTACTTGCAACTTGTAAGATCTAAACCAAGTTTTAGAAACCCAAATGGATCATCCACTAGTTAAAAAAAAAACAAAGGAGGGGGGTTGCGGGTGAGAGCTGACCCAGCAGGCTATACGGTTTAACCATCCAAACTGATGCTTTGGATGGTTTCAACTTGGCAGTTCAAATAAAGGGAAAAAAATAAAAGGGGTTGTCAATATAGAGTCCAGAGCCTTCTTCCCTGATCTCTTCCACCTGAGGTGTGGCTCTAGTTACCCATGGTTTGCGGTGGGTTGGGGATGGGTGGTGGTGGCGGTGGTGTGGGTTCTTGAACTGCCAACCTGCAACCCAGCCAGAAAATGGGTTGGCCCAAGTCGAATAGGTTCTAAACACTGATCTTAACAAAGAATTAAATTAAATCTATGGCACCTAGATGATTTTAAGTGAGTGAGATACTACTACATAACATGAATCATAGCTTTGAAAGATTTCTCCCTAAATAAAGATTCCTGATTTTAGATAATATTCATAGATTCATAAAAACCAAATCTAAATTCTTAGCTCTTCTAGTCCTGTTATATCTCTTACCTTGCTAAACAAAATAAAAGAGTTTATCAAAGAAATAAAATATGGACTAATGAATAGCAGTTTGAAAACCTGGTTTGGGATTGGATTGCAAATGCTAGGAAAGTAGACTCTATTGAGCCAACTTAGAAACATGTTTTGTCAAACAAACAGATAAATAATAAATAAGAGATACGTTAGAATCATTAATACCACCATTTAATCAGATGATTGATGTTTGATTACTATTATATCTAATCATAGAAAATTCTTAGACACAAGGACCGCAATCTCGGTACCGGGTACCGTATCGGTATCTTATCGGTTTGATACGATACGGTACAGTATACTTCTGTGCCCCAATAGCCCTCTTACCCATTTTTTCAATTTTTATCTCGGTACGCCTAGGTATGGACCGATATGCGCCTCGGTATAGATTGGTATATCTTGGTACAGGTTGGTATATTTCGGTACGAGGCGGTATGCCTCGGTATAGGCGATATAGGGCTTTTACCAACTTGAATGTGTGTTTCGCACCAATTTTCTTCCGGTACGGTACGTCGCATACCATGCGGTACACCTTGTACCGGACAATACAAGGCGGTACAGCAAACCTTGCTTAGACATCCTTTTTTACTAAGTTCTCTTTTTACATATAAAAAAGGAATTAAGATAAATTTATTTTAAGCACAATCCATATCTTCTAAATATGCAACATCATAAGTACAAAGAATATGTAGATTAAGGGCCCATGTGGCATCACTTTTATTTCTTGTTTTTTATTTTTATAAATAGAATCATAGAAACCACAACAAAAAAACATATTTGATGCTATTATTTTATTTTCTATTTTTCAAGTCATTTTCATCATTTCTATAACAAATAAAAGAAATTCTTGCTTTTACTATTTTCAAAAATAACAAACTCATGTCTTTTACCACCACCACCACCAAGACAATCTCTACCGTACCATTATCGTCATCTCCAGCACCACCATCACCATTGTTGCCATTACCATCATTTCTATTACTACCATCACCGCCGCCTCCGCCTCTACTACCACAATCGTCATGCCACCCCCTCTGCAATATCGTCGCCACCACCACGGTGTATGTGATGCCAATTACACACCACCATCACCATCATTGCACCACCACCACATTGTTTCTGCCCCCACCACCCATACCGCCACTACCACCCCTACTGCCACTACCACCACCTTCACCACTATCGCCCTCATTGTCTTTACCACCATTATACTGCCTCGGCCACCATCATCATATTTATATTATTAAACATAATTGACCATACCACATATATTTATATTTTTAAAATTTAGAAATAAAATAAAAATAAAATCTCTTTTCTACTTCTGAAAAAATGAAAGAGATAGCAAATGGCACCTAAATATAAAATTTTGGTATAACAATTTCATGAATGCATGTGACATTGTTTCTTGTGTGTAAGTGCTAGAGCAAAAGGCAATTGTAAGGGGCAAAACATCAAATGGTAGTGATCTTCAATGAATGTTGCTAGAAGTGATACAAGTGCTGACTTAACTATTATGACTTCAGGAATTGAAGGTTTAAAAGGTAAAACATTGCAAGTTGTGGCTCCGTGACTAATGCATGTAAATGAATATTGGGCTGGGAAAGTTGACAGATCCACTTATCCTCTAAAAGCACAAGAAATCCAACCCTAGATTGTGCAATCTTTTGTGGTCCAATTAATATAGATTTGTGGTAGTTTACAACCCAATTCAGCAAAATTTGATTCTAATCACTGAGTTAAAAAGCCATGCATAAAACACCAGCAATTTGTAAATGAAATAAAAATGGCTCTGGATTGCATGTTTTTTTTTCCTTGTGTAGGAGGGGTGCAGGTAGCATTCCCATCGAGAGCAATAGTAACACAAGTCAAATTGTTTCCAGATGCACCTATTCATGCACTTATTCAGCATCCCATCAAAAGGGATAGTAATTGACTGACATAAACACCACCACTTCATCAAATACTTCTGAGCGGCAATGTAATCATATGCATGACTGTGATGGCGAACATATATATGCCTTTTACCATTGCACCAAGCAATAACCCCATACTGATGATTAAGACTAAGTGGCACATATTATTATACGCATGCATGGCACATGAAATTGATATTAACTTGAGTGCAAAAAATTGTATGCACATAGGGATATTGTCACATAACAGAGTGATGTTCATTCAAATGCCCGGTTGTCATAGATTAAGTCCTTACCAGGAAAGACGTATCACAAGTAATCAAATGATCTGATATAGTAAGTGTGAGAAATAAGTGGAGTGAGAAGGAATAGACATTAGAGCATGTCCAACTGATGACAAAATCAAGCCCATGAAGACTGATCCAGTAAAGATAAAGCATGCACGGGCATGAAGTTGCACATGTGATCAAGTGCATGAACAATTTAGATCAAGTGGAGAGGTAACAAGCAGGCACATTGGTCCGGCATGACTATTGATCTTATTAAATGCATGGACATTTCAATAACCTGGAGAGAAATCAAAAATTCATAAAAGCTGTTATGAGAAAGTTTGACAGATGGCAGTTACATCCACAATACATGCCAAAGCTGGAAAGAGGAAGGTACAAAAGGACTTCAAAATGAAATACTAGATGGAAGTTGGACAGATGGCTTACTTCACGCACTATCTCCATTGTATTTTCAATTTCTTTTCTATGAGCTGCTATGAGAGCCTCTTCCTCCTGCACCAATCAAGAGGAGGAAAAAAAGGGTTAAAGACAGCAATTTTTATTAGTAGATAATAGAAGAGAAGGTACCAGCGAAGAACATGTTCACTACCTCAAGTAAGGCATCAATTTCCCCATCATTACGTGAAACTTCCAGTTCATATTGCTTTGACGCAATGTTAGAAGTAGAATCAAATGTATGTTGCTGCTTACGGCCGGCGGCAGGTAATTCTGGTGCACAGTCTTTTCTTGACCAATTGTTCACTTTTTCAGATTTTTCTTCCCTAGAAACTTTTCTACGAGGCGGGGAGACCATTGGTACTTTTTCTTCATCCTGACTATCAAATGAGTTCTGAACAGAAGAATATAACTTGTTACCATAGCTGCTTTGACTGCTTTTCATGTCAACCCTCTCCATCTCCAATGAACCTAATGTTGTACCTCTTTCTTCCCTTCCATTATGGGTGTAATTTGACATCATACTGGATGAATTCCTATCAAGCTCGGATGTGGAATTATATGAAAAACTTTCCATATTTTTCCTAGGCAGTTCTGCCACTTTCACTTCTTGGTTTTGCTCACGAAGATCCTCCGATTCGACCGAGAAAGGAAATGATGATGCTGAAGCTGATTCCTTGCCAGAAGGAACTAAAGATGCAGTAGTTGGATCTTTTCTAGGATTACCACTCTTGGAAAGACTTTTGACCCTGTTCAGATAACAATAAAACAGTCGCTAAATATCAAATAACAGCCCATCAATTCTTACTCAATTATATAGCTTATGTTCAATAAAATGCACCTAATCATACCTATCGGCATATCTTAAGGTATTAACGGTATGTTCACAAGAACCTGCATTTGGAGAAATGCAAGAAATCATAACCGTCCTTGAATTGCCGACAAAAGAGTCACGAAGCACCTCTGTCAGTTTGCTCCCACGGAATGGAATATGAATTTGATCGTTGTCTAGAGCACGGATACATTCCTTCAAAGCCAAAAGGCTCTTATTTATTTCTGCTCCCTCAATTCTGAAGTGAGAAATAGTAGAAATATATCAATGAATACCACAAAATAGAATTTTGAAGAACGATGAAATCAATAGATCGCACCTAGTAAGGGTCACAGAAAATAAAATTCAGACAATTGAATATAACAATTGCTTGCATGGCACGTAGTCACATCAAGATACAATATAAACAAATGAAAGTGTAAGAAAAAACTTTTGAGAAGATATAGACCGTGTCTGACGATCATTATCTGTTGTATCAGCACCGCGCTCACTTCCAGCAAGATCAATAAAAGAGATCTTCCCAATAACTTTGCCTCCTTTAGAAGACTCATTGCCATCTTTCTGCCTTCTGGTGTCAACTACCTCTTTGTGCTTCTTAATCGCAAGTTGCAAGATAGCATGAGATCTTGATGATTCTTCATTGGCTCCTGTAGAACCTGTACTTCGTGCAGCATTTCCTTTCTCAATAAAATCCACAACAATCTGAACATCTGACACTTCAAATTCCTGTAATCCAACAATGCAAACTTGTTGCCTTCCATCTTCCCTCATGCAGAGTTTCCTGATGGAAAACATTAGGTGGAAAGGATTATACTTGCGACAAAACGGAAATGCCAGAATACCTAGTTATCATACACATGCCCGCAATGTCTGTCCAAGTTGGGGAAACCAGCTATTTTCAATTGTTTAATTAAAAAATAAAAAACATGTCTCTAGTATGATGGCATCATGTATTTTGGGACTTGAAACATTCCACAATCCGACATTTTTTATATAAAGCTGTTCTTCATCATGAACTTACTAGAGAGCTTTGTCATAAAGCATTAAGATGAAACCTTGCACATGACTGAAGTAATATTCTGCACATCTATCAATCACATACTTAGTTACTTTTTCAATAACTACTTATCTAGCAAAATCCTACTGAGCAAATACTCAAAGAAGCAACATCAGCAAAACCAATACCGGGATCCATAATGGTTGCCCCGCGGCATGGTACAACACAGTACCGTGCCATGCCAACTTGTGTGTACCAACAAAGAGGAACCAAAGAGGAAAGGGGAGAGGCAGAAAGGAAGAGCAGAAAAGAGGGAGGGGGAAGCCGAGAGAGGGAGAGAGAGAGGGCTTTCAAGCCGCCTCTCCTCCTATGCTGCGTAATAAGGGTGGGGCCCAGGGAGAGAGGTTTGAGCCTCCTCTCCTCCTATGCTGCATAATAAGGGCAAAGCGCCCCCCTCCCCCCCCCCCAAAACACACACACACCTCTCTCTCTTCCTCTCTTCTCTCTCCCCCTCCCCCTCCCTTGCCAGTGTCTTGAATTAAGAATTAAGGGGCAGAATAGCTCGGTACGCCCCAAACCAGACGGTTTAGGGTGGTACAGCAAATAATGCGAAGAAGATTAAACAACTCAGAATTTGAAGCCAGATATTGCATCCCTTTTGTATTTCCATGAGCTGTCAAAGAGAATCAAACAAAGATCTATTGATTTAGAAGCTACTACCTTTTCCATGGAAATTTGAAACCTTAGACACATGCAAGACAAGGAAAATATCATAAAGTTAAAATTCTTCAAAAAGGTGCATTAGTTATATGACATTAATAGATAGAGAGAAACCAACCGCCTGTCACAAAGAAGATCAAAAAGTTTGCCACCATATATCTCAAAATAGCTAAGCCACAATTTGAAATTTTGATTGCGGTAATATGGCTGACGCAACAACCGAACAATGTCTTCTGCAGCTCTGAGAGGCAAAGGTTTCATTGTGTATGTCTTCCCACTACCTGGAAAAATAAGTAAATCAAGTGTTATAGTTATTTTGACGACTGACAAGTTGTAATGAAAATATGTGCACAAGATATAAACCTATAAAAATATAGGCTACCAATTATTTTTGTACACTAGATTTGTATTTGTTCTTAAAGGACTCTACACAGACATTAGTTTTAATTTTTAACCCATATGTTCTGCCCCATTTTTCATCCTTTCCATTCTTGATCTCTGAAGGAAGTTTACACATCATCAAACAAACTGGCATGAACACTAAATGTGCAAGAACTTCAAGCACACACTAGCACAAATGCTTCCTTGTTGACAAAATTGGATGTCATGCAGAGAAGATATAAAATCACATTAAGTAATAAAAAAATAGGCGCACAAATTGCATCCTTGGATATTAAAAGGTACTTCATTATGCAAGCCTCGAGGAGGCAAAGGCATCATCACAATTCTCTGACGCATCTCAAGATCGACTGTATTTCAAGCAGCAAAAACATGAGAACTTCACATCTCAACTAAATAAATCTTGTGATACAAATAATTCATACTACAAAGGGAATTCAAGTTCTCAGCTGTCATGTGACATTTTTTTTGTCATCAGAGTTGTGACTATTATAAGGTGGCATTTAACCCCTTAAAACATATTGTAGCAGGCCTATCAGAAGAGGTAGGCCTTCAGTAATAAGGGTGTAACGGTTACCATCAAAACTTTACCACTTGCTGCTCAAGGCTTATCTTGCATACAAATTTTGGGTGTACCAGGTCCTACATCCACCAAGAACATTTCTTTCGTTATGTGTAAGTGTAAAACTGAAGATTGTGAGGCATTTCCACTACAATAATAAGAAACTAGAATTAGATCTTGGAAATGATCGACTACAATAGATGCTTATCGTAAGTTTTGATTTTTTTTCCTCCTATTCATATTGATCATAAGCATCCAGCAGTGCCACGCCAATATAAGGGTTAAGCTACTAAGTGTTGGAGAACTAGTTAGAAGCAATTTGCCACTCCCACCTCTCTAGGCTTCACATGAAAGACTTCTGAAGCTTTTAATTCTCGAGTCTAAAGAAAGACTTCATTCAGTATTGGTTTACTGGATTCATCCAATAGATAGGGATTATGCAATACAATCCCATCACAAGTTGCGGATGACCCAAAGTGGATGATCCAGCCAACAGAAGCAGATTAATTAGTTTATGCAGATACTCTTAAGTCTGAGCAACACTATTGTCGTACCAGCACATTATAGCAATTTTGGTGTTGGATGATTTAGTCCTCACCTTTATATGGGTTATATCAGGGTATTTAGCGTGATCCAACAACTTTTAAAGCTTTATTTCCCATTCCTCTCATATTTTATAGCAGTTGGAAACTTCTGACTACAGAAAAACACCTGCTTCAATATCTCTTTAGAAACACATTCTTGCAGCTACTTCTGCCACACCCACAATAGCGCCTACTTCAAGTAAGCTCTACAACATAGCTCCTACTTCTTTGGCTTATAATTTGTTCCTCAGAGAAAGTTACCTATATAAAAACTTGCACTCCTCCCTCTTCATCTAGCCACTTCTAGTTTCAAGGGTTGCTCTTTGGTTAGATAAGCATAAATTCCAATCAATTAGATAAGTCCACCAACATGTTAATTAAACTTTCAGGTACAAGGGCTCCAACCCAAGCAGGTTTAGCATGAATCAGGCCCAACCAAACTTGCAATTTTGATGGGCTTGGGCTGCTTTCAAGTAGAAAGCTTGGGCAACTCAACCGAGCCAAAGCCAAACTACCATGATAGACCTCCTAACCTGACCAAACCTGAAGCTAACTTGCCTTAGGTGCTTCCAAACTAAACCCATAATTCCGCAATAAAGCTTTTACGATAACCCAATTGGAAACTTGCTCAAAATCAACCTGGCCTGACTCATTGTATTTCAGCTGAAAATTTTGGACTTGTTTCAACATGGGTTTGGGTAGTCAAGTTCATTTCTGGTTGAGCTGGGCTCCAATTGGCCCTTAACCTAATCCAACCAAGTTGCATCTCTATCAGGGTACCATGAAGGTTTCCCTTTGTCACCTATAGTTGCCTTGTCTAGGATCTTATCAAATTGTAGAGAATTTATGTAAGTTTGATAGTAAGTCATAAAAATATACTCAGCTTTCTCACAAAACCTCCTACATTTTTTGCCCCATAGCCAACCACAAACTACTGAAAGGGTCTGGACCAAGATATGCCATCTCGATACCGGTCCCCATGCCGGTACGTCTGGTTCAGAGGCTGGTTTGGCGTACCAACACTTAGTACACCCCCTGTGCCATATATTAGAACCGAACTGGTATGGTACACCCCATACTGCCCGATTCAGTACGGCATGATGTACCATGGTCTGGACAATCGTGATGATGATACAAAATACTGGTAAAACTTTGCCTTCAATTATCAATATTTGAACAAATAAGTATGACAAAGGGTTAAAAAGAAGCAAGGATAAAGACCAAAAGGAACGTGGACAGTAGTAGGGGTGGCAACCTGGGTGTGTCAGGTCAAATATGGCTCAAGTCGGATGCAAGCTGGTTCAAAAATTTATGAACTCGAACCCACCTATTTATTAAACAAGTCAAAATTAAAATCTAAACCCGACCTATTTATTAAATAGATAACCCGACCCAACCCGCTAACCCATTTAAATGGGTTAAACAGATCGGGTTAAATAGGATAGAAATGAGTTAAGTAGGTTTTAAATAGGTTATGGGTCAGGTCATGACGTGACCCAATTATTAAATGGGTCAAAACGGGTTAAACGGTTTAAAGGTCTAAGCTTGAAACTGATCCGTTTAATAATGGGCCTAGGCGGGTTGATTCATTTATGACCCAAACCCATTTATGCCAAACACAAACTTACTTAAAATAAGTTGTTTATAGGTCGGGTCAAAAATTGCCACCCCTAAATGGTAATAGTGAATAAAGATTAAAAAAAAAATCTGCAAAGGACTTAGCCTCTAAAATGAATGAATGGGGAGAAAATATGAAAAAGCAGACCCTAAAAATAGATCTAATAAGCATGTTGAATATAATCGTGGTTATATAAACAATTTCACATGCTAGATCAAGTAGATAAAAGATGCCCATCTAGAATCATCCTCATCCTATTAACTATTTCTACATTTGCTAGATAGATTGGCTTGCATGTCTAAAACCAAACAATTTAATATAAACAAGCTTCAATATGAAACTTGAATGCTCCACCAGTATTTTTCATCTCAAGTAGCAGTTTCCAATCAAAATCACAAAGAACTATTTACTTAAAGATAAATATGTTGGCAATGCTTAACTTTTCAGCATTGGAAGAAGGAACATGTTTCATTAACTACTACAGGGTTACAAAGTTTTAGGAAGACAAGCTGAACAAGCCTGAGCACAATAAGTATTTTAAAATAAATGAATTGGATTTCCATACATCAAGAAAGGAGCTCTGTATGAATAAACAAACTGCACATCTGAAATTACTATAGAGGTTGTTGATTTTGTCCATGGTTCAACACACCTGTTTGACCGTAAGCAAAGCACGTGGCTTTTGCCCGCTGAAAAATGGTTGGTATAATTGGTTCTACAGTCTCACGATATACCTGTTCAGGATAGTAATATTATAATCATACAAAGATACACATTGCTGACTGAAATGGCAGGTTAGTTCTCTGTGCAAACATGTCAAAGTTATTTCAGAAGAGATTATTAAACTGACAAATTGTATGCGATATAAAATTTTGAGAGATCTTACCTCATCATTTGTAACATGCTCATCCAAAACAGCATCAAAACAAAATTCATGCTTCTCCACATATGCAGTCAAGTCCACCTATCATGTCAAGGTTACAAATCAGTTACTTCAGTAGGTACAAGATGCAAAAAGAGGATAGGCACTAACTACAGGGTTGATATGCCACATGCCTCCAACAAAATTCAGCATAAATATTTGTTACCATATATGAGAGGAAAAGAAAAAATTATAAACTTTAGGGGAATGAAACATAATTATTCAAGATTCAATAAAGAAACTAAACCAAGAGTACATTCACTGAAAAAGCAATTGAAAAGATTAAGCATAGAAAATTAAAAGAACTATCTTCCTATTAAACATGAGTGTGGCATTAGGGGATTGGTGAAATCTCACCGCAAGGGTCTAGGTTTTGGGCCCTCATCAACAAGCAAGTGATGAACCTCATCAACAAACCAGGGTATTGACTTTCTAATAGTTATATTAATCACTAATTGTATCTTTCACTACCTAAAGAAACTCATGCAAACTCAACTACACTTTGTACAAGTCTTTCAGAACGTTCTAGAATCTACACCAACTAAAACAAGTGAAGAAACAAGGGTAGAGCCTAATATTAAGAGGGGCGATTAGCAAGGAAACACGTGCCACTGACCAAACCTGTTTTCAGCTAGGAAGCCATTGAATGTTTCAGCCATTCATTCTCACCCAAACTTCAAGAAATAAATTTCAGGTTGCATTAGGAAGCTTCTCACAATCCGTTGGGTTTGGACTCAGCTTCATGTTTGACATTGTTTTCATTTGGTATTACAACTTTCAGCTGCTGTTGACAAGATGCTTGATCTTGGCCCGAGTCATGGTCTATCCCACAACATCATGTGCTTCTGCTGTAGAATAGTTCAGCTCAAGTTCAACCTTTACACTAGCGGGACCCTAAAGCAACCAGAACCCAAAAAAGAAATTGCAGATATTTGTAACATACTTGAACTTTGACGAACTACAACAATTTCTTCAGATTGATTAAAAGGAATGGTGAAGTCATCCACATTTAGGTCATGCGCAACCAGCATATAAGGCATTTCTATATCGGCTCTTGGTTCGCAGGTTCATGGCTTGCTACAATTCTTTGATCATCAACTTCTAATGTAAAGACAAAAGGTTTGGATAATCAATGGAAGCACCTATCCTTAATCAAACTTCCTGCTTTCTCTTGATCCAACTAGATGAAAAGGATCAAAATGAGGATTTGGTTTGCCTGTCTCAGAAACAAGCATGCATTGAAGCCACGGAAAAAGGTTTATTTTATGAGAAGTCAAGAACTATATATATTCAAATCTTTTCTAATAATGGCATACAGAAATATTTTTCATATAATTAGAGCTGGAAGGATGAAAAGTCAACTCTATACTGATAAAAGAAAATCTCCTTTTAACCCCAAAAACCCAAACAAACCTACTAGCCTAAGTGTACTTTCAAATCTTGTAGAGTTCGAGACAAAAATCAGAATAGCAAACAATAGTAGGGCCTATAACAAAAAAGTGTCCACCACAAAGTACCTTCCCTATTTTCTTCATTCCAGGAACATCACTTTGATAACACCTTAACATGAAAGTGAAGGTACAAGTTTTCCGATACAAGGCAATAGATCACAGTTCCTCCAAATGCAAAATTGCTTCAAATAGAAAAATCATTCAGGAGTTACTAATATAAAAAAGATTTCTCAAAATCCCCTAGACCCTCAGATATAAGTCGAAACTTCGTAAGCTCTTACATTACAAGAATTATAAATTTTAAGAATCATACTCCAAGGGTTCCCCACATATAACCAATTGCTTATAACAATGCAATCCTTTCTTCGACTCAAAACGATGAGGCAGTAGGGGCAATAAAGAATCAACTTTCTGTTCTTTATAAATTAACTAAAGTATAAAAAGGCTAAGAAAATAAACTAGGATATTGCATCCTCTTGATTAAAGAACTTGGCATCTCACCACCAAGGACTCAAGATGCTGGTCTCAACAAAAGTTAAGAACCAAATATCCTGAAGAATTGTTTCTTAAAATAACAACTAAGCTTTTACAATAATAAAAAAAAATCTAATCCTTATTCATTACTATAAGAGCTTATAATGATGGAAACGAATTCCTGGATAGCCATAACCCTTAATTTCCAAAAATAACTTATAGTTCCTAAATGAAGCACAGGGAATTATGAGCTCACAAAACCTCCCACTCATAATCTCATTGCTAAGAATCTGATATTATTGATCCAAAGTTACCTCGACTTTGTGCTCGTTATAGACCTCAGTAGCAATTTTTTAAAAAGCTAAAGCTGAAGACCAGGAAAGTTCAGGGCATAAGCCTCAAGCACTCAACTCAAAAAATTGCACATACTGTCAATAATATGTTGAATCAGCCTTTGAGCTGCTGCGCATGCCTCTATCACAGGGTTAGCAAGCCAAAGGCTGAAAGAACAGGTTAGCAGCTATAAACTTTACCAAAGAAGAGCAAATAAATCAAATTAGTTTTTGATTTTCAAAGGTTATCATCATTCTAAAATCTATTTGTTTGTATGAAGGATTTAACTTTTTTTAGTTATAAAGGGAAATCATACGACCACACAATATCCACCTTTCCTCCACCTCATAATAATTATAAAAGGTACATCTAACTTCAAAAGAGTAAGCTGTAATCACCGATCCTGAAATAGAAACTCTAGGGCTAGATTTTTATAACCATGCACAGCGGATAATATGTTTCCACTAATTAAGCCTATATGAAGAGAGAACAAATAGACCAGCCTAGAAGTCATACGTATGAATCTAAGTTATGATGGCCCAAGGTCCGCCAAACCGGTACCAAAATCCATACCGATCGGTGTCCGATACGGTTACCGTACCAAACCGATAGGGCGTGCCGGTCTGTGGCACGCTCGAATTTTTTTTGGGAGTTTTCAAAAAAAAATAATTGGTAATGACTCTTTTCAAACTTTTTCTATAAATTTAAGTCTAATTTAATATTTTTTATATTTTTTTGATATTTTTTTGATGTTTCTATGATCTCGATTTAACCTAAATGATACATCTTATTGCTTTAAACTGATACAAATCATCATTTTTTTTAATTTATAAACATAATTTTAATTTTTAAAAATTATATATAATTCAAAAATTAAAAATTTTTATGTCGACGTATACATCGTCCATAAATCTACAACATATAAAAAAATTAAGCCCAAATCGAAATTTTTGGCATGACCTCCATTTATTTTACAATTTTTGAGCTGTTTTTTTAAACCCTCCCCCTAAAAAAAGGAGGAAAGGAGATAGGAAAGAGGAAGCACATTTTATTTAGCCTTGGATTCTCCTTTTGATAGTCTGAATCGGTGCTGTTTGTGAATTTTTTAGGAAGAAAAAGTGGTGGAGCTGCCTTCAAATAGTGTTGGGAAGGCCCGAGAGTGGCCATAATATCATATCCAATCGGTTCGAAACCGGGGTGACTCGTTGTGAACCAGCCGGTTCGCACCGAGTTGGCACCGAATCGACCAGTTCCGGCCGGTAAAGGACCAGTTCCGGTCGATTCAATAGCAGTTTCGGAGGGAATTGAATAGAATAGCCGAACCGACCCAGTTTCGCACCAGGTCAGCTCGGTGCTGCCGGAACCGGATGGTTCGGCCCGGTTCGGCAGACCCTGTGGTGGCTTGTTGAGAATATTTGAAGTTGCTATACTTATTAAAATTATTCTTTCGCATGTGGAGCCATATAGAAAATGCAAACAATTGGGTCATGTTGCTTCAAAGTCTGCATTTAATTAAATTGAATTGCCAGTATTTAGAAAAGACCAAATAGATATAAGCCCATTACTTGCAAATAAATAATGAATGCCAAACAGAAAAACACTTCACATGGTAACTTGCTGAAAAAACCAACTGAATATTTATATAGGTGTTGAGAGATTGCATAATGCATGAGAAAAATTTGACACACTTATGAAGAACCATCTTACCCCTAAAAACCAAACAATAAAAATAACTCTGCAAAGACAATAGTTTATGAACATATAACAATCAATCATGTAATGGAAAAAAATGTCCTGGGTTGTAAATCATGCATACAAAGGTTTTGCAATATTAATTTACACTGCATGCTTAGCAACCGGTTGAACTCATTCAAAAACAAATATCTGAAAGTCGTGGTAAAGAAGATGATTAACATTTTTTAGGTAGGAAGAAGACAATCAAGATTAAGATTATATAACATTCTGCAGACAGAAAAGATAACAAACCTTTAACTTAGGCTCATGGACAGTTAAATATGCATTATTATGTACAGTGACGATATCATCCTCTTTTCGGGAAATCTCCTTCTTGTTCAAAGGCCTTTTACGTACCTGCAATGGTGGGAAAGGAGGGGGAGGAACCAGTTTATCAGACTTCTAAGCATATCTCAAAATCTACATAAACAAATTAATAAATGTTTTTAGCAAGGTTTGCCGTTCCAACTGAACTAATCCAGAACCGCCCAAGTTTCAGTGGCATCAATCAGTTCTGAGCCAGCTTTGGCTAGTTTCAGCCAAGTAAATCAATTGAAAGGTATATTCAAAATTTTATCATTCTCCTTCATATTTGCTAACATAAAGCTTGCTCACAGGTGATGTATCAATTTCCTAGGGCGCATTTTTCCAACACCAACTCAAATATGCAAGGGATCTAAAAAAAAAATGATTTAAAAAGTCAAAAGAAATGGATGTGAAAGAATGTTAAAGTTAAACTATTCTTTTAAATTGGTAAAAGTTAAATATGACTTTTTAGAGCTTACATTTCATGAAGTATCTCCAAATAACTTAAGTTTACAGATTTAAATATAAATATTATAAATTGTAGAAAGCTTTTTTTAAGAATGCATAATTTCTAATATAGTAGATTTCCAACAAATAACATTTTTTATCTTAAAATGGTGCCTAGTCAAATTTTTTACATTATATTTTTCTAATTATTATTCTTTTTTGAGAGTTCTCTGTACTTTTATCTCTGAACAATTTAAATATATTTTCGATCACTAAAACCAAAAATAATATTAGGTTCAAAATGATATAATATACATTATTGTCACGTTTCAGAACAATATAATATACATTATTATCACATCTAATAAACATGGTTCATTTTATCTTTATGATTATGATTTTTTACAAAAAGAATATTTTTCAGCTGAAATTCAGAAACCCAAACATAAACTCATTTGGCCTGACCAGACCCAAAAACAAAATTCATAATTTCAACCTTAGCTATGAAGAGAACAGCTTGTACTACACTAAAGGGCAGTACAATGATTATTTCAGCAATACCAATATAACAAGATTTGGATTGCTTGAAACCTGGGTGTGATGATAAATTCATCCAGAACTCACCTCTGGAGGATCTTAACATTATAATTCAATATCGAAGTACTTCAGATGCTGCACATTAAAGATAACAAAAAAGGCATATCCCCTTATAACAGACTTCTTGAAAAAATTACACATCTGTCCTCGTATTTGGAACATGTGGAATATATGTTAGTGCCTTTTTCTAAACAAGACTATTTTGTTTGTGCTGTCCTTTTTGTTCTCTCCGAATCATATATATATCTTCAGTCTACATTCAATCTCACAAGCTTAATTTGTTATTCCTCCATGACCATAAAGGGCCAATTAAGTTATTACTCACATCAACCTCAGACATAAATTATTGGAGGGGCAACAGTCTTCTGCCAGAACCTATAAACTCAACAAATTATCCATAAAGACATTTGAGTATCTCCACTGGAAAGGAAACATTTGTCGACCAATCAAGCAGAACTGTGACCACAAAAACCCATAAACTGATACCAACAATAAAATAATTCAACCGGACGGTACGAGAGGCAGAATAAGGACTTGGTTGAGTACTACCCATATGGCAGGTAGAATGGTCCAGCCCACAAATGCAGGGAATTGATACCCTAGAGAGTTCTGATCTGTGCCACTTAGACTAGACAACTTCCAAGGGAACATACGTGAGGATGAAAATAAAAATATTGGTTGCAGGAATAGGAGATGCAAATCAGAACATTAGGGTTAAGATACTTAAAAACAGTCTGAATAGCAGCACTCTTACATTGACAAAGGTGGCATCTTGTTGCAGATAAAGGTATAATACATTAATAAACTGTGCGCAAATGGATTTGCCTACTACTAAAGATTTCAGATATAGGAAAAATTTTAAAAAATATAAGCATGGACTGGGTGTTAATATGCCTTCCCCATAAAATTTCTTAATGTTTATGTGGTATATTATGCTCTTAATCTAGATAAGCTTAGGTTTTTCTATGACCAACAAATCACTATGAATTTGGATTTTGTAGATGTGGGACTCTTATCATTCATAACTTAAGGAAACATGCCCCATGGACCCCTTCTCGGAGTCCAGCAATATTAAGATCCTTTTCTATAAAAGTTTAGCATGGTTCAAACTTCAAACACCTAAGGAAGAATCTCATTAGGGTTATTATGAGAAATGAAACTTTTGGAAAATATATCCACTTTTTTGTGGTGTTATGATAGGATTAAGATATGAAGCCATTTTATAACCCAAGTATCTCAAACTCTTTCCCATGTATTTTGAAACCTAAGTGTATTAAAACAACTCTAATTTCGAATATAAGTATCCAGACTATCCATGTGCAATTTTCAAAACACAAAGGCATCAACAACATGAAGCACCAGAATGCATTCTCACCCTATGACATAAAGCTTATATGATTATAGGGAGTTTACTTACCACAACTTTAATCTTGGCTACATTTGTCTCTTTTGAGCTAATTTCTCTTTCACTAACTGATTGTCTAATATTGCTGTCTGCTGGCCCTTGTTGCTTGCTAGGTACTGCATCATCATTATTATCAAAACCACTAGTAGGCATGAATGGTGATGGCTCAAATGGTTCTGACATTACATGCTGCAAGGAGAAAATGAAGCACAAATGGTGACTAGAGCTCAAAAAAAGTGGAAACATAGCATGTGATATCAACATCATCCAAGGAAAAAATAACTTTTATTAAGTAATAATTTTCATCTACATTCATGATGAAAAGTAATCCACAGTGAAAGATTAAATTATAAGCTCTTCAACAGAACTGTATTACAGTTTGATCCCAGATAGACAATTCAATAGTCAAAAAACTTCATGGCATCATTTGTAGGTTTGCTAATAAAAGAACCTCATTCCTTCACTTTCTCTGTTGCTTTTGCATAATCAGCATCTCCCTGGCCAGCTTGTCAATGCTTAATAATCATACAAATAATGAAAAAGAGACTAACAAAATGAAGCCTACCACAGTCACAACACATTGAAGAAAAGTGATGGCATATATACCACCTTCCCCATTCCACAAGCTAATTATTCCCTTAATTTTTTATGCCTAAAATTAAGAATCAAAGTTTTTATATTAGTCAATATGAAATAACTCAAGAGGCTGGTTCAATCTTCAAAAATTCATTTAAATGACTTTTTGTTTCTCCAAGTTCATTGTGTCATTTTTTTTCCCTGCTGAACACTTAGTTGATTCACCGAACAAGGCATACAAGGCTCCAACATATGTAACAGTAATATCTCATCTTCCTATGAATATTTACAACTTCTTTAGACTATCTCATTGCCTTCCATACATACAATATTATATGAGTAATGGTATTGGCATTAAACTTTTGGTGCTTAATAGTCGATATTAGCTAGTGATTTAGAAATGATTCACAGCCTATAAGTATCAGATCTTCATTAGAAGAAACAAAGTAATGTAGCATCTAAAAGATTTCTCCGTACTCATAAATTTTCTACTTTTTACTTGAGTTTACTCCTTTTTTTATACAACAACTACTAATCAAGCTGAAGCCAAAACTAGCGAAATTACCATAATGTTTTCTTGGCCCTCGGGACAAAACCAAGTATTACACCTTAAAGTTAAATATTACATGTTCAGATAATATGAATTAGATCTAATTAGTTTACTGTCAATTTCATTAATTAAATCATAGTTGGAAATATAAATTTTATTGAATGATCAATGCATCAATTGTTCAATCAGATTTATTGCTCATGTATTCATCAAAGGATCTACATGATTGCTCTTATACAATTAAATGAAACGGATTTCTCTTAAAAAATGAATAAGCATTTTCACTTTCAAAACATAAAACTCTCTTTGCATTCTCTACCAAATTTGACATAGTAAATAACTAAAATCTAGTTTCAAGGTGGCTCTGAACAAAGTAGCATGTTTATAGTCTTACTCTAAGGATAAAGTAGACTACCTACATACCGGTGGTCTCAATTGTGCATCTCCTTCAAAACAATAAAATTTTTCCTTTGGTTTTCATTTCATTTTCTCATTAGTTCTTTCACACACCACCAGCCAGTCAAAGCTATGAATGTTGGCACAGTACAAGGGAGGCTGATGTCAAAGTAACAATTAAGAGTAGCATTTTATTAATCCACTTATGGGGCCTTCTTTAAAATAGTGAAGGCATTTATTGCCTCATAGTCAACCCTATATTTACAGGATAAAGCTTAGTTATCATTATTATTATCATGTACCTTAGCATATTGCACTTACATGTGGATATGTCGGTATGTTGGTTAAAAGAGATTGATATGGGCTCATGTAGAAATGCACAAGATGCAGGGGTACGTACATCATCAGTTGGGAGGATGAAAACAGAACATACTATGAGAGAATTTCTTATTTCACAAAACTATATATTTGGAGAAAATCCCATAAACCATAAAGCATGCCTAGTCAAGAAAATAAAAATCAGTTGGTCATATCTCTTGACCTACATGAAAATTATGCAACTAATAATAAGCTTCAGTAATGCAGGTTTGTGCAAGACAGGAACCCCCACCCACAAAACGAAATAAGGGTTGAAGGGCATAAAAACATACTAGTTTTTAGCACATGCACTGCATGAGCAACTAATAGACCAGTTAAGCACATGGACAATTTAGATTAGAATCATTAGATGGAGAAAGAAGAAAAAGCATGGGAATTACATGTGAATTGATGTGACGAGCTTACAAACGACCAAGATCAATTAGACAGAGCAGGAAATCCAAGCACATTATGATGATAGTCGAATGTCGATGGAGACAATATGTAATTATGGTAATTACGTTGTATGTTAGAAAATATTGATGATCAAATCAGGCATAATCATGTCTTATACATACTTCCTACAAAAAAATTAAATAAAATAAAGATGGCTAGATCACAGTAGTTTGCATGCAAATAATGAGATGCAAGGATCTAGCTATGAGAGAATTTCTTATTTCACAAAACTATATATTTGGAGAAAATCCCATAAACCATAAAGCATGCCTAGTCAAG
>JAOXJJ010001217.1:37880-64877 GCA_025769935.1 Phoenix roebelenii
AAAAAATTAAATAAAATAAAGATGGCTAGATCACAGTAGTTTGCATGCAAATAATGAGATGCAAGGATCTAGCTATGCACCAAAGTTCATGATGTGCTGTATGTGAATACCTTATTTATTAAAGATAATATTTGTTAAGAGTTGCTATTCAAAAGCCCATTGCCATGTCATGAATGATGACGGCCTCTCCCACCAAGCACAGGCATTTTCATTCTTTCCTAGTTCTCTAGTGCAGTCATTAACACTTATGATATATTCTTATTTGTGCATGGCTTTAGAACAAGCATGACCAGATACTTCTTTTTTTTTTTTGGTACTAACCAGATACTTCTTTCAGGAAACTACAAAATGAAGTCTCATTGTTGTTTCTTTCTTCTGAGGTATCTCTCTATATCCTTCTTCAACATTAAACAAAATGATAAATGATTTCTAGGGGATATTGTTTTTTAAAGAGCATACTTCTAAATTATACCAATAAGGATATTTGTCAAGGAAAATGTTCAAGTAGCGAAGTTAATTAAGCTTCAAATAAACAAAGATATGAGTAACTTGCCATGAAGTGTAGACTTATGATGCCCTCTAAAATAAAATAGATACAATATAGAATGTTAATTGAAAAATGAAACACAGTGCAAGTTTCATGGAGGAATGGATTTACAAAATGGTTTTCTTGGCATTCATAAGGATCATACCTCAGAAAGAAGTTCAGTGTCATCCATAGCATGAAGATCCAAAAGACCAGCTCCGAATTCCCCTCTGAGTTCGGGTGAATAAAAGCCATCTGTTGCACCTGCTGCTCCCATGCTTTGGGCCGTTTGAGTGTATGGATCAGAACCAGACTCCCCATTAAAGTTCAGATTCCTTAAAACTTTAAAGAGTTTCTGCTTCTCCTCAACAGTCTGTGGCCCATAACCCTGTCTCCACAGCACCCAAAATAAAAGGATATTCTAAACTACAGGATTAGAGCCAATAAAAGCACCAGAAACAATGTCATTGTATATTCTTTAGATGGCACCAATATTTGCAATGGCCAAAATTAATCAAACAGTGAATAACACATCGCAAAAGAATACTCCAGCAACACAAGTAAACAAGCAGGATATAAACCAACATTTGCATGCTTCGAAATTTGAGAACTTTTTATTTTATTTAAAAAAAAAGGAACATTACTTTCCAGCATTACAAATATTCCCCGATCTTAACAAAATGAAGATTAACCCAGATCTTGAAAACGCAAGACTGCCCTATTTGAAACCAATAAAGCAAACAGGATCCAATTAAATCGCCATATTATAAAATTAGGATTAAATCCGAGAGAGGAAAGAAACAATCATCAAGTTTAATCATAACACGACGCAAAAAGGAGAGATCTGCCTCTAGTACCACTACGCGAGAGTATATCAAACTTAAGTTTTTAATATAAAACATTACCAAAAAAACAGAAGAAGAATCATCTCAGATTGAAGCAAGATCCAGTACCTGCATGAGGAGATTGGGGAGCATGCGCTGGTCAGCGGAAGCAAGCGGCGAGGCCAGGTGCTGGAGGCCGGCGGACTGGAGCCACCGAGCCATGACCGCATCCCCGGCGTCCCCGCCCGCCCCCGCCGCCCCGCCGGGGTGGTGGTCATACAGAGCCGCCGCCGCCGCGGCGGCGTTGCTCTGCTGCACCTGGCCACCCATGTGGCGCTGCGACCTGCGTTGGGGCGCCAACTTTCCGGCTCCCTATCAACCACCTCCTTCGATCTAAGGAACACGAGATTTACCGAGAACCCGATCCCTACGGAGACCCGCAGATCATCCAATCGAGGAGGATCAGGATGGATCGGAGGCGGAAATGCTAGGAATTGCAGCGCTTTTGGAGAATTAGGCACAATGGGGACTATGATCGGGGAGGGAGAAACCCTAATTTAGGATTGGGGGCGGAGCGGAGATTTGTGTCTTCGTTTCTCGCCTCTCCCTTTTAGTTAGGTGGGAGGGGGGGTGCGGTTCCTTGCGACTGAAAGCGAGAGATGTTGGAGGGACTGCAGGGGCCCGTGGGAGGAGATGATGCATATAACGATGTCGTATGAGGTTTTTTTGTGTGCTTGAAGACGGACAAGGGGAGAGATAGGAAGGGGTTGGATTTTTTTTTCTTATTTTTTTCGGGACAAAAGAGGGGGATTTTGTTCTTGTTTTTGTTTTAATTTTATTTTTTTTATTTTTTTTTAAAAAAAAAAAAAAGAAGCTGACGAAGAGAGTAAGAAACATCCACCTAGTTTACCCAAAGAAAACCCCACAGTGATGCGCCGCGAAGGAGGCCACCCAGTCGGCTGTTGTGTTCGCCTCTCGATAATCATGAGTGGCCCTGAAGGAGCCACAGTCCCCCGCCATCCTCCAAATATCATGAAACAAAAATTGCCCGTCCGTCACGATGTGTCACCCTTGAATCTCCTCGATCACAGTAGCCAAGTTTCCCTCTAGGTGGATGCAATCTTTACCTAGAGCATGCCTCGCGTAGGAGATGCCCTCCCATGCCGCCTTCAACTCTGCTCCAATGACAGAGGTGTCATAGATCTGTCGCCCGCCGGCCGCCACAAGCCTCAAGTGGTAGTCTCTGATAACAAAGCCCACTCCCTCCACTCACCTCTCTCAGCAATACTGCCATCAAAATTCACCTTAAAAAAATCAAAGGGTAGGGGTTCCCAAGAAACAAAGACGAGCCTGGTTGCTGACTCGGCTGAGCGAGAGTCCTAAATGTCCCTAGCCGTCTCAGGGAAATAGGATGGTGTACTGCTAATGACCTCCGATGCATGAAGCAAGGCTCTAGCTGCTACCACCCTCGGATGGAGCCACCTGTCCTCGAAGATTCGAGCATTCCTATCAAACCAAGTATGGTAGGCCAGATAGGCACATCGGACCTCCTACTCCACCGTGTCTGGCCTCGTCGTAGACGCCCTCAAACGAGCGAGAAAATCTTCTAATGGGGACCTATCTCACCTAATGTCAAGAGAGATCCTCACACATCGCCAAATCTAGGCCGCTCGCGGACAACAGAAGAGAACATGGTAGATGGTCTCCTCCGTCACTAGGCAGGCCCCACAGGCAAGGGGACCCTTACTCCTCCCCTCACCAATACACCCCTAGTAGGTAAACACCACCAAGCGACCTTCTAGATGAATATGGCAACCTAGGGGTGGATGCTCAACCTCTAGATCCAGGTCCCCTGTGCCGAGGGCCTAGTTACCAGACCTCGGAGATCTCGGGCGCACACCCTCAGTCTCCTAGAGTTACTCCAGACCCTCCTATCCGCCCTCTCCTCTGTGAGGACCGGCATAGCCAAAACTCTCTTGGCTAGGGCCTCCCCAAAAGCACCTTGAATAAGGTCCTCGTCCCACCTCTGCTCACCCGAGACAAGAAGGTCACAGACTCTGTGCCCAGCCAGCCACTCCGGATCGAAAAATGTGGCCACCCACTCAGCGGCATCATTGTCAGCTATCTATCCTCAAGGATATCAATAGCCCGCCCATCGCCAACCTCCCACCTAATCGCCTCAAGGATCTCCAGGCCCTGAGTGTAGATCTCTCTTCAGATGAAAGAGCTACGGCGATTAGTGCAGAAGGCGAATGCCCCAGCCAGAACCCCGTACTTGGCCCTCATCAAGGAGCCCCACAAACTATCCAGCTCGAGGAGGAACCTGGTTGCATATCTAGTAGCAAGTACCTCTTGTTGCTCTAGTAGCAAGTACCTCTTGTTGCTCAAGCAAAGAGTGGATCCCGAGGCCACCACCACTCGTCGATTGGCAGATCACATCCCAGGCAAGTAGATGCACACCTCTTTCTCCCCCACGATGGCTCCAGATGAAGCTCTTGAGTAGTCACTCCATGGCCCTCAGTGCAAGCGATATAATGGTATTGGACAGTAAATATCTCAGAATCGAGCTAAGAACCGACCATATCAGAATAACTCTGCCCATCATGGACAGGGAGCTCGCCCGCCACCCCTCCAACCTGTGCCTAATACTCTGCTCCCAGGATGTACACTCCCCTTTGCGAAGCTGCCGCCTAGTGACCGGTACCCCCAGGTACATCAATATACCCTCCTACTCCCCTACACCCAAGATCTCTACAATGGAAGACTTCACCCTTAGCTTGATCTTCAGGCTGAATCGGACGACCGACTTTGTCAGGTTGACCTATTTCCCAGATGTCGCACAATACTCCCCCAAAAACCTTCAGATCGCCTACACAGAGCACCTTGTCGCCCGGGCCAGCAACATGCTGTCATCAACAAAAAGTAAGTGAGAAATCTGGGTTGCTCCTGGTGTTGGGCAGTACGCTTCAATCGCCTAAGTCTTTGTGGCATGCCAGAGCGCTCTCGACAATGCATCCGCATAGATGATGAACAGTAGCAGCGAAAGCGAACACCCCTGTCTCAACCCCACCGAGGACTCAAAGTAGCGAGTGGGAGAACCGTTCACGATGATGGTGAATGACGGGGACTGAATGCAACCCAAGATCCATCTTATCCACACCTGGTGAAAGCCGAAGGACTCAAGGGAGTGGACCACAAAACTCCACCTCATCCTGCCATAGGCTCTCTTCATGTCCAGCTTGACTCCCATCAGACTCCTCCCTCCCAGAGCTCTCTAGAGGTCAGCTTTAAACTCATAAGCAATCAATACGTTGTCAGAGATGCAGCACACTCCAACAAAAGCTTCCTGCTCCGAATTGATAAGTCTAGGTAGGATATCTCTCAATCTGTGCACCAGGATCTTTCCAATGGCTTTATACAAGGTGTCACAGAGACTAATTGGCAGAAATGACCTGGCTCCATAGGATCCCGCCTCTTTGGGATCAGTGTGATGAATGTCTGCTTCCAGTCCCGTGGCATCATGGAGGTAGTGAAGAAGTGCAAAATCTGCGTAGTCACGTCCTGCTTGATGATATGCCAGTATTTTTTAAAGCAAATAGGGGAGAACCCATCTGGCCCTGGGGCTTTGTTCTCACCCAAGGACCATAGGGACTCCAGAACCTCCAACGCAAATACTAGGCTAATCAAGGCTGCATTCTCCTCCCCCAAAACACCAACCTTAGGAGCTGGCCCACTCCCCACTCCTCCCATACCCCCTTGCTCGGTCCACTTGGATCGGAAGAACTGCTCCAATATCCTGCTAATAGCATCTGAATCCTTTGTCATCTGACCACTCTCATCTCTGGTGCTGCTGATCATGTTCCTCTGTCTCTGGATGATGGTCGACTAGAAATTTTGTTTCACCAAATGGAGAAGAGTTTGCCATAAAGTTTTCTTGATGGTTGTAATGGAGACCTAAGTTGGATTGGAGTAAGTTTAGGAGAGATAGGGTTACTTATCTCTACTGCCTACAAACTTTTCCTGCTAAAAAAATAAAAAAAGAATAAAATTTAAAAATAAAAATATATATATATGAAAAAATTGAAAAAAAATATTAATGAATAATTGTAATTTGCCTGTTGCTAAGTGCTTGTGCATGCTTTGGAAATTGGTGATAGATATCATGTAGTCAAGATATATTATAATTGAAGATAGTGTTTATTAGGACTGTCAAGTAGAAGAACAATATTATTCCGTGAACCTTCCTTTTTCGTAGAATTGATTGATAAACTTTGTATGCTTGAAATGAATGCAATAGTTGGTCTATAAGAATGAAAATCAATTTTTCCAAACATTTTTCGTCACGTATGAAAAAAACAAAAAAAAAAGAGTCGTTGCTCATCTTTTAAGAAAGACAATTCAAATCTTTTAAGTAAAAATGATCTATAGCCAATTTATCGTATCTGCTTTGCTAGTTTTTGCCAAGACGTCACAAATAGCATCATGTCTAGATATGTTAAAGAAAGTGTAGTTTTTAAATATGTGAGAGGTATAGATAAGGTAAGAAAACTGTGTAATCTTAATATGAATTTATACATAGCAAAAAATCTCACAACTCAGCACCAAAGGGTATGCATGAGAAAGTCTAGCTCCTAGCCATCAAAAAATTTCTTTTCTTAAAAATCAATCCTTTAGCAAACTATATCTAGACTAGAGAAACAAAGGATGCAATAGTCCAATTGGTCCTATAATTTGATTCCTTTTTCTCAATTTAGTAAACTTTAATTTATTTATATGTCATGATCTTTATATTTTATATTGTCCACAGAAGGTAAAAATCAATTACATAATAAATGAGAAGTAATATGAATGTCTCAAGTAATAATCACAACCAATTCCTTTCGAAATAATTTAAAATTGTGGTCATAGTACAAGATGTTTTATAGAATAAATATTTTTAACAGCCAAAAACATCTATTTGCATCTGAAGAACCGTGAATATCTTAAATATTCATAGTGGGTTTATCATAAGCAAAGTGTAATGTAAAAAATTTCTCAAAATGCCACCACAAGGATACCAAAAAGAAGGCAAGCAATGAGGTCATGCATTATTTGATTCTAGTTTGAGTTAGCCTTCGAGAGGTCGAATAGATATAAGATAAAAGATAAAAGACTAGCCCCTCCTAATATGTAAGGGAAAGAGAGCCAAATCCTTTAAAATCTAGTATAGGAAAAATGATAACATATAGTGCTTCATTGAATAATAGAGTATTGCCATACATTAGCCATCCATTCACTATTCCATTCATCAGTCTGATGTGGCAATTTGAGGTCACTGTAATTCATGAAAGGTAAGTGGTGTGAGTTATGGCCGGTTACCATTTTGCTAATTAACAACTTCCCCATAGAATCAGTAAATTGAGTGATGATACAATAGAAGAGTTTTAGCATTATCTTAATTAATAATCGACACAAAATTTGACACTACAAGAGTAAAAATGAAATATGACATGGTCATCTTAACTAGAATCAAGCCATGAGATTCCACATATTGATCAATGTGACATCTAGGACCAAGCAAGCATGATCCATGATGTGTTTAGAAAAACATGGAGTATATTGTTGGGTCCATTGATCCTTTCCATACATCCCTGTAAGAAGTAAAGCATGGAGTATATTGAACGAATATAATATTTTAAGTTTTGGGAATAAATTCATGGCCGGCCACCATTTTGGCTAGGGCGCCTGCCCTTATATAGAAGAGGCTTAGCTTCATAATCTACGATTAAGCTAAAATAATATATTTGGGACTCTCAGTTATAGCCTTTTGCAGAAATTACAAGATAGTTAATATATAAAAAATATTGAATATTATGAAAAAGGAAAAGCTATCAGAGCCGTCCATCAGGTAGAGCTTTGCTTGGGTTGATAAAGACAAGCTAATGTCCTCTGCAAGACTTTATGGTATCATTTCCCTTAATTATATGATCCCCTTAACCATATTGATGCAACGGACTTGCTCAAAGCAAGGTTTAATTAACATTGTAATCCTTTTATAACAACCTCAAACCCTTTCTGACCATTATGGAATAGAATAATAGTGTTATAAAAGCCATTATTTATGGTTACAATGAAGAACAGGGAGTGAACAAGAAGCAAATAAACTCTTTTTTCAGAGTGCAATATTCTCTATTGGGTTAATGCATTGAGGGATTTTTTATTACAAAGCATAAATTTTTTAAATTAAGAGATCAAACTATGTCCCTTTTTTTAGTAAAGGATCAAATAATGTCCATTACCCTTAATGTAATGTTCGCGATAGCAGAATAATGATATTGTACCAAAAAAAAAAAAACAGAATAATGACAGAATAGTGGCTATTAATCCAATTCCAATTATACAAATCTGTAACATAATGGGAGGTGATGTAAGAGTCATTATTTAAACCAGGCTGATCCTCCTAATCACCTCCAAGTGGACCCATAGAGATGGGCAGGATTGATTTCCAAAGGATGGGGCCATTTACCAAATCCTTTTATTGCGGGCTTAGATCCTATGATTCCTTGGGGAACACTTCCTCTCCATCAAATAGGCTTTCTTTGGTGGAAAGCATGTAGGTTGAGACTCCATTATATGCTTTGGGAGTACAATCAAAGCTTCCTCAATAGAAGGAGGTTGCAGATCCCTGTTAGCTCTTGTCCTTTCACCATAATATGATCCCAAATGATAGAGTAATAAACCTTTATTCACTGGAAACTTATTAGTCTTACCGCGCCTTCATTATTATTTTCCAGTTGACTCATTCTTGTTGTTCTGTCTTATGGATTCAATGAGCTGCTATAGTCTCTCCCAGATAAAAATGTAATGTAGAACATTTCAGAATTGTTCTTGTAGTCTTCTATGACTTACACTTCACGATCTGTTCCCATCTTTTTCTCAAAAAGAAGAAGAAAAGAAGAAGAAAAAGAAAAAGAAGTATGAATGAAATAAAAGCTCTGGACAGCAAAGCATTCATTTCATTAAATTTAGAAGGGCTAGTAAGGGTTTAAATACATGTCATACCACCATCTTTGCAGAACCTGTCTCTTGGGTGTTTCTATTTACTCAAAAGAACTGTTTCTGGTAGCCTTTGATCTCATCCATCAACACCTTTATTGATCACTTATTAATCTTTATGTGATAGAGATTCTAGGGAGGATTTTCAGCTATCATAAGATCAAATATATGCAAAATTTTCCTTCCTCTCCTAATTCCTTTTAGGTTTTATTCTCTTTCAGGAATGGCCAATGATCAATTAACTTTGTGATAGAGGCTGCAGGGAAGATTTTGGATCATCATATGATCAAAATATTTTTTCTTATTATAATAGTTTTTATTTAAGAGGGGAGACTTTGAATGAGGAAATGTCTCTAATTGAGAACTCTTAGATTTTAATTTGTTCAAATCTTTTTTTCTTTTTAATTTAAGGAATCCTTTTTTTCCTTCTCATTTTACTTAAGTTTTAAAAAAGAGGGGGAACAAGGCCCAACAAGCCACACAAAATTCATTATGTTTTAGTTTCCTAAAAGGTGAACACAATAATCCTGACATTTTTTTTATATAATTCTTCTCAGAAAAACAAATTTTCACAATTTTATCCCAAAAAATGGGGATTCATGGATTGGATAGCAAAGTTTACACCAAGATCCAGGCATGCATCTGTCCTGTTGGGCAGTTTAGTTCAAAGAAAATTTTGGACTCCAGTTCATTTCCAAGAGATCTTAATTATAGATTAGTTGGTGAGGCACGCCAATAGAACCACTAACACACATCAATCAAGTACTTAGTGCAGAAAGGTTTCAACAATAAATTATCAGGCTAGTGAGTCACAGTTTGAATGCAAAGCATGAAAACCAATGTAAATGATGTTCAGTAATAGATCAAGTTGGGGGCAAGTTATATAGCATGATAGTTTGCAAATTGGCAACAAAGAATGATTGTTTAAAATATTACGACCACTTGTTCATTGTTTATGAATGATTCGATGAAAGAGTATCTTACGCAAACCTGAAATGAATGTGAAACATACCAAAATACACCACAACAAAGAGATTGCTTCCATTTCCAGTTCAGAGAAGCAATTTGGAGGTTACAAATATGCAATTTACAACCTCTATAAAGAAGAAGGATTGGCATATTTTGCACCTCTGAAAGAACTTCAAATACTCATGGAATCATGGGATGACAGCTGATAATTATGCAATTCGATATGACAATTCCTTCATTCACAACAAAGTGCATAGCATGACATGTCACAACATACAGAAGAGCAAGAGCTCAAGTAGAATGAAATACAAACATCGAGCTGACTTCCACTCAGACTCCCATGAATGCCCGGCACTGGGATTCCCAATGCTCCTTGGCCTGCCGAACGCGCTCCACTCTTTCAGTTTGAAGCCTCTGCGCCCAGTATCCGGGGCAGCTGTGAAAAAACCAAATTAGCAGCAGTTCTTCTAACTAAGAAAATCTAATGCAATGCAGAGTAAATAGAAATATACCTACGGCTTAACAAAATTTTCAGCTCATCCAAGTGCACTGCACCCTCATATACTCCTTCCTGGAATGACATGTCAAGATTACATCCCATCGTACAGGAAAAATATCATTTTGTTACAGCAACTGTAAAATGATATTATGGGAAGTGTACATAGATAAGCACAACAGGAGGCTGTGGGGTTGAGAAAGAGGTACCCTCCGACACAATGGGCATTTTGCTTTTGAATCTGCACTCTTTAGCCCATCGACTATGGTAACGGATGCAGCAGAGCAGCAACACATATAGCAGAAGATGTGACCACATGTAAGAGAAACAGGATCAAACACAGTTTCCTAGAGCATGCCAATTGAAACAGCAATTAGAAGGAGAACTGACTTCCAAAACATATGATATATTCACTACCCAAGAATAACTTCAGAAGCAAGTTGAGAAGTTTTAGCTCTACCTAAAATTCTAGGCCTGAGTAGTGTTACTAAAACGCAACCAAGCTTGCAACCATACTCTAGATACCAATTACAATATACTTGGAAAAAAGCCATGAACGAGCCAAGGGGGCTCGGCAGCAATTTTCAATAAAATTACTTTGTGTTTGGAGCACTGGATATGAAATTCTAGGAATTGAAAACTCTTTTTTTTGCTTGCAACTAGAATTGAAAATTCTGTAACCAAAAAAAAAAAAAGAACTAGAAATGTAAACTCACCAAGCAAATAGAACAAGTCAGGTCAATGTCAAGATTCACTGAATCGAAAAGGCCACCAGAAAGCATGGGTTTGCCATTTTCAAATGTGAGAGAGAAATCACCAAACAGCCCTGGCATCACGTTCTCGTCAGGCTTATTTTCTTTCAAGTTAATGTAAAATGCCATTAGCTCGCAGAGCCATGGAGACTGAAGGATATCAATATGCATACTTCGAGCATTTGATCTAAAAGTCCGACCTTGCTTAGAGTCATGGATCTGTACCAGAAAATTCCATGATATCAGATGTTAGACGTTATTGCATCAAGCCATAATTGTTGACCATTTGAGATTGAACCCATTAAACATTAGCCAAGAAGTGAGATCATAGAGTCAAGTTGCATACCTTATCATATTTCTTCAAAATTTTTCTCATGGCGATGGAGTTAATGACAGCATAGGTAACAAGATCTTTGCCCTCTTGTATTAATGCTTCATGATTACTACTCACCTTGCTTCCAAGCCATATAACAAACTTCCTAAAGCCTGATGCTAAATGCAACTCAAGCAATTGCTGAGCTCGTTGATTAAAACAACCAACAACTTCTGACATCTCCTCAAGAAGGGAGGGGAAGAAAGTCCCGTCACATACTACAATTGACTCATCAAAAGAAGTCAACAAAAACACTAAAAATGGGGTATTATTTTATGAACCAATGTATTGACTAAAATCAATTTGTATATAGATAACAGAACCAAGTAAAATAGATTAGAGAAAAAGAACTTAAGATAAGAAGAAGAAGAAGAATTAGAGACTTTTACTCCAATAAAGGAAAAGGGAAAGAAAGAATAAAGAGGTCAGCTTTCCATTCCAAAGGCTCATAAGAAGACTTAGAACACAACAAACCATCCCAGTAACTTACAAAGAAATGCATAATTTTCCAATGGTTTTCGTGTTTAATTCCCAGATGCAGCATACCTGGGCATGTGAATACCTATTTTTTTCTGCATATCATAAGAAAAACAAGAAAAAAAGGAGGCAACTTTCTGTATCAAAAAAAAAAAAAAAAAAAAAAAAAACAAGCATACCTGGGTGATCAATGGTAAGAATATCATGTACACTTTATAGCACAAACTGTTAGAATTTACACTTGTAATCCCAAAAAAGGTGAAAAATAAGCCAAATGAGGCAACTTTCTTAATTCCAGCATGAAAAGCTAAAAAGCCTAGAAGAAAACTCAAAGCAAAGCAAACAATCCATGCGCCGAGAAACGGATAAAAAGAGTTTTTAGCTGGCGGTGTGAAGTTCCAAAAGGAAAAAAAAAGGAACAATATAAAGAAAGGAGACAGCTTTTTCTTCATCCATTCACCCTATAAACAGATAATTTTTTTTTTTCAGGTGGTGGCATGCGATTCGATTCCCACTTGCATACCTGTGCAATGGTCAGGGCATTGATGAAGCGAAGAATTCTCACCCCCGAACCAAACTGGCTTCTCATTCTCTTCTTCTCCTCCTTCCTTCCTTTGGTGCTGGTATTGAGAACGGAATTCCCTTGGGCAACTCTTCAGTATCTTCTTAAACCTTTTCAATCCAACTTTTTTCAGCCCATTCTTCTCCCTCCCCCTCATATACTCCTCATACTCCTTAGTAAACTTCATCTCCAATTCTACACCCACAAGAGAAGATCAAATCCAGACAAGCGCAAAAAGAAATCTAACCAATCCGAAGAATTTATAACAAACATGAAGGTAATTTCGAGAAGAGGAGGAAGAGAGCTTTGTTGATACCGTCGGCAACATACAAACGAAATCTATGAGAGAATATACTCCTAATCCTGCTTTTTAGCAAACGAATCTCTCCAAATTCGAATTTTTCTTGAAGATTCCATTGGGTTGACAGTGATTCGAATATCCTCAGGGGAAGAACGAGGATGGGAGCCGGGAGATGAATCCGAGATCCCGGAGCAGACTGCAGAGCCTCTCAGGGCATATCACCATTAATTTATTTGAGAGCTCGAGTGGAAACCAATGGAGAGCAGGCCCATTTGCCACTTCAAAAAGCATTACTTTCCGCACCCAGTCATCATTCTGATGTAGGTCCCACCTTCGGTTGCCATGCAATCTGATTAATAATGTGGTAAATATAGCGCTAGTTTGAGTTCTTTTTTTTTCCCCCTAGGCTCTGCTTAGTTATTTAGAAAGCTTGAAAAAGTAATTTTATTTCTAATAAAAGCAGAAAAGAAGGATAACAAAGAAAATGAAGATTCTTATTGTTTGATTGTATCAAAAAAGTGAAGGAAGAGATCCCAGAGAGAATTTTATTGTTTATTTTTAATGAGATCTTCATAGAAAAATGTTATCATTATTCTTCTTTTAATGCTGCTTTTTAGCAAGGAAAATCTTAGACCAGTAGGTATGTATATACATACTTATATACATACACATGTATTTTTTTTGGTAACCTGGATTCGTCAAATCATTCTGGAATAACTATATATGCATAGATATAGACACATCATTTTTCTCTTTAATTTTTTTCATTTTTAGACAATCTGAAACTTTTTTCATTTCTAAACATTGAAAAAAAGTGATTTTTATTTAACAAACTTTTTTCTTTCTTAACTTTCTTAAGTATAACTATCTTACAAATGTATTAGGAGTAGAGATGTGCAGAGTTCAGACTGGTTAAATTTCTGGGCCAACGAATTTGCGTTACCAAAGAACAAACAAAATATACCTTCTACCCATTATTTCGATTAAGTTTATAATGCAAGTCATCCATCTTTTATTCACTCTATATAAAGGTCTATACTCTAAGTGGATAAGGAAAAACTGAATGGTAAATAGGTGGCTCTAAATAGGAGCCAAGTTAAAGAAGAAACCTCTCTTTAACTTAGAGGGTCAGTTTGTCCCATGCTCAGCAATATTCTGAAAATTATGGAAAGCTATGCTAGTCTCAGAGTCCATTGTATATTATAGAGATCTTTATTAGATTCTTGAACAGGATTATTATCCCAGCCAAGATCTCAACTTATATCAGCATCAAGCCACCCCAACATAATATATATAAATCTTGATCTTATTATCTTGACTGATATAAACTGATAAAATGTGAGATAGCAGCTGCTACAACATATTCATATTGATTAATATTTATTCACTTATTTAAATAAGCATTTATAACTAAGTAATATTAAAAACAATGTTTAAAAATAATTTTTAGTTCATCTTATCTGTTGAGATTTCAATATTGCAATCCGGTAGAGATCTTGGAAAATCTCAGTTCATTCCAAAATTTTCCAACCTGCCATCGAGATAAGCCAAGATGTTGGTTTATCTTAGTCTTGGTCGCTTACCGAGATAACTGATAATTCTAGATTTGAAAATCTTTCAACCCTAAAGTTTCGCTTCGCAGAAGATCAAAACTGCATTTGCCTGATGAGAACATGTTCGAAGGCTTCAACAAATTTGAGAATGGGGGAATATGAACTGAAAAGGTCTCTTACAAACATAACATACAACCTAGAGTGGCTTGTTTTGTATCATCATCAACGTCTCGAGGCTCATATGTCAGTGAAATTAGGTGACAATGAATGTTCTCAGAGATCAATGGGTTATCTTTCTTAGAACAAGGGACTGGTGCATCAGCAAAGCTGGTTAATAAGACAACATATACAGGTGTGCCCTTTCTTTTACCAACAGAGGTTGGCACCACAACTCTCATGTATCAAGAAGGTTGGGAATTGAAATCCTTACAGATATAAGTGGATAAGCTTTGCTCAAAACCAGAGTCCTCAAATCCCCCATGGTTTAAGTACCAACCAGAGTTCTTAAACAATGATGTACTTGTACAAAAGCCTACCTTTTAGATGAGTAGGATAGTCTAATTGCAAATCATCATTTGTATATCTGTCAAAGGGCACAGCCACATTGTTTATTAATGGATGTGGACTCATTCAATTGTTTTCTCTTCCACCGCAGGTGGACTTTCTATTAATTGGTCCGCATTACTTTAATTGTATTGAATACATATTCTCCGATCTTCCTTTCGTTTATAGATCAAATTGTTAAATATGTCTGGATTTGATGTCATTTGTGATCAATTCTGCTCGAAGCCTGATACTAATTCCAGTTTCTGTCGATCTGGTGGCACATGTATTTAGTTTCAGTCTTGCTGCTCCAGGATAATCTTCTCTAGTTCTCTCTCTTAATTCCAATCATTTAGCTCTCTTTTCATTCCATCTACACATTATGGGGACACCCATTTGAGCATCAACATTTAATTCAATCATGATAGGTTAATGAAGCCCATCATTATCCAAACTCACTTCTTGAATTAAATAGATCTAGTTAAATGTCAAGAAGGGCCCTGTTCTTTCTTTCTGAATCTGTAATGCACGCAACCATACGAAGGAATCTTTCTTTAATCAACATGTACAGATTGATTGCTGCTATCCAACAAATAGTTCAAGAAATATGCTTTGGTGTGCTCATCATGTGCACATGAAAAATTCTCTAGAACTAATAAAACCACAATGTCAACATGCTACGCAACTATATCCCATTTATTGCACCAGTTTATAGAGTTAAACAAATGGCATCCTACCACTTGTTAGAGAAAACTTAGTCAACTGCACATAATGAGACCAGCATGACATTAGCCATGGTATGATCTATTGTCAATGATTCAAATCCATAGCTATTTTAACTACAAAAGATAATCCTACTTATGAAGAAAGGAAAGAAAGAAAGAAAAGGAAGACAAGAATGACACCTCAGAACACTTGTTATTGACTTGGTCCATGTAGGCTTTGTCTGGGCATTCATAAATTGATAATTACAAACAAGAACTTCCACAAAATGGCTAATATACATATTATACGAGTAAATAGCCCCTTCATTATTTTAAAAGTCCTATCTAACTGTACTCTTAGGATTTAACCTCTTCATTATTTGTAGACAGACCTACCTTATGGTCCTTTTCATGCTGTCAACGACAAGCCATTTGACATTTTGATGGGAGGAATTTTTCCTGTTGAAACAATTTTCTATGTGCCCAAAATTTGGTGGGTAGTTCCTGATGGCTTCTTTCTTCTTCCTTTTTTTTTTTTTTCATTTTCCTCATGATGGGAGAGGTATAATCTTTAACTCTCCACTCTTGTTTGCCGGCCAACTCCCATTATGTCATCAATTACCAATCCTCAACATTTGCCGGCTCTGTGACCTATTGTAAGAATGAGGATAGAATTAAACTATGCTTCAGTATTTAGCCTGCTTATAATAGTGTAATGATGTACTCTTGTTTTGTGCTACATGCTGCGGAATTTGAGGCCACTGTAAAAACTAGACCTACTCAAATTTCAAAACCAGGAGGCAAACTAAGTCACATCCAATGGCATTGTGCTTTCACTTTCCAATGCAGTTCCTGTTGTGCATGCACCCAAATAGAAATGCGGATGAGGAAAGTTTTTCCCTTTTGACAATTGTTAGACATTTCTCAAGTTCAATTAATCACATGGAAAAACTACTAGTGCTAGACAAGTCATCACAATTATGATCTTTCAAATGAGGCCACCATATGATGTCAGGCTTTCTTGCTCTGTTGGGATCCTAGCAAGGAAATTTCTTGATTTAATTTCAAAGAATTTTATCTTTTTTTTTAAAAAAAAAGAAGCATTCATCTGGCAAAATTACTCGAATCGGAATTAGATATTAACTATTTTTCATTAAATATGTTTTCTGAGAGAATGAGCTGAGATCTGAAAGGGTTGATAAGAAAAAGAAAGATATATCATGCATCCTCTCAAAAGAGAGATCTCGTAGGATTTGTTTAAATATAAGTAAAAATATGATTTTTCCAAAAAATGTTATCATTCTATCTGTTCCTATTATAATTCGAAATCAACATGATTGAAGGTGTTTGCACCGTAGTTTTAAGCAATATTACACGTTCAAGTCATTGTGGCATCAATATTCTGCAAGTATATATATTCAGAAAGTGACTTGGTATCTTCCACCATCTTAATAAAATGGAGTTCGTTTATGTTTTTAATGAGTCTGTAGGAGTCAAGCCATGCACATTATACTCCTGAAAGGGTGGTCTTTGGGTTCAGCATGGCCTTGTTGAAATCTATCGACTTGCCTAAGTAATAGTTCGGTCTTTCCTTTCTTTCAACTCTCCAAGAAATCATCTTCAGAAGTTTTTCTTAAAAACATCGGTGCTGATTTAAAAGTTCAATTCGATGGTTTTATGCCTGATGTAAACAAATATTGATAGCATCCAAGTGGAACAAGCACGAAGCATGGCTTATGGTACACCACACTGCAATCATCTACAAGTTAGGGAAAAGAATCCCCAGGTTAAGAAGGTGATCTTTGAGCATGGAGACATGCTACTAAAAGTGACTAAAAGTATACCTTACAAGAATGAGGTGATGAAAGGTGAGAGGAGAACACACAGTCTCAACCCACGGATTATGGTAAACCATTGACCTTGTTGCAGAGTCTGGAGGGAGTGACACACTTCATGTAGTCCAACAGATCTCAACTCTATACCTTCTCTTTTAACACATTGATTTTCCCAATTTTACCAATTCTAAGGGTTAATTCTTGTGGAATGTTCTAAGAACTAAAGAAGTTTTTCTTAGTTCTTAAGCCATATGGCATTGCCATGTCCTCTGATATTGGTTGTGCTGGCTTTCCTTGAATTGCATTTCAGTAGTGATGATGCCATGTGTATGACTCTAATATATCAGGACCAAATGATGCACTTTTGTTACTAAAACCTAATTGAACCTTGCTATGTGACTGTCTGAAGAAATATTAATCTTTTGGCAGAATTCTTAAAGAATGAAAATGCCCTCCAAATTTGTGCATGATTCCTTTTCTGTTGCTAATATGAACCGCACATTAATCTATTTCTTGATCTTTCTTTCAGAAAATGCTGTTGCCCTGTGGACTTCCTACGGAGAGAGAAGAAGTTTGGAGTACTTTCAAAGCAAACACTGCAGCAAATTCTCTTCTTTTTGAAAGAAGGGGAGAAAGCATTATTCTATCCGTATTGAACACCATGACTTTGTCTTTCTATGTGGACCCTGGATTTAGATGAGGGATTTGGACTTTAGACAGCCTGTACTTGTCAAGGCTGCATTTTTTTGGTTTTGCCTCTGTTAAGATTTGTGTTGAACCTGTTTTACTGAGATAGTTCAATTTCTTTTGCTCTAAATGTTAAATCTAATTTACACGCCGCAATGTAAAAATTTTTGACTTTTTGTTGTGCGATACATGTTTGGATTTGCATTTGTTGGACCAGTTCCCCACTACTGGTAAGTTTCCTTAGATGGTGATATTTGCATAGATTTTTTACATTCCAGAGTGGTTTATATTGCATCTTTGTGGCTTGAATGGGGAATTTTTCTGATAGAAGTTGTCACTGAAATTCCTAAGCTGAATGCAGCTTTGATTTTTTTTTTTTTTCACAATTTCTCAGCCTATTAATTTTTCAGGATCTGTTTACTGGTTTCTGCATAATTTTTTTGGAATAATAATAATAATAAATAACATTTTTTGGAATATACTAGAAATGCCCGGACCTATTCTTTCCAATTCTTCAATGTTTTTTTATGTATCGGTTAGAATAAATATAAGCAAATTCTCCTAATTACCAAATGCCTGCTACTAACAAGCAAATTATAATGTGAACTCCTTGATAGAAAGCCTTCAGCCTCCAATTTTCAATTAATTAATCCAATAATTTGATGATGTTTCCATGCAAGTCAAGAAACAAATGTATATTACAAAACTGAGTATGCATCAGTTCATGCTGGTCGGAAAGCATGAAGCTAAGGTTTGTCGTCTTGATATTGATGTACCGGTACCATTCTATTACTATATCGGTACACTCAGTATGGGCACCAAAATATTGGTACACTACATACTGAATAGCGGTACCATAAAAGTATAGTATAATATGGCGTACTATAAGTGAAGTTAGGTTAAGAAGCACACCCTTTACCACGCACCTCTGATCCCATCATAAAAATAAAATATACAGACAATGAGTAGATAAAGAGATTCTTTTCTCTCTTTTTATTGAAAGTTTTAAGAAGATTGAGAATAGAGAAGATGTTCCCTAGGAATTTAATGTTTATATAAAACTATAAAAAAATTGTAGTTCTTATAACATTTTCTATTACTCACATTGTATAATTTTTTATCAACCTCTTTGAATTTTGAAGTAAAGCCTACCCCCTTTCCTTGCACCATGAAAATCCATCATCTCTGGAAAGCCAGATTTTAAGCAACATCTAACAAACGGAGCACCTGTATTGATCTTACATTGCAAAGAGAACTGCAAACTTATCCAAACTCCTTCAGTTTTCTTTTAAACATCTCCATATATTTTAGGTAGCATTTACCATGATAGCTAGTTTTCTTTTTTTTTTAAAAAAAAAAATTGAAACTACCAAAAACTTGTTGTTTGATGGTGAAAATGATGATTGTTTGATGGCTAAGCGGTGGCCAACGATGGTGGCGGACGGCGATGATGGCCAGCAGCAGGTGCTTGCCAGTGGCAATGGCTGCCGGCGACAGTTTATTCCTCAATAACCCAGTACTTAATATCTCATTACAAACTCATTAAAACACACTTAAGCAAAGCTCGAACAAGTATTTACTTAACTGGTTAAATTAAAAGACAAAAAAGAACAATTAACCCAGCGTAACATAATAGGACTTCTAGCAGAAAGATAAAGGCAGTACTATTTGACTGAACTACAGCATCCCCTTTGCGAGTGGCAGCATCATCCTTAGCACTTGACCTCCTTCAATACATGAGCAAAGTACAGAAATGTTGGATCAGTGGCACCCTCCTTGTAGTATGCAAAGACCATGCTGCTATCATCATGCATGCTCTCGCCCACGAAACTGCCAAAGAACATCAGATTGTTTGAGTCTCAAAAGTTTGACAACGAATAAATCTTGCATCCGACAGTTTGGCAGGATAAAATCCTAGAAGAGAAATGGTTTTGCCTTTCACAACTGAAAAGATCAAAGTTAACAAAAGCATGAGACATGCCTTCAGGCTGGTCCTCCATTTACCAGGAGGTCAGTACCTTGCCCTTAAAAAGGCTAGTATGTTTAATGATTTAGATGACTGTTTATAGCATACTCATTACAGAGATATGCATGCATAAATTTCTAATTGCAGCAAACATAGCTCGTTCCATACATCTGATAAAAATTCACATGCTCATGGCTTTGAAGATTCAAAGTGTGCTAGGGACTTGGCCGTGAGATGTACAAGAGGGGTCTAGGCAATTGATAAATCTTATGGAAATATATAAAAAGAGGCACAAAGTTTTGGGTTTGTAATTACTGTTCTCTATTTTGTCCATTTAAGCCAGAAAAGTAGTTGTCTTCACCATAGGATTTGGCAACATTGTCATTCATACAAGAGATGATATAAAATTACAAACTACATCAAACATAGATAAATGGAAACTTGAGACTTACAATTGTAGGTCACTGAGCTTCGAGAGTAAGTACTTGGTAGCTCCCTCAATGTGCTTCTTGAAGAGTTCTTGCTTCTCGGCATCCAGCTTGGGCGTCAATTGCTTGATATAACGCTTCATAAAGGTCACAAATTGCTTCTTGTCGAAGGCAGGTTGTTCCTGTTAATAATTGATATTACAAAGGTAAACCAAAAACCCTTCTTTAGAGCTTTGACCTATAGATTTCAGAATAAAGCTAAATGAATGATATTGACCAAAGGCAATAACCTGAAGGCGGAAGGTGTCGACAATATCAACCACCTTCTCAGCCTGATCATCAAGCCCTTCATCTTCTTCACCACCTTCAGCAGAAGGGTTTGCGCCAATGTCTACATTTACAGCTCCTTTAACAACCCACTGTTCATCAATCAATAATACTATATATTTAAGCTTGTAGGGATATTTCATATCCCACCAATAACAGTATCGAAGTTCAGAATTTCATCTAGCTATCGAATACCAAAAGTTCATAATCAAACAATCTAGGCATGACATGCTTATCCAAATGTATCACAAAAGTGCAAAAAAACCTACAGAAGAAGAACAGAGGCTATTCCACAAACAAACAAGAATGTGTATAAATGGACATACAGACACTTAAAAGGAATAATTGAGAGAAGCTGGAAAAATTGACCTTCCCCTCAACTTCCCACATAATTCCATTTTCGATTTCTTTGTAGGGGAATGAGTCTGAGAGGAGCTCGTCACCTAAAAAAAAAAACATTAAATTGATCAATTATTTGTTGGCATCAAATCATTAAAAATATCAGTTCAGGAAAGCATACGTTAAGTGCTAATATCATGGACATGGTAAAGAATAAAAGCCATGTAATTGATAAATGCAATGTTTAAAGGACTGCCTCAATAAAGAATCAACAGAGAGAGTCAAAATTTGGACCTGCTATCATAATTTTTTTTAAATAATAACATAGTTGACAGCATACATGGACCTCAACATCAGTACCGATGCCAATTGCAAGCCCAGATGAAAAAAGTAGAAAGGTCGACATTTCGTTGACAGGCAGTCATAAAAAGCATGTCAAACTATGAAATTGATCCAAATTGGATATATTCATAAATGCTAGGTTGCAATGAACAACTTATTGATATCCCAAAATAGTTGGCAGAAGGCTTAATAAATATGGTTATGGACAGCAAATCAAGAACTTGTTCATCCTTTAAACATGCTGAAGAGCCAAATGGGCAGACTTGAACTCCAAGTCAAGTTTTCTTACTCATATAATTGAAACTAAACTTACACTAAGAACTTGTGCAGAAAAGGTGCGTCATGGACATTGAATACTGACAAAAAAGAAATAGATTTCTACCGTCTGCATTATTTATACAGATTACTAGCTCAAGAGAGAAGAACATATAAACAAACAAGGTTCACATGACTGATACACGAGACAATGTTCAACCACTACACCATTCTGACACATCTTCTCCTTCAAAGACAAAGAAAATGCAGTAAATGTATACCAGGAAGTCCTAATGGTTTCTTTAGAACAAAGTAAACTTATAGCTGACAAGGGGAACGATTGCAGAGTGACTAAATTAAACTGGATCATATATATAAAGATAAAATATCCTCATGACTCATTAGAGCATTTGCATCCACCTGTAATCCTGTACAAAAAAAAGAGATGAATTTTTGCATTTTAAATTCCAGTTAATCGCATGGTTGTTAAAAGCGTCACATTATAATGCAAAATGGATCAGGTTCAAGATAGCTTATCCCACCTACTTAAAGGCCTAAGTAGTGCTACATCAGAGCCAAGACAGACAAAATATAAAATATCTACCTTCATTCATATTTCTGGTTTTCTCTGCTAATATGCTATCCTTTACCAGGCATTTACATCCACCTGTAATCCTGTCCAAGTCGAATCACTAACAAACCCTGTAACACTGACTAGAAACACAAGCTCAACCATTTTTGTCACCTTCTCTAACATAATGTTCAGCCATTTCATCGATGCCTGCTTCTCCAAAACACACAATGGCTTTATCTTAGATGACCTTCATGTTTCAAACCTATACTGACTATAGTCAAAGATTGCTTGCAATGCCATATAATTGACTAGATTTTCTTTGCTAGGGATATTATCAGTCACCACCAAAGATTGTAAATTCTTTTAATCACTTTACAGGCAAAACTTGCCCACATATGATGCCATCTGCACTTCCATGCTAATATTCTGATTAAACATAAAATCTAAAATTATTTTACATGTTGAGGCTCGCTTTTATGTACTAAAGTCCTTGAATTTCAGATTTATATATAACACATAATTTGGGTGATTGAACACATAGAAAAACAATTTATGGCCTTGACGTAATCCAATTTTCAACCACTCTAGAAGCCCAAGTTTGCATGAGGCCACCTGACCAGGTTTTGTTACCGTCTATTTTAAGTATAAAGCATCAGGTTGTGGCACAATTTTATATTTTCCTAACACCATTTTCCAGCCCAAAACACATGAAGGTGTCTAAGCGCAGCAGTGGATACAAGGGCTCATAATCATTCAGATATCAGGCACAAGAATGCCCTGCATGCTTCAAGAGCAAGGCAAGGAGGGGAAAAAGGAATAATAACATATCCGCTTTAGACCACAAGAATTCTTACTCTATTTTGAGAATCACAACTGTGAACAAACACGATCTCACATAGTTCACTTCCTAAGAATTAGCCAAGTGATGGTGCAGCACTAACCCTACGCAGTCTAGTCTAATTCAGACCTGTCTTAATCATTTTAATAATACATTTCTCTGTGGACCTGTATCTTATACAAGCTGACACCCGTCCCTAGTTCTGTGCACCGACCAATAATTCTTTTTCAAGGGCTTAATGCCTTTTATCTATTTAATTATTATCATATTCAATTGAAAACAATGATCTTATGAATCATGCAAATGCACAATAATGATTTTATGCACACAAACCCGTTCTCAACAACAAAAGATGAAATCAAATTAAATAACAAACTAAAATTATCAATCCCAAGAGAGCAAGACACGGGAAACATCACACCAATAACAAGCAACATAAAGTCACGAACTATCTCACTAGGTTATTTTCAGGAATAAATCAAATAAATATAATCATAAAATCATAATCTTCAACTCTCCATTAACTCCAATACTTCATCTCAGAAGGTGAATTCCATGACAATTACCACCAACCAAACAAAAAAAAGTAAAAAATTCCAACAATCGAAGCTTAAAAACCACAGAAATTAATCAAACGAGACAACTAAACCGCAGAATTACACATTACCCGACCAATAACTACAAAAAAAAAAGGAAAAAAACTAACTCTCGTGCTCTGCCTCCAAGATCCGAACTTTCCTAAGCAATCCAAAACCAAAATTTGAGCGGAAAGACAATCTAAGAAGATGGCTGCTATACCTGTGAGCAGATCCTGGTAGACGATCATGGTTCCTTCCTCCCCAAAAAGATTCGAGCGACAAATCCTAACCCCAGAGCAGCGAACGAGAAGCGCAGACAGGCAAGAGCGACACGGGCTATTTATAGGCGAGGATCGGGCATCCTTGGCGGTGTAGGATTTCCCCGGCTAATTATAGCCAGAATTGAATTAGACTCCGTTTCGAACTAATATTAAATATTCACCGTCCGATTGGTATTTTTACTGTCGATGCACCAGACGGACGGCTGTCCGTGGTTTCCGTGGAGACGAGGTCTTCTGGGTCTAGGAGTAATAGCGGACCAGTATGATAACTCGGGGCGGAGTTTTAGCGGAGGCGAGCGGGTATTATGTGAAAGATCCGACGGTTGCAATGTCTAAATGTTTCAAACAAGAATCTTCGGATTTTAGATCTCGTGTTCCGCGTGAACAAATTTATAATCTTGTATTGTTGGATCTTGGAGGGGAGACTTGGATTCGGAGCAAGACTAGACTATAGTACAATCTTACTTGATGTGTTGGTTACTGCAGTTTGAGTCCGAGTTTGGGTTAGACCAGGTTTAGTTGAATTGCAATGAGTTTTTCATAATTCTAGCCAATTTAGCATTGTGATCTTATGGTTTTGGATTTCCACTGATCCAATAAATCCAAGGCTTAGATCAAGTGATTTGTTCAAATCAGTCTTGCTATTAGGTTGTCTCAAAGTATATGTCAAGGTTCGATTGGTAAATGAACCAAGCTTGAATAATGATTGGGTTGATAAATAAATTGAATCTTGGGTTAAACTTGTTGATATCTTCATTTAAGCGGCTCATGAGTGGAGCTCGATCAAAGTTTGGACATGTTGGACCGGAACGGTCCAAAATAATATAGGATATTGTCTTACAATTTTATGCTAGAATCGGCTAAACTTGGGATTGGACATGTGTAGTTTAATATTCAAAGTAAATTAATATTAAGAATAAATTACATTCACATCTAATAATTTGAAAAATCTATAATTACCCTTCTCGAGGTTTATTTTTATTTATCATTTTCACCCATAACTTAACATGACATCGGTCAAAACATTAACCTAAAATAGGACTCAAACACCATATAAAAAAAATAAAAATAAAATAAACAAAATAACCTTAAGTAACGTAACAACCATCCAAGGACAAAAAAAAAGTATGCATCTTCCTCTCCATCCAAAGACAATTTTGACTTTTCACATAAGTAAAGAATTTCACTAATATTATTAATTTAATTGGATATAAGTATGGGTTTTACGAACTATTGGATGTAAGTATAATAAATATAAAATTTAAAAAAATTATAATTTACTTTAATATTTAATTAAACCAAGATTAATCTTCAAATGGAAAGTAAAGTAGCCTATGGTTGATATTATATATTTGGGTGGAACGGAGAGAAGCGGTCAAAGGATGCCACGGCCTGAAAGAAAATTATATCTCCTCTTCAAAAGTTGTATGGGTGGAGAAGAACAAACTTGAGGCTATGGGCAAAATCAAAACATTGTGTGGCGGAAGTTCCCTACTTGATCTGGATGGTTTTTTAGAGTCGGATAAAAAATGGCTGTAAGTGGACTTCAGTGTCTCTGTGATCCTGGATTGTAGAGGAATCAAGCTAGATCTGAATGTTTAGTATCTCAAACCTAGTGTGGAACTATCTTCTTGTCTAGGATGTTGACTCAACCCAATTTGTGCACACAATATATTGTTAGCAATATAATCTCTAAATAAACAAATGAATCTAAAATTACAATTAATAAAAAATCTTTCTAGGGAATTATATATATATATATATATATTATTCGACATCAAAATAATTCTATTTTAACACAAAAGAAATCTATTCTAGCACAAAATAAATCTATTTATTTAATAAAACTAAATTGCAAAATTACAAATCCTACAGATCTACTAATATTAAATTAAAAATATAAGTTAGAGGAAATAATCTAATTAAGGCATATCGAAGCGCGTAAACGTTGTCCCAAAGAAGTGTTTGCCCCACGTACGGATCTCCCGACAATTCTCCTTTGAGATGCGATGATCCTATAACTTCTTTTTCGATACGTCTCGGAAGAAGTCAAAACAAATCCGATCGAACTTGCAGATTCAACGAAGAACAAAATAAAAAAAATAAAATATAATATAAAAGAGCAAAAATAAAAATCACAAGTGGCTAAGAGGAGGAAGAACTTTTCTCCAAATTTTTTTTTCAGTATTTTTCTCTATTTTTTTCGTGTCCCGAATAAGATGAAATCAAGGGGTATTTATAGGGGTTTTGAGCAGAGGCAATTTGGTCTTTTAGCGGACGCGTCCGTGCCTTTCGCGGACGTGCCCGCGATGATTTCACAAACGCCCGCATTTATTCCCAAAGCGAACGTCCCAGCGGACATTTCACGATTAGCCCACATCATTCCCAGCAAAATGCCAACGGGCATTCCAATTTCAAACGCGCACGCAGCCAAGTCTCGGGCCGCGTGCGCATTTAAATTTTTCCATGAACCTCCGTAAAAATTTAAATAATTTTAAAATCAAAATAAAATGCTGGATATCTTATATTATGTAATAGATGTATGTACCTTTCGATTTGAACCTTCACTTGGTGACAATTGATTACATCTGTGGAGCTAAGGTGGTCTTAATCTTGAACCTCAGTCTATGACTCAGAATAAATCAATAGCATATATAATATAGCCCGACCTGAGTTCTAAGCGGGTTGCGCTAATATGGCCATGCACAGATATCTATCATGTGTTTTTTAGGGAATCACCCATTTTCCATTATTGCGGCCTCACGACTGCACATATAGCCAGGAGCAGTCCAATGCGTTTGGGGGCCTAAGGCGAACTTACTAAGAGAGATCTTTTTAATAATAATAATAATAATAATAATAATAAATTTTTAATAAGTGCAAAATAATTTAAACATTTATTTTAAAATAATCCGTCTAGCTTTTTGAGATGCAAAATTACTAATCAAACTTTTGTACTCAAGATTCATTAAAATACTATTTTCAATCGATAATATAGCTAATCCATTTAATCTTTCTTGTGACATAGTTGACCGCAAATAAGATTTTATCAATTTTAATTTTGAAAAACTTCTTTCAGTAGAAGCAACTGTTATAGGTATTGTTAACACTGTAACCAATGCATGCATTTGGAAAAGAATTTATTTATTTTAATAAAACTTAAAGTATCAATAGGGGTACTAGTTTCTATTTGTAAAACTTTTTTTAAAACGTTTAACTCCGAAAATAGATCAAGACCATCAATATCAGAATATTCACCGTGCTTGAAAAAGTTTTCAAGATTAAGACAATACTTTTTCAAATTCTCTTCATTCAAAGATTTTAAATTTCTAAAATAAAACAAAAAAACAAAAACATCTTCATATATGGTGAATTGTTCAAACCTATTTTGAATTGAAGAAATAGCTTGATCTACTATATATAAAAAGTAAT
>JAOXJJ010001220.1:0-19396 GCA_025769935.1 Phoenix roebelenii
TGGACATTTGAATTGTGTTGGCAAATGTTATTTTTGGAACTCTGTAAGACTGCTTTTGAACAATTTAAATAATTATGCCATCTTTGAATATCTGTATTTGCTCCGATATGATCCGATGCCTTGCACGCCTGTGCGGCCCGCCGTGCGGACGTGCGGCGTCTGCCGCGCCTCGGGCTCGGGGCGTGACAATGCGCCTCATGATGACTTCTTTCTTCCCTCGTCGGTCCGGACAATTTCTATGATGGATTGTGGTGAGATGGACGCATCACTTCCTGGTGCGATGCAGCACCTTGCATCTCTCTCCGTGATGCACTTGTGGGAATGCACAAGCATCACAGCCTTCCCCTCAGCAGAGGTGTTCAGAAGGCTCAAGGTACTTCACAACTTGTCCATTGTTCGTTGCACAGAGCTAACATCATTGGGAGGTTTGCATGCACTCATCTCACTCAAACGCTTGGAGATCAGAGGATGCCCCAAGCTTGTGGAAGCAGCAGCAGCAGCAGCAGCAGCAGCTACGCCACCAGTAACCAGTGATCCCGACGAAGGGGTAGCTGATGGCTCTGCATCGCCACTCGACATACTCCAGATTGATGACCGCTTATTGCGCACTTGGAGCCATTAAGAAGCCTTACATCCATTCAAGTTGTGCACTTGTGGGATTGCTCCGGGCTCCCATCCTTGCCTGAGGAGTGGCCATTACAAGTCTGCAGTCCCGACCAAGTAATCCAGTTAAACAAGGCACTCTCTCTGAGGTTCCTCTCTGGGAGCTCTAAAGAACTCGGCTCCCTCCAGGAGTTAGCGTTCCCCTCTATTCCAGTCACTACCAGAACTGCCCAATTCATCACTGACTGTGATTCAGAGTTGGAGGACCGGTTCCACAAGAAGATAGGCCAAAATTGGAATAGGATTGCCAACATCCATCAAGCGATCATTCAGTCAAAGAAACAAAGAATATAACAACTAGCAAATTGTTACCGTATCCTCTCTCTTGGTAAGACCAATCTCTGCCCTTCCTGCACCTCCATCTTTTTATTTGACCCGCATGTTCCTCGAGATACTTATGAATCCAACCATCTCGCTTTATTCCCTGCTGACAAATTGTTACCTTAAGTTTCAAGCAGGAGTTTTATGAAAAAAGAATAAATGAAAGAAACTTGAAGTTGTGGAGATTAAGAATACTAGATTTATTAGAAGCACTAGTTGTTAAAATCCAAATACCTGAATATTTCAAAGCATGGTTAGTTTACTCTGGGAGCTAGATATTTCATTTGTTTCTGATGTTTGATTGAAGAACTAACTGAGTGCATTTAAAACTTGTTTCTGGCAAAAGGAAAAAGTGTGTTGTTACATGTCATTGCAAACTTTGCTTGCTAGTTCTAATGATGATTTGTTGCCCTTGTATTTTCCTGGTGTTTCTTTGAATATCAGTTTTGAGAATAAAGGTGCAAAATGTTTCATTGCATATATTTTCAACTTCTAGATCTGTTTCTGCCTATAAATTGATCTTAATCATACAAACAATGCTAATTCTTGCCATCTCTTTATTAAAATTTAATTTCTCAAATCATGTCGCTTAGATGAAGCTTTCTTTTAGCGCTTAAAGTATCAGTGAACTCAGGAAAGTCACTCTGCTATATTATAGACTGCTTAAAGTATCAGGGAACTCAGGAAAGTCACTCTGCTATATTATAGACTTGAAAGTAAATCTCACAAGTTGTTCTCGAAGTGTGCTGTCCGATGAAGCAGAAATATGTTGCGTATTTATTTTTTACTTCAAAAACAAGGTCTTATGGTGTGTATCTATATAGTTTTATGAGTTGTTTCTATCTTAATTATTAAATCAATGCCCTGGCATACACTTTGAGACTCGATATCATTGCAGCTAGGAGTTGTTTTAGATGTTTCTTATGCATGAGGTATAAAGATGTCTCAATCCTGCACAGCTTTTGCGAGCGCCTGGCATCTGAATCAAACTTTTATTGCGGAATCTCAGAATTTCAATTTCTTTTGCACTAGCAAAAATCAATGTGATAAATTTCACATGTTGTTTTTAATATGCAGAACGCGCTGGATCAACAAATTTTAATTCTGAAGCATGTAGAAGAAATCATTCAATAATCATGTCTCTCTACTGTGAGTTCGCCATTTTATTGACATTGCAGTACAAAGCGAGGTTGTTTCTGAAGCAATTTCTCGGACCAGTTTGTTGGTTTTTGAATTGAACAGTCTCATGGAAGATGGGCATTTGTTCTTAGGCATATATTACATAAATGTATAACAGTGTTTCAGGTAAAGCAGCAGCAATGTGTCCTAAACTTTAGCCCTGGCAAGCTCATGTAAAATACAACCTCCAAAGCTATGTTTTTGTTTCTGAATATAATATCTTAAGTCCTTTTGGTTTCCAATTATTCGTAATTCCCATTTTTTGTTGATTTCGATACTTAGGGGCCATTTGTTTGCCCATAATTCAATTGCATGCAATTCAAATACAAGCTGCAATCGAAAATGCTGCATTTGAAATTGCAATTGCAAAACTTGTTTCTGTTTAACGGTCTATAATTGAAAATTGCATATGAAATTGCAGCTGTTTGGTTGCACAATATTGAAAGATACTTAGTAGTCCTACTCCTACAAATAATCTGATAAGGTTACCTCCTTGAAAACAATAAACTGTTCATTTTGCTATTATAGTATAATAATTAACATTTTATTTTTTATGATTATAATAAAATAATGATAATATTATTAGATTATTATACGATAGATATTATAGTAATTATATTCCTACAAAATAATATGATGTTATAATAATTATAGATCTTATAATCATAAAAATATATTTATGCATGTACTATTGTAATAACTAATAATTATTATGTAATAGAAAATTTTATGTAATTCCTATTATAAGATTATGGTTCCTTTTTTGCAGCTCATATGCTTATCTAATGCGGCTTCTGAGGAGTCCTTTCCAGCAAGCTAACAAAGTCTTTCCTCCCTTCAAATATTGGAGCTATGCAGTCCACTAAAACTCCAGTCACTGCCAGACCTGCCCAGCTCTGTAGAAAGATTTAATTATCCCTCACTGTCATCCATCATCGAAAGAGATTGGCCCAAGATTGCCCACATCGGGCAAGTATATGTCATGGTATCTGATGAATTAAAAATCTTTTGCTGATTCCTCTTCTCTTTTGGCACAGTAAATTTTGTTCACCTTTTTTGTTGCTCTTCCTTTCTCAATTCCATATTGCTTAAGTTAGTTAATTATGAATCCATCCCTCTTAAAACTTATTAAAATTTCTGTCTACTCGACTCATTGGTTGTAATTATCTGTTTCCATAAGTTCTATGGATTAAGATTACTATATTATGATCTAATTTATCCGATCTGGAAGAATAAATTTTTTTTTTTCAGCCTGCTTAACTCAGAACTTTATAAAGAATAAGAAAAAATAAGAGAATTGCAAAAGTATGGCTCTAGTTCACCTTTTCTTTTATTAATTAAATAAAAAATATATATTATAATTTTCTCTATTTATACCGGTGAGATTTGTTCTTACGAAATTCATTTCAAATTCCTCTTCTAGTTGGAAGAAGTTACATCTAATTTTTCCCTGATTATGAGTGATGTGTGATCAAAGCCTTTCTCAAAAAAGGAAACATTTATTTTGGCTGGCCTATTGTTTATCCGAATATTACCGTATGACCCTGACTGCTGTGTGCATCAAACTCTTTAGGGTAGATGCAGCATCATAAATCTTGAATAGTTATCTAGTTTCAAAAAATAGGAGCATCTCAATTAGAAATTGTATAGGAAAGTTATGACCTCCTAAAATTTTGATGCATGACAGCTTTTGATGTAGTAGATCTTACTCCTAGACCCTATCCAAACCTACACAAAATGGCTAAAGTGGTCCACATTGGTTTGGTGATATTTGTGGATCATTAATTTATGACCAATTAGAAAAACTAACAATTAACACTAAAAATGTGATATTTCAAAACAGGATTGGTCCAATTCATATGTTCAAATTCATGAGCCAACTTATTTTGTTCACAACACGTTTTCCAGTTAAAGAAAAGTTTGACTCCACATTAGGTTTTCTACTTCTGATGATAATTTGTGTTATTTGGATGTTTGTGGTGCCCCTTGGAACCTCAGTTTGAGGAGAAAACTGTAGGATATTCCATGGTCTTTGATCTTACTCTTTCAGCCAATGCAAATTCTCGGCATCTTTTTCTTAATTTGTTTATCATATTATATCCCACACTGATAAAGCTTTCTATGATTGCTTTGCCCTGAAGTATGACCTGTGTAACATGCTCTATAAAGCAACTCTGCTACATAAGTCTTTTCTGCAGTAAAATAATCAGGAAATTCTGTCTCACAGGTTTCTTCCAGAGGACATTAGGCTTTCTTTTATGAATGCCATGGCATGCACATTGAGGCTGTAGTGTGGTTAAAACCACATTGAGCCAAGAAAAATGGCTAGATGAAAGCTTTTTTTTATTTGAACATAAATTAGAAGAGGATAGATATGATACTCAAATTTACCGTCATTTTTTTTACATGCAGCAACTAATGCAGCTCTTATTTCCTGTCAAACATGTCTAAAAGCCACAAATGTTCTTGCTTTTTGCTGTTAGCTTAACACTAATCTATCTCAATGATGAACATTACATTGTCGCTGCCATCTACAAGTAATAGCAAGAGAAATTCAAGCTCTGGTTCCTCATATCAATAGATGTCCAGGTGATAAGTTGGCAAGATTTGAAAAAAAAAAAAAAAAAAACATGGAGTAGCCCAGGAAGCAAGTCTTCTGCAGATAGAAGGCAAAAAGCACTTGGCACAAATGCCCCTCAATATAGTCACGCTGGCTTGACAACATGCCACCATGGTTAAAATTATGGTAGCAAATAAATAGTGACCCTTTCGAGCCTGGTCCAGCCTCTAGAAACATACCTAAATTATGTCTGGCTTGGTCATTGTTTAAGTTTGAAAGGGCTTGAGTACCGAACTGGTATGGTGCGATATGCTCCATACTATCTGGTTTAGTATAGTATAATGTATCATGATTGTCGGGGTTAGGTACGATCAAACCAACCTTGTCCAGCAAACATCAGGCCAGATCTTTGACACTGAGTAGAGGGGAGACGACCTTCAAAAAGACCATCATGCAACCAATCCTCAATCATTTAGGATTTCCCAAGACAATCAAATTGGTTGAAGGATAAAAGAACACAAAAACCACAGTAAGTTTTCTTTGAAATTTAAGTGTATAAATTTGAAGTGACTTCAAAGTAGTTATGTCCATGGCTTGAAAAATTTGAACCATCACAATACTTATTCATTCAACTAGAAAACAAATGAAAATAGAACAACTGAAAGACTGATTAATTGATGCTAATACTGTGAATGCCATGTAGAATAGGGGTTTCAATTGGACTGGGTAGGAGAAGTCGGACCTAGGCCTGGTATCAACCTGACAAGGGTTGTTATTGTAGCACTATCCTATGACCTAATGTTACGGGCATGGTGTTAGCGTGTGTAAAGTATGTTCGATGAGTCAGGCTTGAGCTTGAAGTATATAGTCTCATTTGGATTATGAACTCTTCGAGCCTCTGGATTGTGACATATATGTGAGGATGATGGTGATCCCATTTGATACGTCTTAAAACCGACCACAGCCAACATGGCAAACCGACCAATCAAACCTCTCCAAGAAGCTCTCGACCAATCAGTTAAAGCCCGCCATGTGGCCAACTCAGAAGCGTGCAAAGAGTCCTTCAATTTCAAATTCTCTCCTCAACTGATGACACCTCTGCCACAATCGCAAGTGATTTCCATAACGGTATAGGCAAGATGCATGGAGCATGATGCGCAGGCAAAACGCCCTCATGAAGCCTTTCGGATATGCAATAGCCTACCAAAAACGGCCGATCCACACATCCGAATCCATCGGTGGCGGGCATCGACCCTCGCCTATATAAACCATTCCCATGAGATTCTTCAGGTAAGTACTCTCAAGCCTTCTTATGCTCGTGTGCTATCACTCTACTACACTCACAACACCTCCGCTAGTCTCTAAGAGTCTGAGAGGACCACTTTATAGATGAGGTACCATCGGATGTAGCTAAATTATTACTACTGACACTATATCCAAACAAATATCTATGATTGGAAGCTAAATCAAAAATAAGTCTTAGAAGGCTCTCCGGTATAGACCGAGTAATAGCAGGTTTTCAAAAAAAACATATTGCCAAATAAGAGATTTTGGAAGGATGTCAATCCTTCAAGTAGTAAGGTGTAGAGTGAGTCAATCATTAGGATGAAGTACTCTACTAATAGGCCAAAATTGTACTTAGCCACTAGCCCAAGTTACATTTTAGCCTTCGACCATGCATCCAAGTAGGCCGAAACACTAAGGGTGCAGACCAAATGGCTGGGTTGTTGACTGAGGGGATGAGAGCTAACGACTTAAGATGAGATTTTTAATGGAGCAAAGCCCAAAAATAGTACCATTCCCATGAGATTCTTCAGGTAAGTACTCTCAAGCCTTCTTATGCTCGTGTGCTATCACTCTACTACACTCACAACACCTCCGCTAGTCTCTAAGAGTCTGAGAGGACCACTTTATAGATGAGGTACCATCGGATGTAGCTAAATTATTACTACTGACACTATATCCAAACAAATATCTATGATTGGAAGCTAAATCAAAAATAAGTCTTAGAAGGCTCTCCGGTATAGACCGAGTAATAGCAGGTTTTCAAAAAAAACATATTGCCAAATAAGAGATTTTGGAAGGATGTCAATCCTTCAAGTAGTAAGGTGTAGAGTGAGTCAATCATTAGGATGAAGTACTCTACTAATAGGCCAAAATTGTACTTAGCCACTAGCCCAAGTTACATTTTAGCCTTCGACCATGCATCCAAGTAGGCCGAAACACTAAGGGTGCAGACCAAATGGCTGGGTTGTTGACTGAGGGGATGAGAGCTAACGACTTAAGATGAGATTTTTAATGGAGCAAAGCCCAAAAATAGTAGTTAGCTAGAAGTTACCACTATCTATAACATAGCATGAGTAGTCACACTACCCAGAACATGAGAAGAGTGTGGTACCAGTGCCTACCATGCATGATAATAGTGGCTTATATAGCATAAAATAGTAATGACAAGAGTCAAAACTAAGCAATGACACATATCTTACTACTACCTAAGATATGAGTAGAGTGGTGGCATTATCTATCATGTATAGAAATAGTAGCTCATGTGTAAGAATAAGCATAGGTCACGATGACACCTATCTTAGTAGTTGATAAGCCATTTATAAATATCATATTGTAATGCTAAAAAAGAGAAACCTTTTGGCAAATCAATCAAACCGGTTTAACTTCATCTTTATATTTTAAGTTATCCTCCTTTTAACTTTTGAATTGTATGCTTTATTTTTTCGGTAAGATTCTAATTTATCCATAGCAGTAGTAGTAGAGTACCTCATAGTCCCTGCTATACCCTATTATTTCTCTCCCAAATAGACAATGTGATGGTGGCAAGAGCCCTTAAGGTTAAGACATTTGGATTCATACTACCATTATTATCCTCCTTTTATCTCCTTTCCAGCTAATCCGAAGTCGGTGGCACATTCATACAATCACTCAACTTAGTTACTAGGCCTATTATCACTCTCCACCAGCAAATAGGGCAAACAATTGGCCGTGGATTTTTGCAATCTATCAAACTCTAAGGCAACTATCTCAGCCACTTCCCCTTGGGTAGTGGTTCCCATGCTAGTTTTCCCTCTGACCATAGCTTCCTCATCAACATGAGAATTGAGATAGGGATGAAGACTTGCTGATACTAGTCTTGCCCTTAGAAGCCTAGTCAGCTGATGGATCCTCCTCAACAACCTGCACTCGAATTTTGGGAGGAGAATTGGAGCCACTTGGTTGCTTAGAAGCCAAATTCTTTTCTCCTGAGGCACAAGGCTAAGGAGATTGTTAGCAGCTCGTTAGGCACAACGCTCTTCTTTTCTTAGACACCCTCTTGACCGGAATCCAATCCCTTCCAGCTTATTTTTTAGCTATATTTTTCTCCGTACCTCGGTTCCATCATGAACATTTGGTTCGATCCGCTCGGAGGCCTGGGTTTCGGCCCACCTGCATGGGCCGTGAGGTTAACCGCTAATTTAAAAAAGAAAGAGAGAGAAAAAACTACTTCGCTGCCGCACTTCGCTCCCCCTCCCCTCGCCCAATCCGCCATTTCCTCTCCGTCAAAACCCTAACGCTCACCCTTGCGGGCGCGCACCGGAGCTCGGAGCTCGCCCATGGCGGGGAAGACGGCAATCCTGGGGCGAGCCCATTCCCTCTTCCACAAAACCCTAGGCCCTAGTACCCCCTTCCGCGCCGCTATCTCCACTTTGCCCCTCCTCTCCCAGGAGCCCCAGCTCCAGGAACCTCCCTCCTCCACCTCAGCCACAGGCGGCGCCGCCTCCCCGCTTCCCCCGAACCCCTCCACGGGGAGCCCCTTCTACCAGGAGAACTGGCGCGTCCCGAACCCCGGACCCGCCCTTGTGCTCGGCGGTCAGTCCCTCGTACCCCTGGGTGGCTCCGCCTCCACCCGGATGATGGCCTACTCCCAGACCCTCGACATGGCCAGCCTGATGAACGTCTTCGCTGACTGGATGACGTCGCAGCGGTGGTCGGACCTCAAGCAGCTGTTCGAGTTTTGGATCCGATCGCTGGATGCCGCCGGGAAGCCCAACAAGCCCGATGTCCACCTCTATAATCACTACCTGAGGGCGAATCTCATGATGGGGGCGACCGCCGGAGAGCTGTTGGATCTGGTGGCACAGATGCAGGAGTACCAGATTGCGCCGAACACTGCCTCGTATAATTTGGTGCTCAAGGCCATGTTCCAGGCTAGAGAGAGTGAGGCAGCCGAGAAGTTAGTCGACCGGTGAGATATAATAGCTTTGCTTACCCTTATTCTTTTGTTCAGCGGAATTTGGCGTTTGTTTGATTTCTGTTGTAAATTCTTATGGCTTGGAAACAATTCTTTTTATTTTAATGTTGATTGAGTTGCTGTCTATGCTTTTCGCTACCGATGATTTTTCCAGCAGTGGAATTCATGTAATGTTGATGACTCGGCTGTTTCAGTGCATTTTTTTGCATGCTATTTACACTTGATAGTGATGAAAAGAGGGGGAAAATGACTCTTTTATTTAGTGTCTCCCTCGCATTTGTAATGCTTTATGGTGTTTTGTAGGATTAGTCAATTGCTTGACTTGTTGTTGCTAGCAGGGGCAGCTTATTTTGATCAAGTTTTTCTTGAATTGATTACCACTTGATTCAGTTTATGTCATTCTGTAATTACTGTTGAAGTGGGCTTTCACTATGTATAGAAAACGAGCTCTGTTGCAATGTTGGTTCGGGGTTTGGAACTGAGGATCAATTTATTTTAATTTAGAAGAGTTTTGATGTGATTTCTCATAGGATAATTAGTTATGGGCTCCAAGTTTCTTTAAGCTTAGATGTTTTGGGTAACTTCTAAGTGGAATCCTTCACTTCAGTACTTGAAAATTTAAGATGTAAATATATTACCTAAACTTTGCTATGTACCTTGGAATGCTTCAGGGTACAAAAGTCAAAGTCGATGCTATATGAAGTTGAGATCTGAAACTCAAATCAGCTTCTTCCTAGCATATTCTGGATGCCACTGAAAGAAATTATGCATTAGATACAATGGCAGTTGGGCTCAGGTTGTTATGCTTCTATTGTTGTTACTATTATTAGTGAGCTGGAATGAATTTACTCATTATACATCATTTAAATAAAATAATTTTATGAAAATAATAAAAGATAAAATGATTTGATAAATTTGAAGAAAGTGGGAAAAAGGATGAAATAGTTATGTTAGCGAACAACAAAAATAATGATGGGTGGAAAAGGTTCAAGTTAACCTGTAATTTGATATTCATGAGGGGTTTATTCATCTTAGAGTTGGTTATGTCAGATGCAGGTGGGATCTCAAAGGGTGTTGTAGTGTTGTGATGCAATTAGTTTTTCTTGCTGGAATATGTTAGTAAGTGTTTTCTATGCTTGTCTGTATTTAGATGAAAGCTACTAGGTGGATTCAAGGGATGAGTTTAGTTTTTATGGCCCTATAAGTTGAATTAACAATGTTATTTGTGTAGATTATTCTATAAATTAAATAGGATAATACATGCTGATTGAGGGCATCTTTTTGTATGGTGCAATTTGTGCTGCCAAATTCTTTTGGGAATAGTAGGTAATAACCTATAATAACCCTGTATTATCCTAGTCAATCATTTTGTTAAGTTGGCAGATTAAACAGATGCCTTCTTTTGAATGGTTGACAATTGACATTCCTTGATATTTTTATATTTCTGGGTGCTGGGACTGGTTCTTCAAAATATATAAACTATCTCAAGGGTTCTTCAAAAGATTTTAAAATTATAAATCAAGAAATGTGTTCTTTACAAGATGGTGATATGGGATATTAAAATCCCATACATAATGTTCAAGTAGAGGACTTAAGGAGATGGGGTGTCATTAAGCTTGCCATTGTGACACAGCCCAAGATGGATCATTTGGAAACCATTCAATTATGCCATCAATTAAGAGTTGTTCTTTTTGGAGGAATAATCAATGCAACATTTTGAACCCCATGAAAGCTTTTGGATCCTTTTGGAACTCTGGAACATTTGAGTGTGATAGGAAAAACAACTGTACTCTTTTGATCCTCATAAGGAAGTAGAGGTACCATGTTATCTTTTGCCGCTTTACATTTTAGAGATTGTACACAGATTAGTAGATAAAACTGGTTGAGTGCTTCATATTAGATGAGGGTGACCAAAAAGGAGAGATTGAATAATACATAGAAAATCCTAATGCATCTTAAAATTTTTTACTATGATTCTCCAACCTGATGACATCTATCAAATATCAATCATCTTCATCTCTAGTAATAAAATACTCTGGAAGAAAATACAATGTTACATTAAGACGTAATTGCTTACTGACCTATCTAAAATAAGTTAATAACTTACGCATACAATTCAACAAAATAATAGCAGTCAGTGTATGCAGATTAGTTCAGGAATGATGTTAGTCACGACCTAGGCAATGTCACCGTGTGCAGGTTGAGCAATGATGAAGATTACTCAGGTAGTATGGATCATAATTGGGAGAAAGGTTGACTAGTTTATGGCTGGTGAGGATAAATTGTATAAAGGAAAAGGATATCCAGACCTTATCAAAATTATTGTCAGAGAATTTTAAGACATAGCAACCACAAGAAGGGAGTTAATTCTTAATCAGTGGAACAAATTTGTGTATCAAGTAGAAGCATTTAGAATTGATTAACTCTCTCTCTCTCTCTCTTTCTATCCTTTTCTATTGTTGAGGGGTGGGGGGGGGGGGTTAGCATCTGCATTTTACCTTTGCAAATGACCGTTTATTGTTTGACTTCAGGATGCTGCAGACAGGCACTTTGCCAGATGATGAATCATATAATTTGGTTATAGGTCTTCTGATTTTAGTGAATCAAATTGATTCTTCCTTAAAATATTTAGATTTGACCCTGAAATCGGGTTTCATGGTGTCATCGAGCATTTTTTCGGATTGTGTACGGAGCTGTGTTAATGCTGGGAGATTGGATGCATTGTCATCTATCATAGAGAAATGCAAGGTACAAACCAAGTTAGTTTGTTTAGTTTTAAGCTTAAAATGCTGATTGATGAAAATGCACTAGAATTTCATTGTTCTTGATTAGGATACTCTTCTGTTTCACTGGATTTTAGACTGCCATGGTGAATTGGGCTGGCATCATTCTTTCACCAAACTAGTCGTCTTCAAATCAACTTTCAATCTATTATCAGCTACATTATTGCTGATACTGACTTTTTTTCTGTTTGCTGATCTTACAGATGACAGACCAAAACAAAGCCTTGTGCCCTGGTTGGAACTTATGCAACTACATTGCTGATGTTGCATTGCAAGCAGACAATAGCAAATTGGCGTACTTTTCCTTGGAATTTCTGGCTCGATGGATTGCTCGTGGTGAGAATGCTAGACCACCTGTTCTTCTTTCTGTGGATGAAGGGTTAGTCGTGTCAGCTCTTGGTACTGCTGGTAGAACATACGATTCTACTCTTCTAGATGCTTCTTGGTCAATTTTGCGGCGTTCCTTGCGTCAGAAAAGGGCCCCAAATCCAGAATCTTACCTTGCAAAGATATTTGCACATGCATCATTGGGAAATCTGCAACGTGCTTTTAGTACCCTCAATGAATTTGAAAATGCATATGGGAATTCTGGGGAAGTTGATCAGCAGCTTTTTTCTCCTTTTACTTCTTTATATCCACTGGTTCTTGCTTGCTGCAAAAATGGCTTCTCGACATTGGACTCGGTATGCTTGCAGTATATTAAATATTGTGTCATGCTTTCAGAACCTGGGCATGTCTTTAATCATAAGGAAGTTTTGCCATGATGCACGTTGTCACCATGCTCCCTGCGTTATTCACTTGTAAATGCTAAATTTGGTAATGAAGGTAATGATGTCAAAGCTTAAATATTAAATACACACATATAATATCATAATAAAGAGTTGTACTGTTTTTAGTTGTGCCTTCAACATTACCACTGAGTTATGAGTCATATAATGTAACAATTTCCAGAGGCAGAGTTGGAATATCTGTTCTTCACTGCAATAAATAAGCCTTGGTAACTTTACAACCACCCTAATTAATTTGTGTCTGGTTTAGGTCTTCTTTTGCATTTTCATTGCTGTCTATAACACACTGTTGTTAAAGTTCTAGTGATTTTTATGTATTATTTTAACAACTTTTTTTTGTACCCAATTCATAATGTTTCTCATGTATCCAAATTCATGATTTGTTATTCTGCAATATTTCTGCAAAACCATCTTGGAATTATGATGCGTGTGCCCAAGTTTGTCGTCAATCGCTACATAGTTAATGTTGACTCCCAAGCTTGTCGCTAACCACTACATAGTCTACACTGACAGTTCTAGGAGTATTGTTGTTAAATTATGGTTCATTTACATTGTGTTTAATCAGTGAATTGGATCTTATTAGCTCTTTATGTCATGCAGTGTGAGATTATTATTGTGTTGGTCATAGATGAGTTTCTTCATTAACTCTATTGGTTAAAATCGTTCAGGTGTATTTTCAATTGGAGAATTTGAGCCGTGCAGATCCCCCTTACAAGTCTGTTTCTGCTCTCAACTGTGTGATATTAGGTTGTGCAAACAATTGGGATCTTGACCGGGCGTATGAGACTTTTGAGGCCATCACTGAAAAGATGGGATTAACACCTGATATACATTCTTATAATGCTTTAATGCGTGCTTTTGGAAAGCTCAAGAAGGTTAGAATCTCTAAGTTCTTTCTAAATACATTTTTGATATTTTAATTTGTTGAAATGTTTGTCCCTGAAAATTTCAATATTTTCTGTGGCAGACAGCTGAAGCTTCGAAAGTCTTTGAGCATTTAGTAAGCTTAGGTGTTAAACCAAATGCAACAACATATTCATTGCTTGTTGATGCACATCTTGTCAATCGAGATCCAAAAGCTGCTTTAGCTGTAACTGATGAGATGGTACAATGTCTCGTTGAGTATTCAGTTGGCTTGTCAAATATTGTGTTGGTCTCTTTTTTCACAAATGAACTAATGTTTTGGGATGATTGCTTATTGGACAGGTTGAGGCAGGATTTACACCTACTAAAGAGATGTTGAAAAAGGTGCGAAGACGCTGCTCTCGAGAATCAGATTTTGATAATGATGAGCATGTACAGTCTATAGCTCAAAAGTTCAAGATCCGAATGGGTGGTGAATTTCGTAGAGAGATGCTATACAACCTGGAGTACAGCACTGATTATTAGAAAGAGGTAGCTCTCCTAGTATCACTTCTAAGCTCATGAGTCCATCATTTGAACAACCATACCCCCCCTCCCCCCTCCCCCTCTTCTTTTTTACTTTGCCATTTTTTCTCTTTTTCTTTGATCTGGTGGCTACAAAAATCAACCGACATCATCAGTCTTCGGAGATCAGGAACATTGTTTGACAATACAACAGCCAGCCATCTCAGCCACGGTTAACTCCGGCATGCTATCACCCAGCAGTTTCATTTTCCTCCACTGAATCTGATCATTGTGTTGTTGCATTTAACATCGGATACTCCAGTCATATCTAAAAGCCAATAAGAGCAAGGTGAACAAGCATCATTTGGCACTTTATATGTCATAATGGTATTTGTTTTCAGCTAGCAAGCTTTTCTTGCTACTTTGCTGTGATTGCTGCTTGGTTTTTGGATTCCATTGAATATCAGGTCTTCAATCAAATTGGGAAATTATAATTTTATTTTTTTTAATTTTACCAGGCTGCTCCATCTGTTAACCGGCTGCCGGTGAAATGCAACCATCCCAGTCTGTACATTACTTATTTGTAAGCAATTTTGACCAATATTTGAAGAGAAATGTATAGGATCGTGAACAAATTTTATCGGTTTGTTTCCCTTTAATTATTACCCAGCCTCCGGAGTTGTGTTGAGCTTTTATTTAGTAGTTTATCTGGGCCATTTGGATGAAACCGGATGCTAGGATTTCAGAATAAAGACTTAATGTTCTCAAGATCAGAAGGAATCATTTGCTTAACAAGTCTGGGGTGCTTCACCTCTTGTTACTACTGATACTCTGGGTTTGTCTATCTATCTAAAAAATGTTTTTTTTGCTGGAAATTTTTTCCTGCATTGTGTATTACTGCACTGAGATATGGACTAAACTTTGTATGAATATATAATCCTTCAAAATCTTAATGGTGTCCCTCTTCTGAAGCAGAGTTCCCATCTGTTGGCTTTTGCGTTGTTCAGCAATTTAGAACTACTAAATTTTGTCGTCGGTATTTGATGCTAGGTCCATTTGAATCTTATCATTTCAGCGTATCAACGCAATCCGGCTGAAACTCACCCCCGAGAAAAATGATGAATATTTGTTTAAGTTGGATTCTATTATATTAAATTACTCCATTAACATATCAAAGTTCACATTTTGGAACATTTGGTATCTTGCAGCCATTTCACTTATGAGCTTAACCTTCAACGAAACATGAGAAAGCCAATTAAAGCAGTAAGCCAGAGCAGAACACATGGCCAGTGTGACATAATTCGATGCGACTCTTGTGATGAATTCTGGGGTAATTCACCCATTTAAGGTGAGCTGTTTGAGCAATATGAGGTTTAAGTTACCATCCAATGAGATACAACTATTGAACCTTGGTTTGCTCTGGTACTGCTTTTCTTTTTTGTTGGTTCATGAAATATGTTTGAAGGGCTAAGATTGAACAACCAGCTGGGTGGTCTCATATTTTATCGGAGATGCCAATTATAAGTAGAGTTCTATTGTTTTCTTGATGGAAAAGAAGATTCTATTGTAAATAGACGAAGATCAGACCCAAGACTCCTCTGTCTACAGTAATAGATGGATCTAATAAATTTCAACACGTAACTGCAATGCTTTCCTTCTTTTTTAATCTTGTATTCAACTCTAGCGTAATGTTTTTGTTATTCATACTCATCCGCCATTTGTCCTCTCTTTCTCAATCGCACATTTGATTTCCTCGCTAAAAAAAAAGCTCAAATGGCAACTCAATCTCAAACTTTTTCATAGAAGAACAAAAAAAAAAGAAAAGCAAAGATTCTTATGATATCTACATGAGGAGTTTTTTTTTGAATTTTTTTAATTTTTTTTTAAAGAGAGAAACAAATGGGAGATCATTGTGCTTGTAGTTAGATTTGAATGGATTTGAACCCTTAATTTATTCGCTGGGTAAATCTTGAGTACTTATACAAGATCAAGAAACCTAAATAATACTTTTCGGCTATAGCCATTTTGGATGAGGTTATGTATTGTTACAAACCCTGTAGTAGTATAATATAAAATGTGCATGACAGGCTCAGCCCCTCTCTTTATCATCACCTGGGAAACTTCAATTGCCACCCTTGCTTTTCTTATCCTCAACAAACCCTTTGTTAAATCATGGTATAAGCTTGTTTACATCTCTTTAACCTTTCCAGAAACTCTATATTCCTCTAACCAAAAGGCCATAAATCAAATTAGCCCTCTCTTTGCCAATTTTACCGGACAACATATAACCACCCAAAATCCTCCCTTCTTTGCAAATCTGAGTGATCACCACCCTATAAGAAGGCACATTGCAACACAGATTCTTTTGAAGTTTATTGTTAGTTGATCATAGTGTTTATAATTAAATTGATTGAATTTAGAGCTTTAGCCTAGCAAAGATGTTAAGGCTTAAACTAAGTAGTTTATGAAGACCCGAGTGGGTATGTCTTTAGTCTCATATCAGCTCGACATGGAATATGATCTCGAGTACCTAAGTAGAGCCAAAAAAAAAAATTCAAATAATACTTCCTAGCTAGCTTTTTCAACGAGATTATGAATTGTCATAATTTTACATCCAATTCAAGCCCCTATCATCTTGTTCTGAAGCTTGGATGCATCTACCGAGTTCTCAGCTTCTCAGAACCCAACCACCAGAAACCAAGAGATAGCCTCACTCGGCGTAATAAAATGCCCAACTTTGCCACCGCTATGTTGGCAGCATCAGCTAACCTCCCTTTTTGCCAAGAGTTTCATCAATGTGATTCAGAATCTCGACATTGTAGAGGGAATTGTTGTCCTAGGAGTGCATGAGCTGCAAGAGCTCGGTGCACTTTTGATCTCTCGGGTGATGAGGCAAGGTAACAAGGCAAGCGGAGAGCATGTCATGAAGGAAGGATCAAAAGAGGAGGATGTTACAGGCCTTACTAAGGATGTCGAGGAGCTGTGACATGGGCGAGGGAGGAGTAGCAGCGGCGAAAGAAGAGGTTGGAAGCGGCGGGTGGGCTTCCAGGAGAGGGGTAACTTGTGCAAAGGAAGAGCTTGTGGAAGGAGGAAGGCGGAGTTTTTGGAGGTGAGAGCGGAGTTTTGGGTCGGGGGCGTCTTTCTATTGGTAGGGGATGAGGTAAAGGCAAAGAAGAAGGCAGTGTCAATGGGAAGGTACGTAAGGGGGGTTGTTGGAGGTGGAGAGTTCGGAAATAGAAGGTGAGGAGGAAATCATGGGCCAGGCCGTAGGCCTATACTATATTCATTTGTAGTTGGGTGTCGGGCCAAGCCTATTCTTGAATATTTTTAGGCTCAAGCCTAGCCTATGATCTGCTCTAGTTGTACATAAATAGCTATTCAGATTAAAAAATAGCAAAAAATAAATAAAGCAAATAAAATGCAAATAGTGGAGATGCAGGGGACCCAACCTTGTATATCCCCAACAATGGCAGGGGTTCGGTAATTTTATTAGATTATAAAATGCAAAGGAAAAATAAAAAGCCAATAAAAGGAAGATAGTGGAGATGCAAGGGTTCGAACCCTACAAAGGGATTAAAACATAGCTGCATGCAAAGCAGGCGCTCTACTATTTGAGCTACATCCCAAAGGCTAGTAGTGGGCAAGTCGCCCAAATAAAATAATAGGAAAAGAAAAAAAAATAAAAGGCAAATAAAACAAAAATATTGGAGATGCAAGGATCGAACCCTGTACCTCTGCCATCTGAGCTGCATCCCCGTGCAACAATGCTAAATATTACTGGTCTCTAATGTTGCTCTGTTCCTTCTCCCCTATTACATGTCCGATAGAAAATTGATCTAACCTTAGTTGTGGCAAGAGATTTTAATTCTAGGTCATGTATTGATTAGAGCCTTTTTTTAAATAGCAGAAAGCTTTCTAAACCTCATTATATCAATTATGTTGAGATCGAGATGAACATAGATCTTAGATTTATCTCAGCCAATATCATAAATTAGGAATTATGAAGTGAATTATGAGGGTTCGAAGAAGGCCCACCAAAATACTTCATGTTGCCGCAAGAGAGAGTGATGCGTAAACATCTTCTGTTGGAGGTCAACTAGCTCCTCCTCTAAAAAGGCACCACTACTATTTTCCCTTTCCTGAAGATTGGCAATAGATGCTTCCACCACCTCCGGGCATCTAAAAATATCACCCACCACCTCTCATTTCCATCTTTGCAGCCTCTGCTTGGTGAGCTCTAGTTTCTGGATGATCCTCCGTATAGCATCCCCTTACACCAAAACCTTCCACACCCCCTGGACGATGTCCCAGGATTGAGGATACGATAATCACATCTTCTTAAACCATAACAGGCTATGATGACAGGTGCTCAAGACTGTGCTAATCAAAATAGCGCAAGTCTTCACTCCTCTCCCAGATGATCTACCTTTTCTTCTTTATTTGTCCTCTTTTTCTCTTTCTCTCTCTCTCTCATGTTCTATTTTTCCTCCCTTTATTTTGTACTGATTTCCTTTTTAATGGAACTTGTGCTGGTCTTTTGCAACATTTTGCACAAAAAAAAGACTATTCTCGTAGGAGTATTAAACTGGAAGCTGACATTTGTAACTTAAGGAACATATGGAAAAGATAATAAAATTGAAGTTTCCAAGAATGCCAAGCATTATAATTTTATGCTTTCATAGTCTATAGTTGTATTTCTCACTTCTATTGTTTGAGCTTGATGAAAATATTACTATCGTTTCTTAAATCTTCGACAAGGTATGATAAAGTTTATATGTACTATTATTCAAGTTTGATCCAACCAAAATCCAACTCAACCTGACCCATTGTCATCCTCTTTCCCTCGAACAGCCTAATGACGAGCTTTGCTAAGATATGCTTAGAACTGCCAAAATAAAATCCTAGAACATCAAGGCCCATCTAGCATTCCCTTTCATCAGCCCTCTTGAAATCTTGTTTCTTTTGGAAGAAACTTGGTTTCGCCAGCAAACACATAAATTTGTCAAACAGCATCCTATATGGCACTTGAGGGTCGATCGTCTTAGTAGTCACATCTCTCTACTTATTTGTCAGATATTTTACGTTCAATACTCGGGTAATGCATTCAGAAAAATTTAGACCTGGATAATTAAATCCAAGTTGGTCCATCCTTTTGTCTCTCAAACAAAAATAAAAGAAAATAAAACAAAATTTAAACAAAAATTACAAATGCATGGTGATCCATTTGGTACGATACCTTTAAGAGGTTGAATAATGAGCTAACAATCCAGCATTGGTAAGTCCAATAAACTTTTAGGGCTCGTTTGGTTCGCGGAAAAAGAAGGGGGGAAAGTGTAGTGAACGGGAAAGTAATGAGATGCCTCTTGTTTGGTTGGAGTTTTCAAAGGAGAGAGAAGGAAAAGTTGTATTCCTATAGAAATATGATTCCCACATTTCATGGGAAAGTCTTTCCCATGAGAAACATGGGAAAGTTACTTTCCCATGAGGCGGGAAT
>JAOXJJ010001225.1:0-20874 GCA_025769935.1 Phoenix roebelenii
TTTGTTCTTTAGGAAGATTGTGAGATTACATGGCATGCCTAGAACCATTGTTTCGGATAGAGATGCTAAGTTCTTGATTTACTTTTGGAAGACTTTGTGGTGTAAGCTAGGTACCAAGCTTTTGTTTCTACTACTTGTCACCCACAAACTGATGGTCAAACCAAAGTTGTGAATAGGACTTTGTCTGCTTTGTTGAGGGCTATGATTAAAAAGAACATCAAAATATGGGAGGATTGTTTGCCACACGTTGAGTTTGCTTATAATCGTGCTATTCATTTTGCTACTAAGTTTTCACCGTTTGAAATTGTTTATGGTTTTAATCCTTCGACTCCATTGGATTTATCTCCATTACCTGTTTCTAAGCATGTTAATTTGGATGGAAAGAAAAAGGCTGAATTTGTGAAGCAGATACATGAGAAGGCAAGGCTCAATATAGAGAGGAGAACAGAGCAATATGCAAAATAAGCCAACAAAGGGCGACATAAGCTGATTTTTGAACCCGGAGATTGGGTTTGGTTGCATATGATAAAAGAGAGATTTCCGGCGCAAAGACATTCCAACCTGCTTCCAAGAGGGGATGGTCCTTTCCATGTTCTAGAGCGCATCAATAACAACGCTTACAAGCTAGGTTTGTCCGGTAAGTACAATGTTAGTGCTACTTTCAATATTACTGATTTGAGTCCTTTTGATGTAGGTGATGATTTGAGGGCAAATCCTTTTCAAGAGGAGGGGAATTATGCAAATAATGGCATGACTACAAAGGAACCCGTTCAAGTTCCAACTGGGATAGTTACAAGAGCACGAGCTAAAGTGTTCAAGGAGGCATTAAACGAGATGGTTAAAGAAGTTTGGGCTCAAGCAAATTGTGGAGCTCCATTGAAAGTGATGAACATGTTCCACAAGGCTGGAATTTCATAATTCAAAGCTGTGGAATAATCCGAAAGAAATCCTCAAAGATTGCAGCACAATTGGAGTGTTATTGGGGCTTAGTTTCCATCCTTGGTTGCTTTCCCGTTTTGACTCATCAAGGAGAATAAGTGGCTGCATTCAAGCAACCTTTTCAAGACAGCTCATTTACTTTCCTTATTTGATATTTTAGGTTCATAATTTTGGTTTTGTAAGAAGAAAGGAATCAGAAAATTCCTTGTTTCCTTTTTAGTTGTTTAGGCGAATTTAAGGCAACCTATTTTGGGATTTTCTTTTTTTCACAGCTGCAAATTCATGGACCTTTTGTATTTAAAAAGCCTTTGGCTTACTCGAAGGGCAGATCATATTTTTTCAGAAAATTGGTGAGTTTTTATTCTCTTTGGTTCTTTGAAGGACTATTCGAACTTATCAAAATTTTCTGTGGTATTCATCATTGATTTATCAAAAGGATTCCCACTACCGTTTGTGGCGTCTTCCTTATGTCGCGGCACCTGGGATCAAGGCTGGATCGGATGCGGATCAAGGTATAAACCAGATTAAGTCGCTGGACGGGTTCGAGGTCTGACCGTGCTCTCTGGAGATTTGGGATACTTGGAAACCAAATCTAGGCCCTGGGATCACCTAGGGAAATGTGCGCAAAATCTAGGAGGGATACTCAAGAGCATGGGGCCATAGGCACGTGCTCCAAGGCATGTATTGTTGAGAATACATGCTGGTTCATCATCTGGAGGAAAACTGCTGCAACGAGTCTGATTCGGTGTTGAGGGCTTATCTCAAAGCATGGGCTGAATCCGGAAAGTTGGGATCCACAGAAATGCATGCCATTGATGGAAGTACGTGGCATATATCTCCAAAAGGCAAGGGACACGTTTTAACATGTTTTTATAACTGAACGTGTATGGTTAGAAAACATGGTTGTAACGCTCTTTCCACGCGCTTTCACTTTGAGGGACATTTGGAGAAATCTACAGAAGTCCGTTAAAAGTGGAAAAGGTGCTATCTAAAAGGATTTTTCGTTCCGAATCCAACGAATCTAGTTTCATAGTAATCTGGGTTCGTTTGGGGAAAGAACTTGGCTGTTTTATCTGATTGCGTAGAATCATGCGGGAATGGGGGTTTTCCTATCTTATCTCGAATTCATCCTTATCTTGTAGAGAGAGAGGGGAGTTCGTGAGGGGCTTGTAACATGTGGTTACTCCTCTACAAAAAGGACCCTCAAAAGGAAAGGGGAGGCATCTGGTAGAGCTGGAGAGACCAGGAGAGTTTATTGTAATCTGTTGAGTGGTTATTCAATAAAGTTCTCTTTCCCTGTATTTCTCCTTCTCCTTCATGGTATTTTCTGGTGTCGTGCTTCGCTGCATTATTATTATTGTTGTTAGGCGTGACCTAAGTCATAGGGACTAGGTTCCCACGCTAGGAAGGCTGATCGGTTCGCTTTGGTTGACTGAGCCGCATGTTATTGGGATCCGCTCTAAGATCCCTTCATCCGTGACACTTGGTATCAGAGCCATACCAGAAACGAAGGAGACGACCTCTACGGTAGCTTCCATGGTCTGAATGGTGGATGCATCATCTTCAATCGTGGATCTCGATCCTGCCTTAAGAGGAGGTACGGCGGTGGGTAGAACACATCCAGTTGATGACTCCCTACAAGGGTTACGCATTGCATCTCCGGTTATCTCTGCCAACAATCGATTACGGAGGTGTGAGGCCCAAATAGCTGAGGTTGAAGAGCGAAGGAGGACCTTGAGGGTAGGGACGCAACCCTCCGAGAAGATCGTCGCTCAGCTGAACCAGATTTCATTCGATATGGAGAAGCGCTATATGGAAGTGCTGCGGCATAGCAAGGAGTTGGAGACCATAGTGAAGGCTCTCCAAAATCAGGTGGTTGACCTTTTAAAGAAAAGTACCACCACGGGCGTGGCCTCTTCTCCATTGACAATGGAGGTCGCAAGAGAGACCACGCGCCCCCTACACAAGCTTGATGTTCCCAAGCCATAGGAGTTCTGTGGACGGTGGTCCGCAAAGGAGGTGGATAACTTTCTTTTTGTTGTAGAACAATACCTGCAGGTCACCGGCGTAAGAGAGGAAGCCATGAAGGTGAGCACAACAGCCATGTTCCTGAGGGATGTGGTGATGCTTTGGTGGTGACGTGGGGCTAACGATGTGAAGCGAGGGCCTGTTCCAATCACCACTTAGGCACAGTTCCAAACTGAACTTCGGAAGCAATTCTTCCCCACGTTTGCAAAGGATGATGCTCGAGCATGACTACGATGACTCACGCAAAAGGGTGATGTGCATGAGTATGTGCGAGAGTTCAACAAATTGTTGTTGGAGGTACCAGACCTCAGCAACAAGGACTCTCTCTTCATTTTTCTTGATGGGCTCAAGCTGTGGGCCAAGATAGAATTGCAGCGAAGAGGAATCTAGAGTTTGAACAAGGCGATAGCTCAAGCGGAGGCTATCATCGAGTTCAAGACTCAACCCACAGCTCCCAAAGCCCAAGCATCGAAACAGGGCAAAGGTGGGGGAGCGAAATCAAGTCACAAGGGAGGTACAAAAGGCTCGAATCCGGGCTCCTCGAGTGGAGGGGCTTCCCAAGCAAAGGGCAAAGGGGCGGCGCAAGGTACCAGCACCATCTCATGCTATATTTGCAATGGACCGCACAAGGTAATGAACTATTTATTGAGGGGCAAGATAGCATCTATGGCGGTGGAGGAGAAGCAAGAGACCGACCAAAGGATGGGCTCACTCAGTCTCAATTCCCTGAAGGCCAAGGGGCCACGAGGTCTGCTCTATGCACCTTTCTGCATTGGTGGTCACACCTTCTAGGCACTTATTGATACGGGTGCCACTGACTTCTTCGTGGACCTAGCTACGGTAAAGAGATTAAATCTGAAGATTGAACATGATGAACACACGTTCAAGGCGGTCAACTCCGCAGAAGTGGCTACCAGCGGAATGTCGAAAGATGTTGAGATCCAATTCGGCACATGGATCGGACTGGTGACAGCGGTGGTTGCACCGATCGACGGCTACGAGGTGGTCATCGGCATGTCTTTGCTTACCCGGCTACAAGCCATGGTAAAGCCGGATTCAGATGTGGTGGTGGTCCTGAATCCGAGTGGAGCTTGTGTAGTTCCAAGGAAGCGAGTTAAAGGGTTTAAGTTAAAAAATATACATGATATTGGTTTGACCATTGGCATCCCCTTGGTCCTTCTATTGAGGTGTTTGGGGAAAGGTTTATCTATGATTCTGGCCTTGGGTAGAATGCCAAGGTGGAGGCTATTATTGACGGCCAGGAGTGGCACTGGCCTATCTCTCGCTCCCCTGCATGGCTTGAGCTCATTAGTAATACTCCTACTTCATTCCGGCCAGATAGCAGAAGGTCGAATGTCTTGTAGTGGATTGATGCTCTGAAGGGTTACTTCTTTGTTTGTGGTGTTTGGGAGTCGTTGCGCCCGCGTTATAGTAGAGTGGACTGGTGGAAGCATGTTTGGCATAGCCAATCTATTCCAAGGATGTCCTTTATTCTTTGGTTAGCCATCCGGGATGCCTTGTATACTCAAGCTAAGCTTATACGCTTTGGCATTATTCAGGTCGCCCAATGTGTTTTGTGTGGGGGTGGGCATGAGGATGTGGATTATTTATTTTTTGAGTGCCCATTCTCTCAGCACATCTGGTCCGTTCTTTGTGCCAAGTGTAATATACCGTGGGCCTCGCATAGATGGATGGATACGATCTCTTGGCTTTCTCACATGGATGGTTGTTCACTCTTGGGTCGAACTGCAAAGCATATAGTGGCAGCTGTGGTCTACTACATTTGGAGGGAACATAATGCTCGTTTATATGGCGATGGCCCTACATATGAGTGTGTTCTTCTGAGAGAGATTACTTTTTGTAATGTGACTCGGATTAATCTCACACGGGGTGTGATTCCATCTCCTGCTAATAGATGGCTTCACAGTTCGTGGGGATTCTCTGATGATATCTTTTGATACTCTCATCATTTTGTTCTTACAAGCTTTGTAGTTAGTTGTTGTGGCTAGAGGGGTATGCCCTCCTAGCCTTTGATTTCTAGGGTATGCCCCTGTGCATTTGTACGTCATTTCTTCAATTTGGATATATACACACTTACTTTTATCCAAAAAAAGAAGCAAGTTAAAGGGACTCTGCAGCGAGTCCTATCGGTGATGCAACTTGCTCAGGAGCTGAGAAGGGGACTTCCAACATATATTGCGTCCCTTCAGGAGGAAGAACTACTAGAAGGAGAGGAGATTCCAGCACCCATCGAGGGTGTTCTCACTGAATTCGGGGATGTGATGCCCCCCGAGTTACCCAAGCAATTGCCGCCAAAAAGAGAAATCGATCATCAAATTGATTTGGTGCATGGAGCACGTCCACCAGCTCAAGCACCATATAGGATGGCCCTACCTGAACTCTAGAAGCTGAGGAGGCAGCTAATGGAGTTGGTGGACAGCAGGTTCATTCGACCTTCAAAGAGTCCGTATGGAGCATTGATACTTTTTCAAAAGAAGCACGATGGTTCGTTGAGACTCTGCATCAACTACAGGGCCCTCAACAAGCTCACGGTGAAGAACAAGTACCCCATTCCACGGATTGATGATTTGTTCGATCAACTTGGCAAGGCACGATGGATTTCCAAGTTGGATCTTCGCAGTGGGTACTATCAGGTTCACGTTGCAGAGGAGGACATTGAGAAGACTGCATGTGTGACAAGGTACGGGAGCGTCGAGTACCTTGTCATGCCTTTTGGCCTCACCAACGCGCCAGCAACTTTCTATGCTTTAATGCAGCGTGTACTCCAGTTCATCAATAAATTCATGGTAGTATACTTGGATGACATTGTTGTGTACAGCCGGACGTTGAATGAGCATGTGGCGCACCTGAGGCAAGTCTTCTCCACCTTACGGCAGCACCAGCTCTTTGTGAAGAGGGAGAAGTGTGTGTTTGCGCAGCGGAGAGTGTCATTTCTTGGGCACATCATCGGGGATGGAAGGCTTATGATGGATCCCTTGAAAATTTTAGCCATAGTTGAGTGGGAGGTACTTACACGTGTTACATATTTACGCTCTTTTCTTGGCTTGCCAAATTACTATAGGAGGTTCATCACCGGATATTCGAAGTTATACGGCACACTGACGGACTTGTTAAAGAAGGATCGACCATAGCGGTGGTCAAACCAATGTTAGGAGGTGTTTGATCGTCTCAAGCAGGCGGTCACAGAGGAATCAATCCTCGTGCTACCAGACTTTTTCAATTTTTTTGAAGTCCACACCGACGCATCGGATTTGCCATTGGAGGGGTGCTCATTCAGGAAGGGCACCCAGTGGCCTACGAGAGTTGGAAGTTGAACGACACCAAGCGCAGGCATACGGTTCATGAAAAGGAGATGACAACGATTGTGCACTGTCTTCGAACCTGGCGTCCTTCCCTCCTCGAATCTAAGTTTATGGTGTGCATGGATAACGTGACCACAAGTTACTTTCAGACCCAGCCAAAGCTCATCCCCAAGCAGGCGAGATAGCAGCAATTTCTCGCTGAATTCGATTTTGACATCGAGTACAAACCGAGCCAAACTAATTTGGTCCCTGATTCCTTGAGTAGGAAGGCCCAGTTGGCTACAGTTTCTTCCTTTTCCAGACCAGCATGGAGAGGGTCAAAACCGAGATGGAGAAGGATCCATGGGCCACTTCCATGGGTGAACTCATCAAAGACGGCAAGGCGCGCCGTTTCTAGACCGAAGGAGGGCTGATTTTGACATGAGGGCGACGTGTCTATATGCCTTCAGGTGGAGGACTGAGGTGCGAGGTGTTGCAAGAACACCATGATTCTATGTGGGTGTGACACCTGGGGGTGCATCGGACCCAACCTCTCATAAAACATAACTACTATTGACCGAAGATGTGGGATGACATCGAGGAGTATGTTCGCACTTGTCTGCTATGACAACAAGACAAGGTCGAACATCGGCGGCCTGCGGGTTTGTTGGAACCATTACCTATACCAGAGCGTCCGTGGGAGAGTGTCTCCATGGACTTCATCATCAGACTACCTCCGATGGATGGGAACAGCTCTATCATGGTCATGGTGGATCGCTTCTCGAAGTATGGAGTCTTCATTCCAGCACCTACTACTTGCCATGCGGAGGACGTTGCACGGTTGTTCTTCACATATGTGTTGAATTATTGGGGGATACCGTGGTGCATCATTTCTGATCGCGATGCTCGCTTCACGGGGAGGTTCTGGATGGAGTTATTTCGGATACTCGAAATGGAGCTGAAGATGTCCATGGCCTTCCACCCTCAGACTGATGGCCAAACAGAGCGAACCAATGCATTATTGGAGATGTATTTGAGGCACTATGTGAGTGCCAACCTGCAGGATTGGGTTCGACTCTTGGGCCAAGTCCAATTCAGCTACAACTTACAGCAATCGGAGTCGATGAGTAAATCACCGTTTGAGGTGATTATAGGGCTGCAACCAGACACTCCGGAAAGTATCGCAGCAGACTATATAGGATGTAGTCCGACCGCCTACAGGTTTGTGAGGGATCTAAAGGAGGATACGAATTTGGCTCAGGTCTCCTTGTTGAAGGCGACCAAACGGATGAAGAAATGGGCTGACATAACGCGGCAGGCAGCTGAATTTCAGGTTGGTGATCGGGTATTGGTGAAGCTTTACCATCACATAAAATTGTAGTCAGGCTACCACAAAGCACTTGTGAGGAGGTATGAAGGTCCCTTCATCATCACACATCGAATTGGAGAGACAGCATACCGATTATCGCTGCCTTCCAAGTTGAAAGTGTACCTGGTGTTCCACGTGTCCCTGTTGAAATCGTTCAAAGAGGACACAACTGATCCTTCTCGGACTCAAAGTGGGTGAGCTCCAGTGGCCGTACGAGTTCATTACACCAAGAAGGTTTCTGAAATCAAGGCAGACAGGAAAAAGGGTAACCGTGTGCAATACTTAGTCAGAAGCAAGCTAGGAGTATGGTGACGAACTATGGCAGTTCGAGGACATCATCAATGAGTACCGCCTAGCCTCGTCAGGGGCAACTTCGGCTTAGGTGGGGGAGGGTGTCACGACACCTCAAATCGAGGCTGGATCGGATGCAGATCACGGTATAAACCAAATCAGGTCGCTGGACGGGTTCGAGGTATGATCGTGCTCTCTGAAGATTTGGGCTACTTGGAAACCAAATCTGGGCCCTAGAATCACCTAGGGAAATGTCTGCAAGATCTAGGAGGAATACCCAAGAGCATGGGGCCGTGGGCATGTGCTGCGCGGTGTGTATTGGTTCATCATCTGGAGGAAAACTGCTGCACCGAGTCTGATTCATTGTTGTGGGCTTATCTCAAAGCATGGGCTGAATCCGAAAAATTGGGATGCATAAAAATATGTGCCACTGATGGAGGTACGTGGCATAAGTCTCCAGAAGGCAAGGGACATGTTTTAACACGTTTTTATAACTGAAAACATGTATGGTTAGAAAATGTGGTAGTAACGCTGTTTCCATGCGCTTTCATTTTGAGGGGCATTTGGAGAACTATACAGAAGTCTGTTCAAAGTAGGAAAGATGCCATCTGAAAGGGTGTTTCATTTCGAATCCAATGAATCTAGTTTTATGGTAATCCGAGTTCGTTTGGGGCAAAAACTTGGTTGTTTTATCTGATTGCACAGAATCCTGCGGGAATGGAGGTTTTCCTATCTTATCTCGGATTCATCCTTATCTTGTAGGGAAAGAAGGGAGTTCATGAGGGACTTGTAACATGAGGTTACTCCTCTACAAAAAGGACCCTCAAAGGGGAAGGGGAGGCATCCGGTAGAGCTGGAGAGACCAGGAGAGTTTATTGTAATCAGTTGAGTGGTAATTCAATAAAGTTCTCTTTCCTTGTATTTCTCCTTCTCCTTCTCCTTCGTGGTATTTTCTAGTGTCGTGCTTCGTTGCATTATTATTATTGTTGTTAGGAGTGACCTAAGTCATAGGGACTAGGTTTCCACGCCAGGAAGGCTGATCGGTTCGCTTCGGTAGACCGAGCCGCATGTTGTTGGGATCCGCTCTGAGATTCCTTCGTCCGTAACACTTATACCAAGGTTCTTGTTTCACATTAAACAACGGGTTGAGGTGAAATATACCAAGGTTCTTGTTTTTGTTGAAGCAACGGGTCGAGGTCTCCCAACCAAATCTGATCGTGGGCGTTCTTGGGATTCTCTATTGTTTGACGAATCTCGTTATTGTTGATGGGGTTCACATCAATAAAGAACATTCATGGCTTTTGCATTTAGCCGAGCCATTCTTTTGTTAATCATGGTCATCCCATTCAATTTTAGGTTTGAATAAGGTGATGCCATCAATAATCTTAGTTGGTGTGTGAGGTCTATTGACAATGACAGTCCATAAATCATAGTCAAATGCTTGAATAAAAATACGCATACATGCTTTTCAATAAGTAAAGTGTGTTAGTAGATTGCCCTTCGGCAATAGAAGTTTTCATGGAGACTGCCATGACTTTTAGCTCTTGATTGTTAGATCAATAAGTTATTGTGAGTACCAAGCTTTGATATCACTTGTTGCCCAGAGGTGCAGCCCAAGAGGGGGGGTGAATTGGGTCTTTTAAAAAATAATAGCGTGAAGAAAATGAGTTACTTCTATCTTCCAATAACTTGTAGATTTAGCAGCGGAATTAGAGTTGCACAAATAAAGCAGTTGATAAGATGAGGAAAGCAGTTAGAAATATGCAGTGGAAGAAGAGAAATAAATCACACACACAAACATCAGAATTTTTAGTTCGGTGCACTCCCAGCACCTACATCCACTCCCCAAGCCTAGCTTGAGATTTCACTATAATCCAGCAGATTTTAGCCTAATTATTTTTCGAGCTCACAATTAAAAACCTAGTTGGTTTTTTCAGGCAACCAACCGAAAACCTACAGCCGTTTGTTTTCCGAGCTCACAAACAACCTAGTTGGTTTTCAAACAAACCAACCAAAAACTTTACACCGTTTGTTTTTCCGGGCTCACAAACAATCCAGTTGGTTTTCAGACAAACCAACCAAAAACTTTACACCTTGCTGAATATTTTCGATTAAGCAACTTCCAATCAAGGCTTGAAAGAGCCTTTACAAGTTTCAAATGAATGAAACTATTACAGCAACAATTAATCTAATTAAATGAATACTGTAACTAGAAAACTTAAATCTTCAAAGTATATAAAATATTTCAATAAAAATGAAAGCTGAAGCCGATGAAGAGGTTGGCTGTGGAAGAGTGTCCCAATGCTCGAACACCAGCTCTTCTTGATGTGATGAGAAGCTTCGACTAATTTCCTCACAGGAGAAAGTTTCAGATTAATGCCGGTGAGGATGATGAACTGTTTAGTTTTTTCTTCTCCTTTCTTTTATGGAAATTTTTCTTTATTTGACAGATTATTTCTCTCTTTTCCTTTCCTTTTTGTTTCCCTAATAAGGTTCCCTTGAATTTATAGACAAATTCTTCAGCGGGATTTGAATTACTTTCTTTCCATTCTGATGGAAATCTTTTCTATTACAAAAGAAGACAAAAGTTGTTGCAAGCTTCTCGTTGTGGTCCCAGCAGTATAGTGGTCGACTCATGTAACTCAGGGGTCGACTCATGTTTATTCTGAGTCGGCACTTCAAGATGTTAAGACAGCTCTTGCTGTGATAACTTCAAAGGGTCGACCTTTTAACCTTAAGGGTCAACTCATCTTCTTTAGGAGTCGCCTCTTTAAACATAAGGGTCGACTCATCTTCTTCAGGAGTCGCCTCTCTAAACACAAAGGTCGACTCATCAATAATTTTTTGGTATGACGCTGAGACTGAACTGGGGTCGACTCTTCAAACGCAAGGGTCAACTCTTCAATTTCAGGGGTCGACTCATTTAGAATAAGGGTCGACTATTCAAACTTTGTCTCAGGTGGTAAAGGCTCTCTATTTAATTTGAACTACACAAGGGTCGACTCATGTTTCGCGGGGATCGACTCATTGACTATGCTACTTGAAGAAAACATGCCAGAGTCAACTCAAACTTGTCCTTTTTGCTTAGGGATCGACTGAAGTTTTTCAAACAGAAAACTCTAGACTTCATCTTTGATCTCTATGGATTAGATTAAGATCATTTTTCTTTTAGAACATATCCAATGAAGTGTTTGTGAAAAACTTATGATTTTGCAATGCTTCATTTCTTTTGATTTTTTTTGACCTATAAAACTTCACAATTAAATCAACATCATTAGTACACAACATTATCTCAAGTATTTTGTAAATATCAAAATTCATCCTTTAGGGTTGACAACGGCTAATTCTGTAGATGTACCCCGACCCCATGCTCTTGGGTATTCCTCCTAGATCTTGCACACATTTTCCTAGGTGATCCTAGGGCCCAAATTTGGTCCCCAAGCTGCCCAAATCTCCAGAAAGCACGGTCAGACCTCAAACCCATCCAGCGACCTGATCTGGTTTATACCTTGATCCGCATCCGGTCCAACCTTGATTCGAGGAGCCGTGACACCCTCCCCCACCTAAGCCAAAGTCGCCCCTAATGAGACTAGGTGGTACTCAATGATGATGTCCTCGAACTACCATAGTTCATCACCATACTCCTAAGTTGCTTCTGAATCTGATAGTCCTTTCCATCGGACTAAGTATTGCACACAGTTACCTTTTTTCCTGTCCGCATTGATTTTAGAAACCTTCTTGGTGTAATGAACTCATACGGCCACTGGAACTCACCCGCTTTGAGCTCGAGAAGGGTCAGTTTTGTCCTCTTTGAACGGTTTCAACAAGGACATGTGGAACATCGGGTGCACTTTCAGCTTGGAAGGCAGTAATAATCGGTACGCTGTCTCGCCAATTTGATGTGTGATGATGAAGGTACCTTCATACCTCCTCACGAGTGCTTTGTGGTAGCCCGACTTCAATTTCATGTCAAAGCTTCACCAATACCCAATCACCAACCTGAAATTCGGCTACCTGCCGCTTTATATCAGCCCACTTCTTCATCCGTTTGGCTGCCATCAACAAGAAGACCTGAACCAAATCTGTATCCTCCTTCAGATCCCGCATGAACCTATAGGCGGTCAGACTACGTCCCATGTAGTCCGTTGCGATACTTCCCGGAGTGTCTAGTTGTAGCCCTGTAATCACCTCAAACGATGATTTACCCGTCGACTCCGATCGCTGTAAGTTGTAGCTGAATTGGGCTTGGTACAAGAGTCGCACCCAATCCCACTGGTTGGCACTCACATAGTGCCTCAAATACATCCCTAATAATGCATTGGTTCGCTCTGTTTGGCCGTCGGTCTGAGGGTGTAAGATCCCACATCTTCAGCTCCGTTCCGAGTATCCAAAATAACTACGTCCAGAACCTTCCCATGAAGCGAGCATCACGATCAGAAATGATACTCCGCGGTATCCCCCAATATTTCACCACATATGTGAAGAACAACTGCGCCACATCCTCCACATGGCAAGTAATAGGTGTTGGAATGAAAACTCCGTACTTCGAGAAGCAATCCACCACTACCATGATAGAGTTGTTCCCATCCACCGGACGTAGCCCGATGATGAAGTCCATGGAGACACTCTCCCACTGATGCTCTGATATAGGTAATGGTTCCAACAACCCCACAGGCCGTCGATGTTCAACCTAGTCTTGTTAGCATAGCAGACAAGTGCGAACATACTCCTCGATGTCATCCCGCATCTTCAGCCAATAGTAGTTATGTTCTATGAGAGCTTGGGTCCGATGCACCCCTTGGTGTCCCGCTCACATAGAATCATGGTGTTTTCGCAACACCTCGCGCCTCAGCCCTCCACCTGAAGGCACATAGACACGTCGCCCTCGTGTCAAAATCAGCCCTCCTTTGGTTCAGAAACAGCGTGCCTTGTCGTCTTTGATGAGTTCACCCATGGAAGTGGCCCATGGATCCTTCTCCATCTCGATCTTGACCCTCTCCATTAGGTTACTTGCTGGTCTGGAAAAAGGAAGAAACCGCAGCCAATTGTACCTTCCTACTCAAGGCATCAAGGATCGAATTAGTTTGGCCCTGCTTGTACTTGACGTCGAAATCGAATTCAAAGAGAAATTGCTGCCATCTCGCCTGCTTGGGAGTGAGCTTTGGCTGGGTCTGAAAGTAGCTTATGGCCACGTTATCCGTGCGCACCACAAACTTAGATCCGAGTAGGTAATGACGCCCGGTTCGAAGATAGTGCACAATCGTTGTCATCTCCTTTTCATGAACTGCATACCTACGCTCGGTGTCGTTCAACTTTCGACTCTCGTAGGCCACTAGGTGCCCTTCCTGCATGAGCACCCCTCCAATGGCAAAATCCAATGCGTCGGTGTGAACTTCAAAAGAAGTAGAAAAGTCCGGTAGCTCGAGGACCGGCTCCACCATGACCGCCTGCTTGAGACGATCAAATGCATCTTGACATTGGTTTGACCACCGCCATGGTCGATCCTTCTTTAACAAATCCATCAGTGGGGCACATAACTTCGAATATCCGGTGATGAACCTCCTATAATAATTTGCTATGCCAAGAAAAGAGCACAAGTGTGTAACTCGTGTAGGTACCTCCCACTCGGCTATGGCTGAAATTTTCGAGGGATCCATCATGAGCCTTACATCCCCAATGATGTGCCCGAGGAACGGCACCCTCCGCTGTGCAAACACACACTTCTCCCATTTTACAAAGCTGGTGCTGCCGTTAGGTGGAGAAGACTTGTCTCAGGTGCGCCACATGCTCATCCAACGTCCGGCTGCACACAACAATGTCATCCAAGTATACTACCACGAATTTATCAGTGAAGTCGTGGAGTACATGCTGCATCAAAGCACAGAACGTTGCTGGTGCGTTGGTGAGGCCAAAAGGCATGACAAGGTACTAGAAGCTCCCGTACCTTGTCACACATGCAGTCTTCTCAATGTCCTCCTCCGCCATGCGGACTTGATAGTACTCGTTGCGGAGATCCAACTTGGAAATCCATCGTGCCTTACTAAGTTGATCGAACAAATCATCAAACCATGGAATGGGGTACTTGTTCTTCACCATGAGCTTGTTGAGGGCCCTCTAGTCGATGCAGAGTCTCAACGAACCATCGTACTTCTTTTGGAAAAGTATCGGTGCTCCATACGGACTCTTCAAAGGTCGAATGAACCCGCTGTCCAGCAACTCCATTAGCTGCCTCCTCAGCTCCTAAAGTTCAGTTGGGGCCATTCTATATGGTGCTTGAGCTGGTGGACATGCTCCATGCACCAAATTAATCCAATGATCAATTTCTCTTTTTGGTAGCAATCGCTTGGGTAACTCGAGGGGCATCACATCCTCGAATTTAGTGAGAACACCCTTGATGGGTGCTGGAATCTCCTCTCCTTCCGGTAGGTTGTTGCCCAGCAAGCAGCCCAAGAGGGGGGGTGAATTGGATGTTAATTAAAGATGTGGAATTTTAACTTGTAATTAATCTAAAGTGTAAGTCTGAAATGTTTAAGGAATGAAGACAGTGAGACAATGGAAGGCACGGCACAAAGACACAAGATTTATAGTGGTTCGGAGCTAACCTTCTCCTATATCCACTCCTCAAGTTTCACTTAAAATTTCACTATAATTCTAGAATTACAGCATGGTTGTTTTACAAGCTCACAACCAAACTTGTTGTTTTAAAGGCTCACAACGAACCACCTCGTTTGTTTTACTCGGGCTCACAAACAATCCGGTTAGTTTTCACAAAGGATCATCAACTACAACCTTGGATCTTCTGATTCAATCCCTTGATTGAATCAAGCACCCAAATATAAAATGAATGTGTAAATACAAGCTTCTAAGAAAGCAGATAAAGCTATATTCACAAAAACAAGAAAAAGAAGCTTTTCCGAGAATTTTTGCCAATTGAGATGGTGCTTCTTTTCTTTTGAATCCTCTCCTGAATCAGTTAGCAATGGAGGATCTTTCTATTTTGCCTTTGGTCCAGAGAAAGGATGGATTCTCGATGAAGAGTTGCTTTCTTCCGATTTTTCTTTGAATGTCCTTTTTGGCTCTTGTTTCAAACGATTTGCTTGATCTCCCATTTTTAGATTTTTTGTGTGTGTTATTGTTCCACTTAGAACGGGTCTTTTTATAGCTCCATTTTGAAAAACTAGCCGTTAGATACAGAAGAATAGTCGTTCTGTCATGCCTGGCACTTCTGACAAAATATCCTTTGAAACTGGAGTCGTCTCGCCCGTCCAGGAGTCGGCTCGACTGAAGTGGTAGACGTCTCGCATCATCCTGGAGTCGGCTCTAGCTCGGGATTCCTCTAACGGATTTTCGGTCGATTCTCGTTGAAGTCGGCTCGCACGGTTCGGAAGTCGTCTCGCATCCTGGTCTGTCGAAAACGAGTTCTCTGCCTTGTCTGAGACAGTCGACTCGTACTAGTTGGGAGTCGACTCGCGCTTCATCCGAAGGATGGGAGACGTCTGGCGCTTGACTCGAGTCGACTTGCGCTTTGCGACCCAAAATACACTTTCTGTCTCTCTGAGAGAGTCGTCTCGTAACAGTTGGAAGTCGTCTCGTGCTTTATCCGAAGGATGGAAGACGGCTCGCGCTTGACTCGAGTCGACTCACGCTTTGCGACTCAAAATACTTCTTTCCATCTATCAAAGAGAGTTGACTCGCGCTTTGTGGAGACGGCTCGAGGGTGTGCTAGAATGCCATGCTTGTGCTAGAATCGACTCGTACTTCTTGGGAGTCGACTCGAGTTCTGGAAAATGCTTGAATGGTTCTAAAACTTGAGTTTAAGATCCATGAACCATTTTCTAAGATAATCTTTTGAAGTCATAGCATTGTTACCCTGAAAATACTCGTTTAAAACTGTTAGTCCAACAAGGAATGCACTCAAAACGTTTTGGCACATCAAAACCTAGTAAGGGATCAATCAATCACTCAGCAATCTCCCCCTTTTTGATGATGACAAAACATTGAGTGTTTGCAACCAAGTATCAACTACATAAATAAATCCAATCAAGAATGTATGCTCAATTTTAATTTATCCGAGATGTGAAAGGTGTGAGCAACAAACTTCAATATTATAGTGCTCCCCCTTTCTCTTGAAATTGTGTGGTTATGTGACTTATTTTGTTTAACCATTGTGAGTCTTTTATATCCATGGTGAAACTTATCTCCCCCTTAATTTGAGCATTTATGTAAACATAGTTCATTTAGCTCCTCCTAAATCAGTGCATTTATTTTGCTTTTACCATTTGTGCTTAGTTCTATCTAATGCTTCTCTTCATAACTCTTCTTCCCCTTTTTGTCATCAGCAAAATATATTAGAGGAGTGTAGTAAAATATAGAGGTAATGTTTTCATCAAAATGCGGAGAAGATGAGAAAAGAAATTGATCATTTCATTTCATCAAAATATTGTATGCATTTGTGATGTAGGAGTAGGTTCAAAAAGTACATCAGTAATCCTATTCGTCATCTGAGGTAATGTTTTCATGACTACTAGCCCTAGAAGGAGGACATTTAGGAAAATGCCTAAGATATCTAGTACGGGAGGCAATCTGTGTATGCTGTGGAGGTCTAGAATGCCTGCCGGCTCTTTCTCTTGAAGCACGACCTCTGGAAGATGATGTTGTTGGCTGTCGCCCTAGACCGTTGGCAATCCTTTCTATTTCTGTCTCAAGCTGCTGGAGTCTGGCTTCTATGACTCAATCCTCTGGATACCCTATTATATCTTTTCGGTTAGTTTGGTATTCACTTCATCTGCAATCATATTCGCCATTTTCTTCATTTGATCATCATCCAATCCCATAGAAAATTTTGCTGGCTGCCCAGATGATTCAGAAGATGAGCTATAAGGAGAGTCAAGTGATGAAGGTGAGTTAGGTGCAGCCTGTGCTCGTGCTCGGCTAGACTCACCTTCTTCCAAGTGTCTAGATCCTTTTTGTTGCCATTTTCTATTTATTTTTCTGAACCCCACTCTTTGCAAGGATTTTTCATTATATACATCAGCATTATGGAGTACTATCTATGGCTCCTTTTCAGGAATAACAATTTCTCTAAACAGAAAAGTAAGAGCTTAGCTTGCAATGGATTGATGCTCCGAAGGGTTCCTTCTCTGTTTGTGGTGTTTGGGAGTCGTTGCACCCGCGTCATAGTAGAGTGGACTGGTGGAAGCTTGTTTGGCATAGCCAAGCTATTCCAAGGATGTCCTTTATTCTTTGGTTAGCCATCCGGGATGCCTTGTATACTCAAGCTAAGCTTATACGCTTTGGCATTATTCAGGTCGCCCAATGTGTTTTGTGTGGGGGTGGGCATGAGGATGTGGATCATTTATTTTTTGAGTGCCCATTCCCTCTGTGCATCTGGTCCGTTCTTTGTGCCAAGTGTAATATTCCGTGGGCCTCGCGTAGATGGATGGATACGATCTCTTGGTTTTCTCACATGGATGGTCGTTCACTCTTGGGTCGGACTGCAAAGCTTATGGTGGCAGCCGCGGTCTACTACATTTGGAGGGAACGTAATGCTCGTTTGCATGGCGATGGCCCTACACATGAGTGTGTTCTTCTGAGAGAGATTACTTTTTGTATTGTGACTCAGATTAATCTCACACGGGATGTGATTCTATCTCCTGCTAATAGATGGCTTCACAGTTCATGGGGATTCTTTGATGATATCTTTTGACACTCTCATCATTTTGTTCTTACAAGCTTTGTAGTTAGTTGTTGTGGCTAGAGGGGTATGCCCTCCTAGCCTTTGATTTCTGGGGTATGCTCCTGTGCATTTGTACGTCATTTCTTCAATTTGGATATATACACACTTACCTTTATCCAAAAAAAGTAAGTGCCATTCCATAGGGTAGACTCAGCCTGATTTTTGTGGCTGCCTCTCTCATATAGACCATCATCATTCTTGGTAAGTTCAACTGAATGCCCTTTAACACAGAATGTATAACCACAATGTCTCTCTCAGTCAGCCTCTCAAAATGTCCCATCTTAGGGAACAGAATCCTTGCTAAGATACTGTGGACTAGCCTCATTTCTACAGATAGTTGGATTGCTGTAATATTTTCTAAGGGACCTATATCATTCTTTCCCAGAATTGCTTTCAGTGCACTATTTTTATCAACATGTCCTATAGGGAAAGGTCCTTCATCCGGCATTTTTAGAACTCAAGCAAACAGTTGTTCAGTTACTATGATTTCAGTTCCTCTAACAGAGCAAGTCAGAGTTCCTGTCTGGGTATCGGCCTTCAAGGATTGGTAAAAATCTCTAACAAGGTCAGGGTAGGTGGGTAAATCCAACGAGCACATGTAGTCCCAACCCAAAGCTTTCAACTTTTCTCCTATTGTAAATATTTTCCTTGCTAGAAACTCGAAGTCAATCCTCCTACCTTTGGTTACAACTCTCTCGGCCGAAGGCGAAGGTGAGATTAAAACTGTGGGTTCTGGCGAACCGGTTCTTCTCTGTGTGGATTTCTCTTCCTCTTGAATCGTTTCTGCAGATCTCTTCCTCAGAATGCAAACTTCTTCCTAGATCCCATCGGTGCGAAGATTTCGTGAAATCACGGAAGACTTTGAGGTTTTTTCTTAGAATCGAAGAGAGACGGTGGAGAGCTAGGGCACGAAGGGAGAGGGGTTGAAAAAGTATTCGGAAGATGAACAGTTTGCTTGTTGTTCAAGCGAGTGTCCTATCGGTAAGTCAACTCAAGCTTTAATGAGTATGGCTTTTCCCAACAAAAAAATTCCGTCCGCCCGTCCTCGAGACGACTCGCGCAACAGCTCAAGTTGACTCGCGCACGAGTCAACTCATAGTTCTACCTCAAGTCGGCTCGAGCCCTGTCTAGCCCAAAATGTATTTAATTGTCTTGGGTTCAAATAAATTTTGATTGAGTTCTATTGATTCGAACCAATTTTTATGACAATAATAGACTCAGATCAGATTAGAATAAGGCATGGAAGAATTACTTTTACTAGGAGTAAAAAGTAGATCATTCAAATGGGTCAATCACTCCTAATTTTTTTCTAAGAGTACAGAACCTATCTTCATTCAAGGGTTTCGTAAAAATGTTAGCTAATTGATCATCGGTGCTTACAAGATCAAGTGATATGTCTCCATTTGAGACATGATCCCTTATAAAGTGATGTCGTATTTCAATGTGTTTAATTCTTGAGCGTTGAACTGGATTCTTGGATAAATTTATAGCACTGATATTATCACAGTTAATGGATATTTTAGTTTGCTTGATCCCATAATCTTCTAATTGTTGTTTAATCCATAAAATTTGAGCACAACAACTTCCGGTTGCAACGTATTCGGCTTCCGCCGTTGATAATGCAACCGAATTTTGCTTCTTACTAAACCATGAAATTAAGTTTTCACCTAAAAGTTGACATGTGCCACTAGTGCTTTTTTTTATCTAATTTACATCCTGCAAAGTCAACATTTGTGTATCCTATTAATTTCAAACTAGAGTCTTTTGAGTACCATAACCCTATATGCTGAGTTCCAACTAGATATTTAAAAATTTTTTTAACTGCAAGTAGGTGTGACTCTTTTAGATTTGATTGAAATCTGGCACACATGCATACACTAAATATAATATCTGGCCTACTTGCGGTAAGATACAAAAGGGATCCAATTATACCCCTATAGAGCTTTTGATCTACACTTTTACTTGCCTCATCCTTGTCTAATCTACATGATGAGCTCATGGGTGTACCTATGGACTCATTGATCTCCAAACCAAATTTTTTAAGCATTCCTTTGATATATTTGGCTTGATTAATAAAGATTTCATCCTTTAGTTGTTTGAATTGTAATCCAAGGAAGAAATTCAGTTCACCCATCATACTCATTTCAAATTCACTTTGCATTAAATCCGCAAATTCTTGATATAAATTGTTGTTGGTAGCTCCAATATAATGTCATCTGCGTAAATTTGAACTATCAACATATCTTTATCTTTTCTTTCAGAAATAAGGTCGTATCAACATGTCTTCTAGTGAATTTATTTTCCAATAAAAAATTACTTAATCTATCATACCAGGCTCTTGGTGCCTGTTTTAGACCATAGAGTGCCTTATTAAGTTTAAACACATGATTAGAGTACATGTGATCTTCAAATCATGGAGGTTGTTCTACATATACTTCTTCAGTTATATATCCATTTAGAAAGGTACTTTTGACATCCATTTGATATAATTTGAAGTCCATAGAAGTGGCAAAGGCAAGCAACAACCTGATGGCCTCTAATCTAGCTACTGGAGCAAAGGTTTCATCAAAGTCTATTTCTTCTTCTTGGTTATACCCCTTTGCTACGACCCTAGCCTTATTTCTTATAACAACTCCATTTTCATCTAACTTATTTCTGAAGACCCATTTTGTACCTATTATAGGGTAATTTTTAGGTCTTTCAATTAGTTCCCAAACATTATTTCTTGTAAATTGGTTTAATTCTTCTTGCATTGCATTTACCTAATTTGCATCTTCTTCTGCTTCTTCTAGAGTCTTTGGTTCAATTTGAGAGACAGGCTATGTAGTTATTTGTGTTTCTAAGAGATGCCCTTGTCTTAATTTGATGTGCTGGATCACCTATAATTAGTTCTTTAGGATGGCTAGCTGCATATCTCCATTCCTTAGGTAGATCATGATCTAGTTCCTCAACTACTTCATTCTCAACTTGTTCAACATCTTCTTTATTGTTGGAATTGGATGAATCTTTAAAAGTTATTCTTTCAATCTCATTTTCAAGAATTCCTATGTCATCTTCAGGTTCATCCATCCTAGGTGATTGACTAGAATTCTCATCAAAGACTACATGTACTGACTCCTCAACAACAAGTGCTCTTTTATTAAATACCCTATAGGCTTTACTAGTTAATGAGTATCCTAAAAATATTCCATCATCTGATTTTGAATCAA
>JAOXJJ010001225.1:32166-75006 GCA_025769935.1 Phoenix roebelenii
TTGGCCCAATTGGAATCTCCACATCATCTTGAGCATCTTCTTTGTCCTTGTCAAAGTCCTTGAGCTGGGTCATATCACATATGCTTCGGCAGTGGATCTATAATATACGCCATGACATGCACTAGACCAGACGTGGCATATTCACTAGGGGTAGTGAGTAGATACCAGTCTAATCCAGGTAGCAACTACTAGAAGGTTGTAAAAACCATCCTTAAGTATTTGAGAAATACTAAGGACCAGTGGTTTGTCTATGGTGATACTAATTTGAAACTAGTGGGATACATTGATTCCAGTTTTCAGTCAGATCGAGATGATAGCAAGAGCGTGTCGGATTATATATTTACTTTGAAAGGTGGTGTTTTCTGCTGGAAAAGTTCCAAGCAGCATACTGTGGCTGACTCAGTGTGCAAGGCAGAGTACCTCGAAAGAAAATCTGGCCGACCCATTTACTAAAGTCCTCGGCATCAAAGAGTTCAATGATCATAAGTCGAAGATGGATATACGATACTATACCGATTGGCTTTAGTCTAAGTTGGAGTTGTTGGAAATTGTGTCCTAAAAGTCAATCGTCATCCTGTTGATGATTGAATTGTATATGAATTAATGAATTAATAAAAGGTTATTTGGCATTATTCATTGCATATATTTTGTACATCTTCTTGAACTCTTGTAATGTGATGAATTCCTTAGGACTCTTTAAAAGATAAAGGAGGATTTGTTTATGAGTCCTTAAACCTGTTCGCGACCAAACGATGTGCTATTACTAGGACAATAGCATTATCAAGAATAGGTCGTTGTGTGCCTTATCGTTGGTTGTCCTCTTAACCAAGGAGCGTAGAGATACTGATATGCCACATAGGTAAAGTATAGGAGTATACTTCACTGAACGTGACTAGTTTCGAAACACTCTGCTGTCAAGAGATATTCCGAGTGGATATGGATATATGTGTCAGTCCGATCTAAGATCACCACGGTGACTAGCAAGCAACTCACTGTACTTTTAGTACTGGACTATCTGAGTTTCTAATTCAGAGACGGAAAGTTACTGGGTGCAGTCAAGTATTTGCGAAGTCGGTGTGAGTCAAGATGAAATTGACCCCTCCTGATGATAGGAGATAATGCCCTTTTGTTCAATTTAGCAAAACCTTGGCCAGGGTAATCCTTGTGAGGAGTTACAGAAATTCTAAGGTTGAATCTTAAGAGTGGATGTACTATTACAGAGTTGACAGAACTCTGATGTCATCTAGGCATTAGGAGTCATAGGGATGAATTATATGGTAACCATAGTCCAAAGATTCCAGAATATTGCTTTGCAATTATTCAGCCTATCCGGACGTCGGGTACTATTGCTAGATGGTCACTTCGATTAGTATAGGAAGTCATTCTTGTGCTACCGACTTAGGTTCGAACCTATGGGGTCACACGTATAGAAGTTTCTAGGTTGATCAAATGGCTGATCGACGATTAAGAATCGTTCAAGGGTACATCGGTCAATTCGATTGACAAATTACCCTAAGCAAAAATTGCAGTAAAATAATTATTGAATTATTGAAGGATTAATTAGCAATTAGATTGCTAATGAACTCAATTGATTGAATGATTGAGTTTAGGTTAAGCCAAATTGAATAAAATTCAATTTGGGCTACATCAAGGTTTGACCTAATTGGATTGGGTTCGATCCGAGCTAATTAGGCTCGATCCAATTAATCGGACTTGATCCAATTGGATTGAGCTTCATCCGAGCCTATTAAAAGTCCTTATTTGATGAGGATTCTAAGTTCAAAAATTCAGAAATTAATAAGAAGAAGAATTCCTAAATTTTAGGACCCTAGCTTTCTTTCTTAGAAAAGAAAGATACCTCATTTTTATCCCGAAAAGCAGTGATGCCTATCCTCTTTATTTTTGACCAATTTTTGGCATGAGAAAAGAGGAGGCATGGGGTTATTTTTTAGAAAAATATAGCGCCTCAAATCTTCTTAAAAAGATAGGAATTAAATTCCTAATTTGTAGGGACTGCATGGCGCATCAAGCAGGGTGGCATACAGCTAAAGTTTGGGGTGCAATAACCTCATGATTTTTAGGGATTCATGACATAAGATTACAAGAGAATTTGTTCAGCTCTTACCTATCGATTCACCAGAAGTTTTTAGAAATTTTATCAGCCAAATTCGTTGGCTAAAAGAGGTGTGAGGCATGGGGGGCCTTTTGGCTATAAAAAGACCCCCACACCTAGGGTTTGCATGAGATGGTCTTTCGAAAGGGTTCTAAATTCTGGAAAAATTTTGAGAGCAAACCGCCCTCTCTCCTCCTTCTTCTCCTTCATCTTCATCCTTCATCCTCTCAAAGAAGAATCAAAAGTTGAGTATTTCAAGGGAGAAAAATTCAGCCATTGTAGCACCTCTGCACGAGCTAGCACTCCTGCAGTTGTAGATCTTCCTAGAGCTTCGCGTGAACTATCCGTAGAGGTCGGATGCATGTGTGGCTATACAAGGTGATCAAGGCATCATCAAAGTTCTCAAAGCAAAAATATATGAGATCTGATCTCATTAGAAATTAGAATTAGAAATTAACTAGATTGCTGAAATTTTACATAACTACATGATAGACATAAAATCATACATACTTGTTTAAGATAAATATTTAAAATTCTGAATCTATTTTTGTTGTAGAGATATAATTTCTATTATATATAGAATTTTTAAAAATATATGACCAGAGTTTTCAATATTCCGACAAGGGCTTCATCATTGCCGTGGTTCGACCACCCTCTCCATCTGCCTTCACTGTCTCTGTCCCCTTCTCTCGCCCGTCCACCTTCACCTTGCTGCCATCTGCCGTTGCCCGCCAGTCCTCCTCCATCCCGTTGCCATGATTGGTCGTCGCCGCCGCCTCCATCCCGCACCCATGCGCCATCTCTCGCCCCACTAGCACCGCCCCACCTTTTCACTCCAAGCCCCTTTCACGATGCACCAATTTCTCTTGGTCAGCCAGAAATAGCGGCCATAACCGGATCGCCGGATTTTCTCGTAACGGAGTTATAGCCGAACCGAAGACAGTCAAATAAATCAACGGCACGGCATCCAACTCCGGTAGTCTCCGGCTCTGCGGTATACTTTGTCGGATCTGGTTCGATGCACCTATGAATAGATATGAATAGTGCCCAGAAACAGGGACGCTACTTTGTCGGATCTGGTTCGATGTCTCTGTTAATAGAGATGAACAGTGTCGAGAAAAGCGGACACGTTTGAAGCCCGGGCTTTCATGCCTGCTTGGGATACGATCACCTCCCCGTTATGTTTGCTCCTCTCCCCCTTTTTGATTTCGCTGTTCTCTACTTCTTCGATTAGGATTCTCCTTCATATTTTTTCGCCGCTGTTTATGGAGAGGAACAAGGAGGGCTATTTGTGGCTTTTTGACCGTCTGTTATTCTCATCGATCGGGAGGCCTGAACCACTTTCCTCAACCATCGTGACGCATGAGCTGATGCATATCGGTATGTGAAGTCTAAATAGGCGAGAGTTAGCCTTTCTTTTTCCCTTTTCCATTAAACAATAATTTGGAATAGAAGAGTGAGAAGATAAAAGAACCGGAATCTGATGCTATACTTTTTGACTTCTTGATAGTAGTGGATTCTTCTTTAATCCAGCGGACCTTTTGATCTCCTGATTCCTCTGGGGCTGGAAAGAGGCTTGTTTGGTTGAGCAGAGCCAGAGACGCTTTATTTATTTATTTATTTTCTCGGATTCCTGAGAGCTATGGCGGCGAACACGAACCCATTGTTGAAGAAGGTGTACTATGAGAACTGCCCGGGTTGCAAGCAGGACCGGAGGAATGAGGCCCATCTGGGAATACCTTATAAAGAATTCTTTTATATATGGGTCGTCACAATGTGCTCTGGTAAAAGAATTTTCTGGAATCTAGTTTCTTCTCTTCTAACATCTTTAAGCTCTTTCATTTGTCATATGGCCTGTATATTAGTTGTTCTTTTACAAGCATGGCGCCAGAACATTTGCTAAAACTTTGAAGGACCCTCTTTGCGTATTTAGCTTGTGATATGATCATGAAGGTGTTTTCCTTCTTATTTTTGAATAATATTTCTATATTTTGTTTCCATGTTATACGATTGAGAATTCATGTGCAATGAGTAATGAGCTGATATAAGTTCATCAAAGGGGTGGGTAACCTAGAATTGATCCATTATTTGAAGTTTGAACGGAGAAGGCGGAAAGTGGGATATCAATGAAACTTTTTATCATTTGGGCTTTTTGGAATTTGAAGCCATTACCCTTTGAAACCAGATAAGTAGATGCCTTTCTTGGCTTGATACAGTCCAATTTAAGATTTGGATGGATCTTTTTTCTAAGTTTCAACCCTTAAAATTTGTTACAACGGAGTATAAGAATTTGTAAATAAAAATAAACTAAAGATCCCTAATAGAAATTTGACAGCGAATTGATGGAGAACTTGGAAGTAGTTGCTTGGCCTTGAATGGACTTGAATGCTCTGCACCAACTCTCTTTGATAGTGGAAGATATGATCTTTAAGCTCGCACTTAAAGCACTTGCATATTTCTTATTTTTCTCTCTCTTTCTTTTCTTTTCTATTATCAACTCTTTTCTTCTCCTTATCACTTCTTTTTCACTCATTGTCTTCCTTAGGTATTCTTATACATTTATAACTTCAAAAAGTGGTTGGAAGACGTTTATAGTTGTTAGACAGGCCGAAAGAGCTGTTGGGAGGTGAAACAACCATTTTGATTTTATAGAAAAGCTAGCGGTTAATGTTGTCAGATGCAGACGGGTCGACTCGACTTATTCAAAGGTTGACTTGTGATTTTCAGGGGTCGACTCAAGATAGCTCTTGTTTCTGTTGTGCTCTATCTTTCACCTGTGGCCATTGTGGGTTTGACTCTTTTACTCTTTGGGGTCAACTCGTTTATGACTAGCAATCGACTCGTTGTCCTCTAGGGTTAGCTCGCTAATATATTGATTTTGGGCTTCTTTCTGTCTTCTGTCTGTGGCCATTTTGGGGTCGACTTGTTAACTTTTGGGGTCGACTTGTATTTAACAGGAGTCGACTCGTGATCTTCAAGGGTCGACTTGCTAATATGCTGAGTATGACTGATTTTTGTTTTTCTTCTGAGTCTGTTTTGAGGTCGACTTGATTGATCTAAGGGCCGACTTGTGAATGCATGGCAGTCTTTATTGATATGCCGGGGTTGACTTGTGTTTTTCTAAGGTCGACTCTTAAAACTGCCCGAAATTGAAGTTTTCTATTTTTGCTTGTCGACATTCATGAGTCAGCTAGTAGTGTTTCTGGGGTCGACTCCTCTTAATTTAGAGCTTCATAAACTTGAGTTTCATTCTTCTACATTAAGAGTTTTGGATTGATATGTTTTTGGTTTTCTATGAGCATTCTAGGACACTCCAAATAGGTAATTAGTAAACTTTTTACTCAAACATTTTGTATCATCAAATTCAAACCTTTTAAGTCAACAGGTGCATTCCGTTCCATGGAAAATCTGGGATAGCTTTGTCCCACGAAATTTAAAACCTTGACATAGGTTCTCTAGGAAGAAGACAATAGCTTCAATCAAGTTGCATTTATACTCTATTGATCCATTTGAGCTACTCTTGATTTGTTGACTGCATGTATTGTATGTGATCAAACCAAGTAAGAGTAAAAAACCAAAAGTGAAAATTATCCTGATTCCTGATGTACCTTATGTGATCAAACCAAGTAAGAATAATAAACCAAAATTGAAAATTATCCTGATTACTGATGTCCTCCTAATTTTCCAAAAGATCTAATGAAGTGATTTCGCATAAAACTCATAAAATGGCAGTTTATGAACAAGAGCAATAACTACCGCACGGTCGATTGATGGTAGTCCTTGCAACTAGAGCAGCATATCTCTTACAGGCTCTTGGAAAAAGACAAGGACATCAATCAAGTCTCATTACATTTGACTGATACTTTGAGGTATCCTTGCTTTTGTAGCTGCACATGAATGAGATAAGGATATTGATCACCAATAAAGGAATAAGATCCCAAGCCTTAGTGTGCAAGTGAGAAGTAAAATTAGTTGTAACCATTTGCCATTCAGGAAGACCGGTACAATTGTGATATTTCTGTGGCTTCTAATGCGATTGGATAACTACAAATTGAATTAACAACCTTAAGGAGTTTGCTATTCAAGAAATACTAATATGTAAACCTCTTTATGAATGGTGATCATAAATATGTTAATTAGATTCTAGAGAACTTGAAAGCTGGAACAAACAAACCTAAACTGAGAATATAATATGGACTATGAATGGCCTTTCAACAGACACGTCAACGTCTAGTTGCCTAAAGAAAATCTCAAAGATGAAAGTCCTATTGATATTATAAATTGAATTGTCTATGATAGGGGCAGAGAAAAAGGATCAAGAAGAAAACTTAAATAAGAAGATTCCATCTTAGTTAAGAAAGTTTAGGTTAATGAAGACAAGTCAATTGATATGGGAAGGAAGATAACTGAGCATGATTGTGAAGGTATATTACCAATATAAACATGAATTTACAAAAGATCAACTGTAATATGTTAGTTGTTTTTATATGTTAAAAGGCAGATATAGCTGAAACAGACATGTGCATAGTTAACTCAAAATATGGAAGAAGAATGATGAATCATGCATGCATGTCCAAAAATGAGAAGAGTAATGAAAGTTGGTGGTACACTTTTGATAGGTTGACATGCCTACAGTTAGCATTTGGCAGGCAAGCACTAATTTAAGAAACATGCACACACATGCACACATATATGCGCACACATACATACACTTGTACCTGTATATGTATAAATACATGCTTAAGTTAAGACAGGAAAATATTTTACTTATAACATGAGCAGTACAAGGGTCGCCTGTTAACCTGTGTACATTCGTGCACCTTGTAATGGAAATATCTGTTGCAGATCATTCAATTTTTTTGTACTTTCTTTTGCTTGCTTGCATGCATCTCTTCTTGATTAGTTTATCCACATTAAATTTTGTTTTCAACAGTTTTCTCATATTTATTTTTCTCTCAACATATGCCTTAACTCGTCTCTGATGATGTATTTTAATTTTGTGGTTGCCTCTTTCAGCCCTACCAATATCATCATTGTTTCCCTTCCTTTATTTCATGGTATGTATACCACCATCCAAATTTTTTATTTTTCTTTTATTAGCCATGCTAATGTGTTTCATATAATCTTAAAATACTAAACTGATATAGTCAAGATTTCCTGATCTTTAGAGGGAAGAAAGCAAAAATTTGATATGCACCTTGACCTTAATCAACAAGGATCAGATAATAATCTATAAAATTTAGCAATCTTTCTCTTCTCAAATTTTGCAATTGTTTGGGATTACATTTCTCATTCTTGGCTAAGAAAACTAAGGGCCTACCAAGAAATCTCGAAGGTGAAGCTTTGTGGCAAGAGCATTAACTGAATGCCTGGTTTATTATAATGATTCTTTTTCTTGGCATATTTATTTGTCACTATGATAGTTAATCAATTAATTTGCATAGCCTCTTCATGGAAGGACCATTCATTTCATCTAAAAAGTACGATATATTAAGCAAGGCAATTTTCCTCCTAGTTTCTTTAACAAGAAAAACAAGAAAGCACACATATACTTTGCCAATTATTCTTCCCAAGTATAGCTATCCCCTCAAAAGAAAAGAACTAGACATCACATTCTCCCTCAACAACTTCAGCACAACCTTTCCACCCTCAAAGGTGATTGCCATTACGATTGTCACCATGATATCCTTAGTTCCTATCTCTCCTTGTTTACCACATGGTAACTTTCACCATCATCACCTTGGTGCCACAAAAATTAACCAATTGTTGGTGCTACCATTTTCCCATCCACATTTCAATGACCACCATAATGACACGGAAAGATGGGCTGATGGGTGGGATTGCAAGATGGTGTTAATTGTCATAGTGGAGTAGTGGGATAAATGGGAACAATTGTGTGGTGCTTGACTGGTGATGTGAGTGGTGATTGTAATAACTGTATATTGGCTGATAGCTATGGAATATATGGAAGCAAGCCGGTATTAGTTTGGTGGGATCATGGCAGTGGTGGCCTGTACATTGAATGGAAGATGAACTAATCCTAGAAAATTCTTTTTTAGATACCATAACTCATTAAATGCTGGATGTTTAATGACAACTGGCACAGATAAGAGACTTGGATATTGCCAAAAGAGAAGAAGATATTGGATTTTATGCAGGCTTCGTGGGTGAGTTTTTTACATGTTGCATTTGTTACACTTTATGTTGCATATGTACAATATGTTTCTCTTAAATGATCAAAGAAGAGTCCCTATGTCCCCCTTGATTTTATTCTGAAAAAAGATCTTCTTTTTTTTATTTATTTGAAGGATCTGCATTTATGTTTGGGAGAGCTTTGACATCTGTATTTTGGGGAATGGTTGCTGACCGATATGGGAGAAAACCAGTTATAGTGATTAGTATTGTTTCGGTGTAAGCATTTTTTGTCCTGTTCGCTAAACAATTTTAATTTGTTGAAGTTTGGCCTGTTCTTTGTTTGATGTATATGGCTTTTCCATTTCCTGATGTTGACCTTGTTACATTGACTGTGTCAGAATTGTGTTTAATACACTTTTTGGGCTCAGTACTAGCTATGTGATGGCGATTACCACAAGATCACTTCTTGGATTTTTATGCGGATTACTTGGCCCAGTAAAGGTACTCTTTAAAATGCATATGGATGGTCAAGTAGGTTAATTCAAATTGTTGAAGATGTTGGTTTTGTTTTGTATAGTTGTTTATCTCATTCTAAGCTTGTGCACTTGAAGGCTTATGCTTCAGAAGTCTGCCGAAAAGAACATCAAGCTTTGGGATTATCACTTGTATGCTCTTATACTTTTTCTCCTTAGGCTTTTTTATTCGGGTTCCGTTTCACTTACTTTCCGAAATGTAATTGAATTTTAGGTTAGTACGTCACGGGGCATAGGTTTGATTGTTGGTCCAGCAATTGGAGGTTTCCTTGCACAGGTAATGATACATTTTAATCTTTTCCATGGATAACATGTACAAGCACATTGTTGGATATGTATAATTGCAGTTTGCATCATTATGTTTGATGTCGCTTTGGTGACGAAAGGGGTATGAAGGTTAAATACTGTTAATAGTAATCCTAAACTAAAGGGATTTAACAACTCAGTGAAATAATTTGAATTGATATTATTGTTCCATGATTTGAAATTATATATAAACATTAGAATTGAGAGGAAACTAAGTCATGAATTGTTTTTAGATGTATTATATATAGAGAATCCAGTATAATTTTGTGAAATTTTTACAACATTCATGCCAAACATGCAAACGAATACAGGAAAGCAAGTGTTGCTCCTCTTTCCTGGTTTTAGCAATTAGAAAGCGAGTTAATTGGCATCCTTGGGTAGATTGAGGGTCGTCAAAAATATTTCAGCTGAAACTTGAGAAACTGATTTGCACTATTGCTAATGTTTGTTGCCTGGACACTTAGGCTATTGCCTGCACAATATATAGATGTCGACGAGCCCAGGCATCCTTGTCTACACTATCATTCATAGATATGTATGTGCATACGTTATAGACTATAGACACTATGTATATGTAAAGTGTAAACATATATATAGTTGGCATATTTGTGTTTGTGGACATGTACATATGTATGTGTGCTTGTAATTATATCTCAACTTTATGTACTCAAATCCTAGCAAACTCAGCTAAGAAAGCCTTAGTAATAAACCCAGAGTTAAAGGTACTTAAGTTGTATATACATCAAATGGCTCTTCTAGATGCTTTGCCTTTGATCAAAAATATAATATATACTCTTGACTCTTGAGTGTTGAGTTTGGGATTAGCAACTAAATCTGCTGGTAGCCCAAAAGCAGCAAAAAATTTGATAATTTCTTGACAACTCAAATAGCTCTTCCCCCTACAGCAATATCATCTGGTCCTTCACAGTTTTTATTTCTTGTAACACCTTTAAGCAAAATACTTCTAGTATCACAGCTCTCTTCAAAGGAAACTACATCCTCTTTGATCATTCTATGTTTATCTTTGTTGTGTGTGTGACTAAAGTGTTCTGTTTTTTTGATGAACTACACTTAGAAGTTTAAAAGGGATTCAAATATATCAGAATTGTGATCATAAGGAAAAATGGTTTTTTATTCAAAACTCTAGGTCTAAGCTCCACCCTCAAGCAAGATTGATGATTGAGTAGCTTGACAATTTCTACAACTTGAGTTAAAATAACAATGACTTGTTGTCGCTTATGTTATTTTTTATCTATGAATTACAATATGTTTTGAAAGTGTTTTTAATTATTTGAGTTTAATGTTGTGCCTCAAGACATGCTAAAATATCTAATATTGAACTTTGAAAACTGGTATTGTCATATGGAGTAGTGGGATTGAAGACTTGTTTGGTTACTTCATCCTAATCATGTTGCCTATCAGTCACCAGGATGATATGCTACGTCCATTGCCTAGGATCCCATGAACTACTTGATGGTATGCTAAATTGGATGGAATGCAGCATGTAATTGTACGTCAAAAAAATGTCGTATACATACAAAGCTCTTTCCTTCTCGTGGATACTGCTTGAAGGCCAAGCAAGGTCATCAAGGTCTGCAATTTCGGTACGAGGTTGTACTAGGTATTGGGTACCTTACTGGTACTATCAAATAATACCATAGTGACACTCAGTATGTAAACACATGCCGGTTCAGTACTGGTACAACATTTTCTAATTTTTTATTTTTTAAACTTTTTTTTGTTTTTGAGGATCATTTAAAGTTTTATAGATGTTTAAAAGGAAAAAAGGAAGGGAAGAAGAGAAAAAGAAAAGAAAGAATGGAAGGAAGGAGGATCTTATGAGAAAAGATCTTGATTCCAGGATGTGAACCTAATATGTAAGGCTAATTTCATCTAAATGATAAGACCTGGATAAAGAATTACAAGATTTTAAATTATGCCTTTTGGTATATTGTCATCTTTATTTTTTTAATTTAATTTATGTAATCTTGAATAATAATGATCTTAGTATTTTATTTTGAGATTCATTTGGTGTTTATATGGATTTAATATCTAGTTTCATCTTTGGAAAACATCTCATGCATCTATTGATGAATTTTAGAAAATAGAGAAAAAACATTAAGGGCTAGGCGTATTTTTATATATTTTAGGTTTTAGTAATTCATGCCATGTAGGCCCTCTATGATCTTTTCAGTTTTTTTCCTTCTTCTATAAATAGTGGTACTTAGAAATACAATATCTTTTCTTATTTATGTTTTCCTCATATGCTGATTGTTTTGTATACTGCTTAACACCAAATTCAGGTAGCAAAGAAGAAGAAGGAAAGAAAGAAAAGGAAAGAATAGGAAAAGAAAAGAAAGAAAGGAAGGAAAGAATAAGGAAAGGAAAGAAGAAAGGAAGGGAAGAAGAAGAAAAGAGAAAGAAAGGAAGAAAGAAGAAAAAGGAAGGAAGGAAGAAAAAGAAAGAAAGAAGAAGAAAAAGGAAATAAAGAAAAGAAGAGAGAATAAAAAGGAACAAAGTAAGGAATTAAAGAAGGCAAAGGGAAGAAAGAAGAAGGCCAAACCGCTTCAAACAAGTGGAACTGGGTGGTTTTGCTCGGTTCCACTAGGTTCGAGTTAGTATGTCCTAACTGGGCAGTTTGAGATGGTTTGGCTGATCCTGAAGGCCATGATTATAGGTAATACACATGGAGACAAGTATGTGGAACTCAAAATGTTTTTATCATCCCATAAACTGATGGTGAATCAACTACAAAGAGTTTTAGATATCAAAGGTAGAGTATGTATCTCACAAACAGATCCATAATTTGGAAAAATATCTCACATATAGAGATCTTTCCTTCTCATGGATAAGATGTTAAGATCATACTATCGGACCAAGTTTGCACTACTCTCTAGACTTTGGTGGAGGGTTGCTGCTATGTATAATATTAAAATGGGCTCCGCCATTGCATCCAACTACAGCAAAGCTCGATGATCACCATCAGACAGTTGGCTGTCAAGATGCCTTGACTTGCTTCAAGAGAAATGTGATAGTACGTGGGTCCAAAATTTCTGGGATAACGTACACCAATCCTAGGTGTTTTTGCAGGGATGACTGCAAAAGAAAGAGAGGGATTAGTCTACATAATGGAGTAAATCATTCAGTGAATGGATAAAAAAGACTGATACCAACATAAGCGACACATACTAGGAAGATTGGCAGGGAAGGAAATGGAAGTCACTATTCCTTTCCCTATTAAAACGTCCGAAACAAAAACAATATGTAGAAAATGATTGCCGTGTTATGCAGAGATTAACCAGAGCGCATGCATGAATTCAAAAGTGAGAACATTATAGGAGAAAAAGAAGAGAGAGGGTGGAGTCATGGAGAAGAATGAAACAGCCCTCAGCCTATGATTTCCACCATTGCCTACTCTTGGGGGAGGACCTTGCTGGAGTTCCCTCTTAGCTTCTGTAGGCATCGGAGCCATCACCAGATCATTTCCATTGCTTACTCACTCTTATATATTTCTTGGATGTGGATGTAATGCCTAGAGTGGCAGACTAAAGGGGTACTGATAGTAGGGATCTCAGCGGGTAGATAAGCTCAAAATCCATTTAAAAAGGTCAATCAAAGTGGGGATGAGATAAGATAACTTAGTTACAATGTGTCTTTGCAAATAATGTGTCTTTGCAAAATATATTTGGATGGCAAGATTTTGCCATTAGAATGTTGGGACAGCTGTGCTGGCAGCTGGAGAATCGGACCTTGGGATGGCATGGTTCTACATCCAAGCATTTTGTTCTGTGCAATGCTCAGTAAATCGTTATAACTTTCAGTAGAAGCTTCATTCCTGAGTTGATGCCCTTTCCAACAGGTATAACATTGACTAAATTTGAATTTAATCCAAATTGAGTGTTGTAGAATATGCTGGTTTTTTGATTTAATGCCCTTTCCAAAAGGTATAATTTTGATCTCGTTTAGGCTCATAGAAAAATGTGAAGAATTTCCAAAAATCAGGGACTTATTTTGTTCAAAGCATGTGAGCTATGCATGCATGTTGGATGCGTATGGGTGATGCAGTTGGCCTTTGAGGGTTAGTGACACCAGATTAATAGCCATCACACATATGAACACTTCTTTTTTCTTGGTAGAGTGCCAAAAGTAGGGTGTCTACATATATGAGGCTATAATAGTACGTAGTACATGTGAAAACAAGCATGTAGAACATAAAAGTCATTATCCCATATATTGATGATGAATTTAACTGTTGAGAATTCTAGATACTAAATGTGGAATAATGCATTTTGCAAAAATATCCATAAGTTGCTTAACGAATTAGACATGAGGAACAGCTAAAGTAATAGAAGGACGTAAGCAACAAATAAAATAGCAATCTGTTTTGTTATGCTTATACACTTCGAAAAGACAAATTAGTAGGAGGCTAAATATTGCTACCACATAAAGGGGGGAATAGGACAGAACAATATTATTCCCATGTCGGTTAAAGCCTAATAACATTTTGAGAAGTATTGGATTCATGCAATACTTGATGTCAATATTGATGAAAAATCAAACATTCCTCTTCTTTCTTTCAGGGAGACGAGATTTTCAGCAAATAAGAGATCACCAATCTGTAGGATCACAGGTCAGTCAGTGTTAGTGCTTATGTGAAGCTCTATGGCTGATGTTGACCAACAGAAGAGAACAATAACTAATGCCCAGAAATTGTCAAGAATGGAGAAATGGTTTCATCGTGATGAGGAGATAGTAATCAAGGAGAAGGTAGTTAACCATGCAGCAAAATGGATAATGTCTGATAAGAATCTCATATATAATGAGCCCCAGCAAATTCCTGACTGACAATATAATGCAGCACTCTATCCTCCTAGCAGAATGATACATATAGACATTCTGATGTATTAAGTAATTGTATCATAAGGAATCTGAAAACTTCTAATGTTGTACCAAATAAAATTATTAATACCAGACAAAAATAAGGAAAAAATTGGATCATGATATCACACATTTTCTGTTTTATAGGATTTCAGGAGTGCTTGGGAGGTCAGGTTTAACTTCTCCTTGTGTTAAGTAAGATCCATCTTTCCTCAGAAGAATATAAGTTTTCCTTGAGTTAATGATAATATGTATGACAGGCTACTGATTTTTCTCTGTTGGAGTGAAATCAAACTCCAGGAAACCAATATTAGAACCATAACAGAAGACTTGAGATACATTCAACATTATTCTCTATAAATGTACAAGACTCTGGAGGGCGAACAGGGGTCAAAATACAAAATAATTCAAGGAAATGACTGAATAAAATAGGATCAGTTACACTGGAACAATTTCCATATGATACGAAAAAATTGGAGGAATGAGATGTCTATAGTTCATACTTTCATTAGCAAGAAGCACATGTTAACAAAACTCTTTTGACAGTACAGCTCCAGCATGTTTATAATATGAAGATACTAGCCTTCATAGTAGACAAGAAGATGTAGAGGCTTCTTGTAGTTTTGATTGTATAAGTTGTATTGTCTTGTGATTATCATGAACAAACTTGATGTGTACCTAATACTTGAATTACAACTTTCTGAACATGCCTTTTGCTCTGTCATCTTTTTCTCCAACTTATTGTTGTCTATATTTATCTTTCCGTTTATCCTAATATGTTCTCTGGTAGCTTAATGCAAATGATGTGCCATCTTATTAGTTCATGCTATCAATTTTAGAAGTTCTTCTTTTAAATAAAAAAAAGGGTTTATATTATAAGCTAAGGTAATCAACACTGAAAATCAATTTTGGTAATATAAAAACTCTTTTCATATTTTCTGCTGTACTTTTTTTAAAAAAAATATGATGCGGCGTCTTAATATAGTGTTTGTGGATGCATATTATGCCAGCCTGCAGAGAAATATCCAAATATATTTTCTGAAGATTCTTTATTTGGGAGGTAAATTATGTCCATAATTCAATTTTCTTACCCAAATTATTCATTCTTTGGCTAAAAAACATTGCCGCAATTAATTGCAGATTTCCATACTTTCTGCCATGTCTTTGCATATCACTCTTTGCAGTTGGCGCATTTATAGCATGTTTTTGGCTTCCAGTAAGTTTTCTTTCTTATGGCTCGCATATAAGGATTTTAGTATGTAATCTAGTTTATATGAATAATCTCAACTGCAATGTTGGTGGCGCATGTGCATCATGTGTCAATTTTTTTTTTTGGCCCTATGTGAGGACCCATGCGAGTGTGTTTAGTCCTACATCGATTATTCACCGGAGAGATCTTGGGTACTTGTACAGGACTAAGGAATCTAAAAAATACCTTTCGGCTAGCCTTTTTGGATGAAGTGCTGGGTTGTTACAAATGGTATCAGAGCGGACCCAACCTATAGCCCATGTGGATTAAGGAACACTACAGCACAGGCTCATTAATGCTGACCATGGGCCGATCGTGGTGCTCGTGATTAGATTTAAATGGATTTGGACCTTTAGCTTGACAAGGACGTTAGGGCTTAAATGGAGGGAGTATGTAAGGATCCATGCGGGCATGTGTTTAGTTCCACATCGGTTATTTGGCGGGGAGATCTTGGGTACTTATACAGGACTAAAGAATCTAAAAAAATATCTTCCAACTAGTTTTTTTGAATGAGGTTCTGGGTTGTTACACCAAACATGGGACTACCTACTAATTCTCATAGGGCCATTCCTAATCTTACTATTTGTAGACATGTTAATCTTGTTTAAGTTGCTTGTTTGGCTCCCCTACTTTGTGACCCAAAATATGCTCTGTGATTAACTAGTCAATGCTATGTTATATGGAAGCATTGATATTATATCAAAGAGAGAATAAAAATATTTGAATTTTGTTAAAAGTGTTTGAATGGTTTGTATCATTCTTTTCGGCACTCTGTGGTAGTACTCCAACTGGATTCTCCTATAGTATAAAAGATAATCTAAAATTCCATATACAATGTTTCAATAATTCATGTTGAAGTAAGCAGGACACACCATTTTTGATGTTCAACGGAATGCTATTCTTAGTCATGTCCTTATCCTAGATTCTAGGAAGTTTTGGCACTCTATGGAGTTGTAAATGCTTAAATATCCGCATAAATATAGCTAAAAGCTAACCATATCAAAGCATTATATTGAAAGATAATCTAAACATTCTCTACGCAATTGACTTCAACTTCTGCATGCTTTTTCTTGTCTTTTAGGAAATAACCTTCCAACTATTGCCAAAGCTTTATGATTGCTTAAATTATCTCATTTAGATCTACCCAAATCCTACATTTTTCCTCTAGAGCGCTTAACAATTTTGGACTTGAATAGAATTTTTATGTTGGAGCAAGATTCGTCGAACCGGTACCGGGACCTATACTAGTCATGAAACCAGACCGTACCGACACACAGTATGCAGAGGCGTGCCATTTCTAAACCGGCATGCCAATTCTTTTTTCAATATTTTTTTAAGTTTGAATTATTGGTAATCTTTTTTTTTTTTGATTTTTCAAGGATTTTAACTATAATTTGATATTTTTTGATATTTTTTGATTTTTCTATGATCCCGATACATCCTAGATGACGCCTCTAGATATTTTAGAGTGATGCAAGGTATAAAATGATTATTGAGATATTGCATGCTAAAAGAAGCAACATAAAATATCCTAAAATCAATTAGTGAGATAAAAAAATAAAATTATACAATCAATTATATATATTTAAAATGCTGCATACATATCAATATCTAAAATCTTATTAAGTGGCAATGTCTCTTATAGATATTTGGATCATTAGCATAATCAGGAGGTACATCAACCCATCTAACCAAGCAGCATTGTAGTCCTATACGCTTATCCCATGAAGAACCCGCTCTAGGTTATAACTAGTTTAGGATCTCTGACTGAAGCTCTGGCTTTGCGAAGTGTCTTCTGACTGATAATATGACTGTGGAGGGGCCCATCCAAATATGCCAACATTAAAATCTGATTTGTAAGATGCTCTAAGTTGCGTAGGATAGTAGTCACCGGAAGATGATGTGTTGGACCATATCCATATCCGTATTTATATATATCATAGGCTGCATGTGGCTGTGGATAAAAAGATTTAGTATACGACTCAGAATTTGATACATCTATGAATTTTACTCCACGTGCGAGGTCATCTAGAGTTGAATTGTCTCCTTCTGAATAATCTCAAGAAGCCCAACTCTTATATGCAATTGTTCCTCGCAGGATCTACCAGATCATACACCGTGGTCCCTATCATATGTAGCATGCCTTTTCTTTTTCTTTTTTGCTGCACTGAGCAGCTGCTTGCTTTTTCTTTGTGCTTCTCTCTACCTGGTTATATTGGAAGGATGGATGTCACCCTCCTGACTGAGTTGACTGGATAGCGTGGTGGCTTCATTTAAGCAACTCTTGATCATATCTTTGGGAGGATGTTCTACGTACCCGAATTTATACTAGTATCATATTAGTAACCATCTAACGTCAGGTAATAGTTATCGTTGATATATAACATAACTGGATTCATACTTTTCTTACTTATGATAGCTGCCGAGATACCAAAGCTGTCAGTGCCCTTTCTAAATATATTTGTCTATTCTGCTTGGAATGGTTTTGAGCGGTTCGGGGCTGGTTCCAAATTCCATCGCCAAATCGACTGGTCTTGCGCCGGTTCGGCTCGGTACGGCATGAACCGTGCAGTTCGGTCTGGTTCGGCAGGCCATATGTTGGAGAGTAATGGGAACTTTCTTCATGTTTGATTTATGTGGCTATTTTCTTGCATACATAAGTTTGGTTCACTTTGCCAATCTGTTTTGAATAGTACTCAGGAATTTCAAATCTTCAAGATTCAATTATCTCTTGTTTCAGTAGTCATTTTCTCATTTACATTCTAAGATTATCCAACACTTTTTCTTCCTTGAGTAATTTTAATTGCAGATCATAAATAACTGGTTCAAAATTGACTGCAAAAGCGGATGGCTTCATTTTAACCAATATCCATCTTCTAAATCTTAATTGATTTTGTAGGAAACTCTGCATATGCACAAGGGAAATAGTTTGGGAGATGGTACAGTTGAATCTCTTGAAGCTTCCTTAATTGGCTCTGATCTGAAAAGAAACAGTGAAGAAACTGAAGGAATAGAATTGGCTTCTAATAAGAACTTACTAAAAAATTGGCCGCTGATATCATCAATCATTGTTTATTGTGTTTTCTCTCTTCAAGACATGGCCTATTCAGAGGTAGTAGCTTTTATGTGCCTTCTTATATTTTAGATCTTCGCTATGATGTCACCGTCTTATCTTCTTGCCACATGCCTTCATGCCACAACTTACCTGGCATGCTTATGTTAATACTACAAAACTATACATAATAGAGTTATACTTGCTCATGAGTAACCGCTAGAATTTTCCTTCGGGGTTTCAATCTGCTAATAATTTGCTTGGCGAGGCTGGCTTGCCTTTGTTTCCTCTTAGAATAGGTTAATTTGCTTATTTCATTTACTTCCTCATTTTTATCTCTAGAGTTTTGTTTAGCACCAATTCTGTTTTCAGATATTCTCCCTATGGGCTGTGAGCAGTAAAAGGTATGGAGGATTGAGCTTTTCATCTCAAGATGTTGGCGAGGTGCTTGCAATCACAGGTAAATATGCAGATACCTGATAAAAGAATTGATTCAGAATGATCAAAAAATGAGTAGTGTTAGGGTTGCCTGTTCAGTCACATGAAAAGTTCCTCCTGCCATCCACACCTCCCATGTGGGTCTGGATATCTTCTTGTGTGAGTTAGCAGTGCCCAAAGGGTTTTCCTAAGGAATTGAATATTAATATATAGCCTCATAAAACATGGGCAATTGAAAGCAATTTTTATGTTGGCAGTTACTTGTATAATTTGTTTGCATGCCACTTGCTTTATATGCATTTAAGGGTCTCTTATAGTAACCAGTTTCTGGAGTTACTTAATTGCAGTACAGTAAGTTGGTTTAGGTCAATTTATATTCTTCTAAAAAAAAATAGATGTAGAAGCAAACATGCAATGTCAGCTGGCCTAAGTAATAGCGAATAGGCAGCTGGACTAGTGGAAATCTCTGTCTGGCTTCTTTCTTAGCAAGGTCAAATGAGGAGCCTTCCCTTGCTAACCAACATAATATTTGATGCAGAGAAAACTAACTGGTGAGGCTAATCCCTATATCAGAGCTAGTCTTTACAATTGTTTCCTAATGCTTTTTTGACAAACATTTCCTTATGCTTTTTTACCATTTAAAATGTAAAGCAGTTTTTCAGCAAGTTACTGATCCAATCAGTAACTGGGGCTTATGCCTGTCTGTCACTTGTTATGATTGAATTAGAGGGCATGTTGCAAACTTTCTAGGTTGCCTATAGTATATATCATACAATCTCATGTCTTTTCACATTTTCTCAAATTTGATCATATTGAACATTCAATTTCTGATCTATTACTTGTCATTAGGTTTTAGTCTGCTTGTTTATCAACTGCTACTTTATCCACGTTTTGTGAAATGTTTAGGACATATCACTTCAACTCGTGTGGCAGCGGTATGCATTTACTGTCATTTATTTTGATACTTCAATTTCATATGCGATGTTTAAATTCTTTTGATAATATTACATGCTTTGGTATGCAGGTTTTATCTATACCATTGCTTGCCAGCTATCCATTTATGGCTAAGCTATCTGAATTTACACGTTCCTTGATTGTGAATTGTGCGTCCTTGCTGAAAAATGTTTTTTCTGTAAGTACAAATTCAATGCAATATCTTTTCCTCTTGGCATAAGGAGGAAAGCTGAATATTATGATCAATCATGACACTTGCAACATAACTTAAATGCCCGATATATGCTCGGTTAAGTTTGCCAGTTTTTGCTATACAGAGTGCAAGCTATTGCTGACCCAAGTGGATTATGTTCTTTGATATAAAGTGTAGACATTTACATTTATATGGTTCAACAATATTTGTCTTGTATGATCATGATTCTGTGCATTGACTATATTCTCCTCTAATATGAAAATATCAGTATGAAAGTGAAGGCATTGTACGAATGATGAAATGTTTCTGCATAAACTTAGACTTGTCTGTGAATGAAGTCATTAAGGGGCTGATAAGAAAGAGTAGGCAGAATTGTGTATTGTCATTAATATTTCCGCAAACAAAGATTTATGTTGTCCTTGGCATCACAGTTACTTTTCTTATTTTTAAAAATAAAAGCAAAGTTTTTGTTTCTAAGTTTTTTTTCCTAAATTTTGAAAAATGAAAACATCTTTGGCACAATCAACTATTTTTTTTTTTGTAAAACAGAAAACGAAAAACAAAAACAGCTCCATCTTCTAACCTTTGGTGGTGATGATAGTGCTGGTGGCATAGCCAGTTGTGGCACATCGTGTTTGCGACCGTGGTGCTGCTGGTGGCGGCAGAGTCAGCAGTGACAGTGACAGTGGTGGAGGCGATGGTGGTGACCATGGTATAATGAACTGAAGCGGTGCCGACAGGCACCAGTATGGTACAGCATATAAAATCGGTTCCGACCCACTTTGGGTCGGAACCGATTGATTTCGTACTTGTTCCGATGCGAACTGGGCCGGTGCGACGCTTTTTCCCCATGCGTGGCACCTGCGCGTGGGGCAGCGCGCCCACGCGCAGGTGCCGCGCGCTCATGCGGGCTGCCCATTTAATGCCACAGAGTTAATGCCACTCTGGCATTTACGCATCTGCACGCACCCGTGTAGTTTTTTTTTCTTTTGGAATTGAGCGAGTGGAGAATCGCGTGCCCGCGTGCGATTCACCACACTAGGAATGGCGCCCGTGGCTGGTTTCCCAGCAGGGAGTCATGCCTGCGCGCGGTTCCCCGTGCGGGGTAGCGCGCCTACACAGTCTGGCATCCCGCGTGGGCCATTTAATGTGCGGACGCATTTTTTCTTTTTTTCGCTTCTTTTTTTTTGACGTCCACGTGCGGTCGCGTCTGCGCGTGCATCTTTGGTTCGGTACCGGTGCCCACCGGTACGTCGGTACGGTCGGTCCGGCGAACCTTGATGGTGACTATGGGTTTTGGTGGTGACAGTACTTGTGGAAAGGGTATCAAGGAGATGGGGAGGTTTTTCTTGTAAAACTTGAGTTCCTTTTTCCTAAAAGGGCAAAGAGAAGTTTTCTTGTTTAAGAAATAGTGCAAATAGATTTCAGAAATAGAAATAGAAATAGTATGACATCTTTTTGTCTCTTTTTCGTGCTAGAAGAAAATCGATCCCAAATGAGGACATTTTTGAACATTTCCTAGAATGGGCTCAGATAAAACTATTTAGAGGCTTATGTTAAAGGCTGACCATGTCCATAATGACATAGTCAGTGTCACTTTTACATATTTAGATTTTCCACTTCATTTGCCAATTCATCCTCTGTGGAAAGCAGATATTGGAAAACATTGCCTAGGCTTCTGACCGAGCTTTGCACTATTTACATGAGAATTAGGAAATAACTCTCTAAGATTTATATTTTTCTTAACTTCTCTGTTGGCATAATGTTACATCATGTGTATGCTATAATAGTTATTACTGCAGGAAATCTTCATGGTTATCTTCTCAATCTTCCTGAGAAAACCAGGTTGGCCCTGCTAACCTTAATGTACCAATCCTACTCCCACTTAGGAATCCGATAAAATTCAGTCCAACTCTTGAATTGATCTGCATGAATGTCTCTTTCCTATCTTAATTATTTCTGTTCAACACTACATGATCTTCATTGGTTTTTCCCTTTTATCTAGAACTTCAATGGTAGCCATTGGTCCCATTAGGAATTTAAATGTGATTGGTCATGTAAGATATGACCCATTGGAATTATTTGCATACTTATTCCGCTATTGCCGTTGTCATCGCCACCACCATCGCTACTTTCACTACACTGTCATCACCTTCATTATATTGCTAACATCTTGCCACTACCATTTTCATTGCCACCATACCACTGTCACCATCATTACCGCCTCACGGAATAGCCAACACTTGCCATAATCAACGCCACCACCACAGCCTTCACCATACCACCGCTGTCATCATCATTATCTCCACCATATTATTGGTGTTCCTACCACCACCTCCACCGACCACCGCGAGCATCGCCACCTCTACTGACCACCGCCAGCATCGCCACCTCCACCATATTGTCGCCACCCCCATCACTCCTATAATCAATGCCTCCATTGGATCCATCATTGCTACCATCACCTCATCCACTATCACTATATTTATGTTTTTAAAAATAATTGACTATACCAAACATATTTGACACAGACAGGGGTAGACTGGGGTGGGTAGGTTGCTGAAGATTTGGGATGGCGGCTGATTCTCTCCTTTTTTTTCTCTCTTTCAATGGCGGCTAGGATTTCTTGTGAATGGAAAAAGGAAGAAGATGATGGATGGCTAATTGGTTCAATTGGGTTCAATGAATGGTGGCCGAAATTGGGGATTGTGCTTGATTAGATTAGGGGCGGATGGAATTAGGTTGTGACCCAAAGTTTAATTGGGTTTGGGCTTAGTTGGTTTGGGATCCAAAGAGTGATTGGGTTGGGACGTGGGATATGGATGGCATGAGATAGGGATGAGGACTTTCAATGGGATTAGGACTCTAGGTTGGTGGCGTGATAAGAATGGGTTGTTGGTATAAGAAGGGGAGGAGTTGTTGACTTGAGAACAAGGATAGGGCTAGGAGGGCGTGAGAATGAAGGGAGGAGTCCTCTTGCTAGAACTCTTAATTAAGGAAGGATATGGCGGGAGGAATGGGTTGTGGCATTAGGATTAGGAGGAGTCCTTCCACAAGGACTTTCAAATAAGGATGGGTATTGCGCGAGGAAAAGAAGGGATATTGCTGAAAACGTGGAGGAAGAGAAAATAAATATGGATTTGGATAAGAGAGTCTCACCCTCACACAAATCCAAGGGATGGCGTAAAGGAGGAGTCTCACCTTCACCAACTCCTACCAAGGCTTGGCATCTCACCAAGAAAAAGAAAAGGGAAGCATGTCACTTTCTTCATGAGAGAGGCTCTCAATTTTTTTTGCAAAACTCTAATCTCTGTATTTTATTCTTCAACTTTTCCTTTATATAGGGTAAGAGGTTGGGATAAGTTGGACTCTAACAATCTGAAATTTGTGGACTCCTTTAACAAGGACTCATTCTTTAACTAGGACTTCTACTTGAACTAGGACTCCTAGTTGACATGGACTCTTTTAATTTAAACAATTGACTAAATCAACTAAGAAGATAAGACTCCCACTCAATTTGGACTCTTCATGGTGCATGGAATAAGTGTCCAAGTCGGCTAGGACTCTTCCTAAACGTCATGAGGACTAAATGACTAGACTCCACACACACACACACACAAGGACTCTTCAACACCTTGGACTCAATATGATTTAGGCGTTGGACACTAACTCAAGGGGACTTGACACGCCCCAAACAAAAGGACTTAATGTAACATTGGACACGCCCAATGTTAGACCCAAACTCCTTAACTCAAGACTCCTAATCAACTTGGACCTTTTACTTGACACATGACTAAGAGTCCAAATTGGCTAGAACTCTCACACGGCACATGGACCCATTACAAAGACTCCAAATAAATTAGAACTCTTCAACACGACTAGGACTCAATGTAACTAGACATGCCCAAGGATGAGGACCCATCTCCATGCACGCCTCCATGCTTGGGCTCATGCTCTTGCATCAATTTCTCCTGCTGAGAAGAACTCGACTCCGTCGAGTTGGGGCTGATTTGAGGAATCTTGGCTCGGATGGGATCCGCCATCTGGTGCGCACACGGATACGGGCTGATGCGCGCCGGAAGAGCCCTGGTGGAATTGGTGCTCTAGGCTGGTGTGCCGGCAGGCCGCCAACTGGATGGACATGCACGGATGCGGGTCCGGTGCGCACGGGATGCACGTCCAGGTGAACGCCGGGAGATGGTGCTGCATGCGGCTACCGTGGCTGCTGCGCTTGGTTGTGACCTTGCACGCGGGTGCTCGGCGTGGCACTGCGCACGGATCGGTTTGGCACTGCTTGTGCTCTTCGCGGCTTCCATTAGCTATCAGATTATCCTTCTTGAAATCCGATGTCATCTCTTCTGAATTTTCAGAACCATCTTCCTTAGCAATCGATGCGAATATGTCCCAACTTCATGATTGATACCAATTTTTGGGGCGCAAGCGGACTCCGAAAGCACATTGTTGCGGCGGACGAGATCTGAAACCACTTTTGGTGGCGCAGATGAAGGAAGGGGCAGCGATGGAGAAGAAGGTCTTGGGGAAGACAATGGTGGGGAAGAAGGGATAACTAGGAGGTTGGATAGACTAGATCTCGAAACGAGATCTATGGCATGCTGAATGTCGCGCATCAGTGGAAGTTCCTTGGGTAGATCTTCAGGTGTTGCATCAGAAAAGTCGTCCAAAATCGACTTGAAATCAGATAGGATTATCTTTGGAATTTCAGATCCAACTTCTTCGCCTTGCTTGCAACCCGAAAGGACCCTGCGATCAACACAAATGGGTAGATTTGAACATTCTAGTTCCACCGCAGGTGCTTCTTCCTCATTGCCTTCCTCTTCTTTGATCTCAGTGGGTTTAGGAGGAATTTCAGATGTCTCCGCGATCTCGTCTTCTTTGCACGCTAATGCAAAGCGCTGGTCTTTGGTGGGGCAAACATCAGCAAAGTGCCTTCGACCACCGCACTTGTAACAATCGGATTTGCTTCCTCTTTGTGGCATAGGACTCTTTCTTTTTCCTGGTCCTTGCTGCTCCTCGCTCCGGTTTTGTATCCTATTTGCAGAGATTTCAGATATTGAGAAAAGGAGAATACTTCGAGGAAAAGAAACACCCTTATTGCTGCGTTCTGGAGAGCATCGCCCAACTTGAGTATAGGTAGGGCGACGTCGTCGTTGTGCCTCCACACAAAAAGCATCCGTCTTTTGATTCAAGGCAACCATTTGATGGAGAACTTCAGCCATCATCTCTATCTCATCTCGTTGTCGATCGATGTCGTAGGGGCGGCTGCTTCTCATACTCATGATGATGCAAAATCTTCGCTCTGATACCAATTGACGTAGAGGGGGGTAGGTAGGTTGCTGAAGATTGGGGATGACGGCTGATTTCTCTCTTTTTTTCCTCTTTCAATGGCGGCTAGGGTTTCTTGTGGATAGGGAAAGGAAGATGATCGATGGCTAATTGGTTCGATTAGGTTCAATGAATGGTGACCGAAAATGGGGATTGTGCTTGATTGGATTAGGGGCGGATGGAATTAGGTTGTGACCCAAAGTTTGATTGTGTTTGGGCTTGGTTTGGGACCCCAAGAGTGATTGGGTTGGGGCGTGGGATATGGATGGCGTGAGATAGGGATGAGGACTTTCAATGGGACTAGGTTGGTGGCGAGATAAGAATGGGTTGTTGGCATGAGAAGGGGAGGAGTTATTGACGTGAGAATAAGGATAGGGCTAGGAGGGCGTGAGAATGAAGGGAGGAATCCTCTTACTAGGACTCTTAATTAAGGAAGGATATGGCATGAGGAATGGGTTATGGCATGAGGATTGGGGGGAGTCCTTCCACAAGGACTCTCAAATGAGGATGGGTATTGCGTGAAGAAAAGAAGGGATATTGCTGAAAACGTGGATAAAGGAAAGATAAATATGGATTTGGATAAGAGAGTCTCACTCTCACACAAATCCAAGGAATGGTGTGAAGGAGGAGTCTCACCTTCACTAACTTCTACCAAGGCTTGGTGTCTCACCAAGAAAAAGAAAAGGGAAGCGTCTCACTTTTTTCATGAGAGAGGCTCTCAAATTTTTTGCAAAACTCTAATTTCTGCATTTTATTCTTTAACCTCTTCTTTATATAGAGTAAGAGGTTAGGATAAGTTGGACTCTAACAATCTGAAATTGGTAGACTTCTTTAACAAGGATTCATTCTTTAACTAGGACTTCTATTTGAATTAGGACTCCTACTTGACTTGGACTTTTTTAATTTAAACAATTGACTAAATCAACTAACAAGACTCCCACTTGACTTGGACTCTTCATGGCGCATGGAATGAGAGTCCAAGTTGGCTAGGATTCTTCCGAAACATCATGAGGACAAATGACTAGACTCCACATACACACAAGGACTCTTCAACGCCTTGGACTCAATGTGATTTAGGCGTTGGACACTAACTCGAAAACTTGACATGCCCCAAACAAAAGGACTCAATGTAACATTGGACACGTCCAATGTTAGACCCAAACTCCTTAACTTAAGACACTTAATTAACTTGGACTCTTTAATTGAGACATGACTAAGAATCCAAATCAGCTAGGACTCTTTCACACGGCACATGGACCCATTATAAAGACTCCAAATAAATTAGGACTCTTCAACATGACTAGGACTCAATGTAATTGGGCGTTGAAACACTAGGACCCAATATAACTAGACACGCCCAAGGATGAGGATCCCATCTCCACACACGCATCCATGCTTGGGCTCATGCATCAATATTTATATGTTTAAAAATTTAGGAAAGAATGAAAATGAAAATTCTTTTTTTTTATTTCTGAAAAAATGAAAATGATGCCAAATGGCACCTAAATGCATTGTTGGAGAAATATAAAGTGCACGTTATAACAATAGAAATGCATTGCTAGTCTCAGAAAAAAAAATCAAATAAGCTTCGTCGAACCAGTAACAAGGTCATCCCGCTGGCTACTAGTTTGATATAGATCCAATATGTACCATATTGACTCAAGGCACAAAGGAATCCAAAGGGGGGGAGGGAGAGTGTGGAGAGGGAGGAGAGAGAACGGGGTGGGGAGAGAGGGACGGATGGAGGGATAGTGTGTCTCCAACATTGTTGTCGTCTTGGCAGGTTCGTGGTCATCATCATCATTGGTGGCATGGTTCGTTGTACCATCTCAAATCGTCCGATTCCGGGCATGAGTCATACCAAAAGCGGATCGGTATGGTTTCACCCCATAGTTCGAGACACGAGTGAGGGAAGAGGAGAGGGAGAAGGAAAGAGAGGTAAAGAGAGAAAGAGGGAGAGGGAGAGGGAGAGGGAGGAAAGGAGGGAGAGAGAGGAAGAGGGAGGGAGAGGGAGAGGGAGGGAGGAAAGGAGGGAGAGAGAGGAAGAGGGAGGGAGGTCGAGGGAGGAAGAGGAAGAGGGCTTTCGAGCCTCCTTTTCTCTGAATATGGCGTAATAAAAGAGAGAAAAAGAGAGGGAGGGAGGGAGAGGGAGAGGGAGGGAGGGAGAGAGGGAGAGGCCGCCGGGTGGCATAATAGGGGTGGAGCCTCTGTTTCGAAACCAAAATAAAGGCTCCACGCTTGTTATGCCGCACCGGAGGAGAGGGGTTTCGAAAGCTCTCTCCCTCTCCGTCTCTTGACCTCTCTCCATCCCTTCCTCTCCCTTAACCTCTCCCTGTCCCTTCCTCTCTCTTTTCCTCTCTTTCATTATGACATAGATGGAGGATAAAGGGCTTGAAAGCTCTCTCCCTCCCTTCTTTTCCCTTTTTCCTTCCTCCCTCTCTCTCTTTTCCTCTCTTTTCTTCTCCCTCTCCCCTTCCCTCTCAGGCTCCCATTTGTCGTATGCCACAAGTGGATGCGGCTTGGTAATGTACCATATCATACTATTGGGCAACTGACATGGGTCCTGGTACCGGTTCTACCGACCTTGGTTGGCGACAGTGGCGTGACAGTGATGAAATCCTAATCTAGCGAGGGTTCATGATTCACGAGAGACGAGGATGATTGATAGAGTGGGGAGAGGAGGATCGAGAGAGGGAGAGAAGGAAGAGGGCAGAGGGGAGAGGAGGATCGGGAGAACGGGAAAGAAGGCATACACAAGGAAGATCGGGAGAAAGGAAGAAGGATCGAGAGGAGTCGTGACTCAAATTTTAAATAACCTAATCTCCTAGTTTAGTCCATTACAATCCGAAATAGCTTGAAACCATGTAGAACCAAATAGTTCAACCCAATTCAGGTTCCTGGATGGTTTGGTTCAATACACCCCAAATCGCCTAGTTCGGGATAGTTCGACCATTCTTGATATTAGAAGTATAGAGATAATATCACACTGGCTTGTAACACTCACTACTTTTATGGGAAGAAACAACTCACTAGTGGTATTATGATATTACAGATCTTATTGAGTTTCCCTTTATTGTTTTGCTTGTCATCTTTCTCACTCACTACTAGAATAACAAAGCTGATGTGCAATAGTCTCATATTATTTTAACTTGTGTTGTCTATTTACAAGAGTTGTTGGAGTTGAGAGTAGGTAAAATTTGTTGCACTGGTATTCGGGGTCGTACTAGCCAGCAACTAGCTTGGTGTGGTATTGGTATGTACTATACCATCCGACATACCAAAGCTGGTAGAGGGAGAGAGAGAGAGAGAGAGAGGAGAGAGAGAAAAAGAGAGGAGGGAGAAAGTGAGAGAGAGGGGCCCATAGAGAGGGGGGAGGGAGGAGTGGAAGGAAGAGAGATAGAGGGAAAGGGAGAGAAAACCCTAACCCTAACACTAGGACGAGACCGAGGGTGGGGAGGCAAGATGAAAGGAAGAAAGAGAGATGTGGAGAGGAGGGAGGGAGGGAGAAAGAGAGGCGTATAGGGCATTGACGGTGATCAAGTGCGTTGGAGTCAGAGTCGGCATTGTTCGAGATTGTTAGCACTGGCATTGGTGTCGATCAATCATGGTGGCCTCGACATCAGGTACTGGTGGAGCCTTTGACATTGGGTACCTATGGGGCTTTGAAGCTCCGATCATGGTGGAAGTTGGGGGGGGGGCGAGAAAGAATAGGAGGGAGGGTGCTTGGGGGATTTTAAAGATCAAACCGTCCTAATCGGCCGAATTGTCTCTATCCTTTAAGAGTAGGTGTTGTTAAATCTGCCATGTCAGAATTTATTTACCTAGGTTGTAGAAAGAACTAATGTATTTTTTTTGGAAATCCTCCCCCACCCACAGTTGCAGTCAGCTCCACCCTGCACCTGCCACCATTTATTTACAACATTTGCCTGTGACTACGAACTAAGTTTATCAAACAATTCAAGTCATATGGTAATACAGTTTGGTCTATTATCCTGCCATTTTTTTAAAAAAAACTTCAAGTCATTGCTTGTAAATGCTGAGCCATTAAACTTTGTCTACCGTCTTTTGTCAAGATCTATTTTTTTTTCCTCATTAATAATGCTTTCGATGAATTGGACATGAGAAATTCCTTTTTCTTAACAGCAACGCTAGGCTTCTATCATATGCTCAATCCTTTTATATGAGTGTATCAATTGATCTTTGCCTTTTTATGAAAAACTAGGAAACAACAATATCAAGCTTCTCTCATTCTTAGTCGTCAGTGGAACTCATACCAATTGATTGTTGCCTTGTTATAAGGTTTAATGTATAGTTGGGATGGCATGGTCCATACCTATGGTTGTAGGCAAGGGCTTGTGAGGACTCATGCAAGCATGTGTTTAGTCTCACATCAGTTATGCAATAGGTAGATCTTGGGTAATAATACCTTCCAACTAGCTTCTCGGGGGAGGTCTTAGGTCATTATAAATAGTATCAAAGCAGACCTGGTACGTAACCTATGTGGACTAGGGAACATTGCAGCATGGGCCTATTTGGAGCTGACCATGGTTCAATTATGGTATTTGTGATTGGATTTGGATCATTTGTTTGGCAAGGATACCATTGCTTAAATGGATGGAATGTGGGATCCATGTAACTCATATCGGTTATACACTAGCTAGATCTTGGCTACATAAATAGGGCCAAGGAATCAAGAAATATTTTCTGGCTAGTCTTTTTGGGTAAGTTCCTAGATTGTTACAAGGCTTGTATAGGCTACAATTTTGTTAAAGCATGATTGGCTGACCAACAAAGATTTAACTCAAGTTCTCATGAGAAGGAGTGGGAGGGAGATGGAGTTTTCCTAAATGAAACTAATGAGCATGCATAACTCTATAATCAACTTATTTTTGTGTCAATGCATTTTGTTTTCTAAGCTGTTTCTCAAGCAGAAAATCCTGTTGTTTTTATGATGCACTGGTATTGGATCTCCGCAAAAATTGCTTGGAATATAATCAAATTAATCGGGCAATTACTGGTATTATTGACCTAATTCAGTACATGCCTAAAACAACATGATGCTGTTAAAGAACCTCATCAAATGTTTGTGGATTAACAGTTGACATTGCATTCTTAATGTTATTTACAAATAATCAAAATAAATTTGTATCCGTTTGCTTTTCCATGTAGGTTACTTCTTTAATATTACTTCATGTCATTTTTTTTTGAAATGCTCTTCTTATGTGTATTAATTTAAATGAAATCAGGTAACAATAATCACTGGGTTCAACATTCTACAGAACAATGCTGTGGTAAGTTCCCTATTCCTCTAAATGTAACTATGATGCATTTTTGTTCTTATTCTCCTATAACTTCTAAGAAAACAAGCTTTATTAAGAATAATTGTTATACATAACCATTTTTTATTTAACCTTATACATACATGGTTGCAGTCTCAACAGCAAAGAGGTGCTGCAAATGGTATCTCTGTAACTGCAATGTCTCTTTTTAAAGCAGCTGCACCTGCAGGTGGAGGAGCTCTGTAAGTATTCACAGTGTCTTCCGTTCTATATTAATGCTAATACTTGATAATATGACTCTGACTACTAGTACAGCTTGTGCTTTTTGCTAGTCATAGTGCAACTTCTGAATATGAAAATGAATGTTTTCCAGCATAGCATGCAGTTTCTTGTTCAAAAATCCTGTCAATTTACATCCAGTATTCTTCACCTTTTTATGTCTATAGAATTTCCCTTTCTTCTTTCTATGGTTTTTAAATTTGATAGTAACTGATTCAGTGAGCTAAACATATTTACTGTACCACAAAAGGTATGTAAAAGGATATTTATTGGCAGTTGGCCCTCTTGGATGCAGACATACTTGACTGTTGGACTTGTTGCAAAGTCCTAGTTGAAATTATACAGGGCTAGCTCAAGCTTATCAAGAGTTAAGAATGGATAAGCTTAAGCATGGTTCGTCTCCATTCAAGCTCACTTGAGCATGGTTTGGTTGGGTTCATTAATGGTTAAGGCACTCAACAATGAGAGAGGAGGTATTAATTGTTAAGGGAAGGGCGTAAGCACTCAACAATGAGAGAGCAGGGCATGATGTATAGAAAATGGCATGGGTGAAGAGACCTAGATCGTATATTGACAATTCAAATCATGATACGCCATATTGTACTGAATCGGATGGTACAGGGTATACCGTACTATACCGGTTCGGTACCAATACACAATATGGGGGACGTACTGACACTCGGTACGCCAAATCATCCCTATACCATACTGTATCGGTATAATGATAGGGTGGCACCAATATAGGGCTCGGTACCGAGACGGCGTACCTTGGTTTAGATTAAGTTCATAAAACATCTTGAGATTGAGGGTGGATTTGAATCATTTTTTTTTATATCTTGACCTATTGTCATTGTCACTGACACCCTGATACTCCGTTGTGGAAAATGAAGATAAAATGAATGACCAGTTTCATTTACCCTTTTTACTGCATGCTGTAGAGGAGAACATACAAGGAGAGGAGAGGAGATTGGGAGTGCCACTCTTTTCCAACATTGTTTTTCACCTTTGGAGAAGAGGAAAGGGGAGGAGATGAAGTTGGGACTTGGGAACCTTAGAAGATTGGGGGCTTCAGGGCAATGGAGAGATACAGGTAGTGGGTTGCGCCATTGAGACACTTCTTTTGGAGTTTGGAGAGAGGATTACCTTGGGAAGATTTTATAAGGCTAACTGATCCAAGCTGTTAAATCACAATCTAATTGCTAAGGTACATGCTCTACCAAGGCATATAGGCCATTTTGTTCCTCTTGCGAGAATTATTTACTGAACAAATAAATACTAAAATTTGTTGACAATTAGCAAATTTATGTTTCAAAACATATTGAGTGAACACAAATGAGCTCTTCATAGCTTGTGTTTGGGTTGCTTATATTTCTAGCTTAGTCCTTGGCTCCCATTCAGGTTGCTTGCCACTCGAGCAAGCCAAATATGAGTGAGCTTCTCATCATGATAGCTTGTTCTTTTGGCAGCCCTAGGTGTGGAGTTGCGAAGCTTGTGCTTACTTTCTTCTTCCTCCTCCCTTCTCCCTTCTTGCTTTCTACTTTTCTCTTTTCTTTTTTTCCTTTGGCCAATGAAAGTATGCTGGTGGTGAAAGCAGGCCAATGGTGGGAAACTAGTAGTTCAAAATGGATGAATCCAGTGCCCATAAGAGAGGAAGAGAGAAAGGTAGAGATTAGAGACTAATCACCAAAAAATCAAAAGGGAGGAGTAAAAGTAAGGAAAAAAGATGTTGCAGCACTAGCGGTTCAGTGCTGCCTGTTTCTCTCCTCTTTGATGGAGGACGTTGGCAGCAACCACTAAAGACCTATAAAAGTGTCCTAAGGCTGGTTCTAATGCCTAAGCCTTGATTTGGAATGTGTTATATGATTCGGGACCCTGTTAGGACCTTGCTTAGGATAAATTAGTCATTATAGAATCTTAATTTTATGTTTTCAGCAGTACTATAATCCTAGTTCAGTTTTATAAACATTTTCGTAAGTTTTAGAGTGAGGTGTAGTTTTGTAATATTTCAGATTTTCTGGACATGGGCTTGTCATAGGGCTCATGGGTTGTATTTTAGGTCTATTTATGTTTTGAGGCAATTTTATAGTCTTTAATGGGGTCTTATTAGTCTAAGTTGCATATTTATTATTTGGAGTCCAAGTCCTAGTAGGAGTATTAGAACTATATAAATAAGGGCGTAATCTCTTATTATGAAGGTAATCAAAAATTTATTTTTAAGCAATTATGCTTTCTTCTTGAGTTATGTGATGCAATTCTAATCCTTGGTGGCCTACGAGATTCTAGGTGTGATTCCTAGAAAATCTATCTATTTTCTTCTTCTTTTTCTTTATTTACAGAACCCTAAAAGCTCAAATTCACATCTGATTGCATGCCCACTAGACCCTAGCAACCAGAAGCAACAAACCTGTAGCCACCCATTCATCAATTATCCTTCAAATTCACAAAACAAACAAAATTTTTATTCCCGTTTTTATTTTTCCAGCTCACGTAAAACCCTCAAAACTTTATCTTTTTGACCCTATTTTGCACCCAAATCACTTCCCATCTGTATACCAACATGAACCCTAGCTTCTTACACATATTCCCTACCTTTTTTAGGCCAGAACAACCTATTAAGCATCCATGAATTTTCCCTAATCAACCTATCCTTTTTTTTCCTCCATACTCTCTTTATCCTTCTCTTCATCTCTTTACCTTTTCCAGCATGGCTAGGGCAAGAAAGTTCTAAATTTATTCTCATTCTATATGTAAATGCTGAACTCTTTGAATCCGACTCAACTACCATAACCTTCACAAACCCAGTTAACCAAAAAGGCCTATCCCCTTTTGGTCACATGCTACTGTTTAGTCACATTGAGTCTGGTAGTAGGTTTAGGCCTGCAAAGCATGCTAGGGACCAAGAGGGAGTAAGCACCACAACACGGCATCAAGGGCCATACTATGGTGGTGGGAGCTCAAAAATTGCCATGAAGGCCATGGCCTAGTTTTCTGTCTCTTTTAATGAATACCGAAGTCAAAGAAAGGATTCACATAAACACATTGGACTAAGGGTGCTCAGAAGGTGCACACCCAGAAATAAAACTATAATTGAGTAACAGCAATTATTGAGTCCTAATGTAATGGGTTCTAGCTCTCTAACACTGACTGCATCTGGTTGTATTCTCTCACCGAGGATATATCTAATATCTGAATTCTGTTACCAGGAAGTATACATTTTGGTTGGCAAGTGAATGCAATCTTGAGCAGGTGCATGTGGGGATAAGACAGGATTCGACTGCTTTTGGTGATTTGTGGTGAATTGAGGAGGATTTAGATGTTGATGACAAGTAAAAAATGGAGATCACAAGGGAGTGACCTTTGGTCTTATGAATTTTCTTATTCTGGTTAGCTTTTCCCCTTGAATGGGAACTATTCATGTTTCTTGTTTGCATTTCATAAATGAAAACAGAGTGACTGTTCACCTTTTCTTTTAAAAGAAAAGGTATATGCAATGTTACTTTACAAATACAGCATCATGAGTTGAAGCATTTCTATTTTATTTAAATAGTCTGCAACTAATAATTCTTGACTTGAACCATAATTTTAAACATAAAAAATTTCAAATATAATTAATAAATGATGAGCTGAAAATGGATCTTTAAATTGTCAGGACATTTTTGTTTTCTTCAAGATAAATCCAGATGATGTAATAATTGTTTTATGTTTTGTTTTTATGTACTGAACAAATCCAATCCATGTTATAAAATTGTATGGTTGTTTAGCTAGATGCAGTAAATTGCTTTACTCAACAATATCAAACGCTTGCATGACTATGGTGATAGATAATTGCTGACTCATATGATTATAATTTGAAAGACCTTACTTGAAAATCAGAATGTTTCAACAAGTGACAAAAGAAACTTGTTCGTGGCAACATTTGATTGCTCTTACTAGGTTTTTTAAAATGTGCAAATTATAGACAGCATCATAAGCTGCACCTCAGCTTGACAAGTTAGAAGTGACTTCAACTATCATTTGTTTAATCATTTTACATTAGATGATAGAGAAAAATCAGTAGGCTTCAAATAGTCTCCTGGAAGTCAGTAGAAACTCCATTGATCAGGACATCTGGATGATCCCATATATAAACAGCTTGTCAACCACATAATCTGAAGATTTATCTTTTAATTTCAGTTAATGCTCCTAAATTTTCTTAGTTGTCCGTACTAATGTTGTGCTTGAACACCAATTATCTTTTTCTTTTTTTTTAAAAAAAAATGTGTTACATGTATCTGCAGATTTTCATGGGCACAAAGCCGTCAAAAAGCTTCCTTCTTACCAGGTATTACTTACTCTTGCCTTGAATGTGCACGACAATGCATAAACCTGCTCTATTTTAAGAAATTGTACATAGAAGTTTAACTGTTAAAGCGGATATTGAAGGGTTCTAGATTTGCACAGTGGAGTTCCTCTAGATGCCCATGGTGTTCTGTTGGTTCGTTGATGGTGCTAAGTATGTTGCAGAGCTTATATTATGATATACTAATAGTAAGGCTTTATTAATTAGCTTTGATGTTGTCATATAAAGTCCCAAAGAAATCAAGTACAGCAAACATGCCAAACATCACAAATAAACCTCCTGGCATCTAAGCAGCAAATTATTGCTTGTAAAGAGCCTTTTTAATCATGTCAACTACCTTCTAGTTCATACTTAGTTTATTTTGCATATATTAAATCAGAGAAAATTATCAAATTAGCCTAAATTCAGTCAAATTCAGTTCAAATATTTGCACATCTTAATTGGAAATGTTCCTAATCCACTAAAACAAATCATATGAAGTTTCCGATGTGATGACACCAAAATATATTTCTAAGGTAGCTTAAGTGCAAGCACAAGGGAGAATAAATCTCAAAAGAAAAAACAAAAAAGAGAAAACATTTCATTTCTTAGTACTATTAAGTAACGAAGAATTACTTATTTTGTCATCATAATTAAGAAATGAATAAATAATTCCAAGGAAAAGCTAACCAATGAATGGTGCATTTATTGCTAAATTATTACTGATTTCACTTAAAGATAGTGTTTTGGTAGCAGGTGCAGATGTAGAAGCAAGGTTATTGTGGGTGCAACACCCTATTTCTATGAAAGTCCTACCACTCCATCCTTAATATCTTCACTTTGCCATCTTTTAAAATTCAGTGGCAACATGAAAAATGTTATTAATTGAAAAATAAAACAAAAGCCAACACAAGAAACTGCAGAAGAGACTTTTAGAAGATTAGTTTTCTACAATAAGAAGACATCATTGGTAAAGCTCACGTGATCCTTGCAGCACTTGCAGGGTCATGCTACAATAGAATATGGGTGCCAATTTCTTATGCTTGCTCCGAACTTTAGCTCAACAATGCATTTTGTCATCAAGGATCACCAAGTGTCGGCAATTTTGGACAGTTGGAGATGGTGCAATGTGGCATGACATGGTTAGGGACACTTCAATTGTCAGTGTTCTTAATATAAAGTTACCACAGCTATTTGTGAACTAGATCCGATCTTTCAAATCCCATTCTCTCATGTTTGGGGTGTCTTATCTTTTGTTAGGCTGTTCTTACAATGATTAGGTAGCATTTCGTCAAAAGGATATTGTTTAGGTATTTCCATTATCTATATTCATACATACAGACATACATAAATTCATGTATGTGCACATAGACAAGCACACACAGCACACATGTACACATGCACACATGCAAACATGCACATGCACATGCACACGAGCAGTTTCTATGTATGTGTGTGAGAGAACGGTATACAGAAAGAAGCCAAAGGGGGTGGGGGCATGCCACAGTGGGGTGGGGAGAATTAGTCAACATTCACAGAGAGAAAAAGATGAATTTTCGTCAATGAGAGTGGAGCTCATATCTACTAACAACAAAAGAAGATCATTAGTTGGTTTCGAAACAATATTGCATTAGGGATCAGGTGGGAGTTCCTTTGGAGCTGCTTGAATGGAGAGGCTTTAGTTCGAAATGGAGGGAGTGGATTCGTTTGGATAAAGAGACATATTTATGCACAAAGATTAAATAGAAAAAGAAAGAGTGAGTGAGGTCATATATAATATATCATGTTCCAGTGCTAACGTTGTTGGAGGTTTCCACGTCGGGCACTTAGGGACACTTAAGATGCAAGGCACCTGTGCCGAACATCCAGTTCACAAATGTTAAGGATCTATGCAAGTAGATACATAGAAGTAGCGATTTATCTATGCGATACATAATCATCTCAAATTTGATTTGAGTCCCCTGTATTTTTATATTAGGATGTATGCTAACATCAAAAACTGATCCTATTTTACCAGAACTTTGGTACCATAGCAATTGCGTTATTGAAGCTAAATGTAAATCAGAAAGTAATTTTAACTTCTGACTTTGTATCAGAACGTGATAAAATTATCTACTTCTAATGGACTCATTTCGGCTACATCTGAGTTATGTTCTGGATTCAGATCTTCACTTTATCAGCTTGTTTATCATTTAACACATGCAAATACATAAGTCTAATATTAAACATGTTAATTTTATACAATATATGGTCAGCAACTTGCCCATCAAGGAGGTCCATATACAAATCCGGGGGATTGCTTTAGAAGAGATAAAAGATAAATGGGATCTCATCATCTGAATTTGACTTCTTGAACCAAAGGTTCAATAACTTGAACTATTTGGAGTAAAATCTTTAATGTTCATTATGCTGATTTCTGTGAATTGAACTCATTTCTCTAGATGTCTAATTGGTCCATTCCTTGTAGGTGATCATATGGTTTTTTTCGTCTTGAACATTGTTGGATTTGTTGGGCTCTTACTGACCTTCAAACCCTTCTTAACTCAACCAAGTAGAAAGAGTACTACCTAGAGGTCTGAATGCCAGGTTGAAGAAGTGATGTATGCATGGGCTACACAACTGAAACAGAGTTGATACACATTTTTAACATTTTTTTTCTTACATATGATTTTGATGTTATAGAAGTTGAGGTGCAATTATGAGCAAATATAATGGTAAAATGTGATATTTTGGTAATTGTTCATCTTATCCATATATATAATTCAGGAGATTGATTACTCATCAAATGAGTCTGCACTGAAATCTAGGCAACCACAATTCTCTGAGCGTATTTCTTGTCAATGTAAATGGAAGCTGGTTTCTTTCATCTTCCGTTTTTTAGTGCAGAATTGCGCTCGGAGAAAATCTTTCCAACAGATGTCATGATAGACTGTATAAACCTCCCAGATTTATGTTGCCTTGTCCCTCTGCCTGTAAAGAAATCTGGTCTTATTAGTTAAAAAGAAAAAAAACAAAAAAGTGTCAGTCCATAGGTGACGCTATACCTCAACCATTTTAATGTTCTGCAAAAGTTTGCCAATTTTGAGGTATGATGATCCCTATTTGATATGCACTGCTTTGCAAACCCACACGATGCAAGGGAAAGTAAGAGGTTTGGGAATATTTTCACACTAGATCTTATGCAATGCATGTGAAATGTAGAACCCTTTTTTGTGATTAAAGATTATTTGGGATTACTATTTCTTTTAAGCAGAGAGAGTAGGGAGATGTTAACGTAAGATGATGCTTTTTCCCCTTTTTTTCTTAGTTCTCAAAGTTTAGGTTTTAGAGTGCTAGATGGACAATTGTGGGATTTCTTTATCTGGATATGAATGGAGTTGCTGGTTAAGAGATTGATTGTTTAGTATCTTTCTTGTTCGGACTTTTATGAGGAAATTCTTGTTTGGACTCTGTTTACCGGATGTTTAAGGTTCTTCTTTCTAACGACAGACCAACTGATAGATGAGGAGTATCTTCAGTGTTTACTTTCTACCGTGAGGTTATTATAAAAGGATGTATCATATATTTCCAAGGTTGTGAAGGTCCCAAGTTTTCTTCCCACCCATCAGTTTGGCCTCCATTCCTGAGGGGAAGCAAAGATAAACAAGAAGTTACAAGGGCAGATTGTATATATTACTAACTGAAAATCAATTGTAAATCAGATTAATGAATCGTAGGATAGATTCAAAGATTCATGAAAGCGCAGTCTGTTGCAACTTGGTGCTTAGAGGGGACACTACACAAAGATACGCAACAGGTAATGCGAATAAACGAAACTAAATTTATGCGTAGATCAGAATTTACATATAGGTCTTCCGTGAGGGAAAGTGAATAAAGAGATTGATGAATGAGAGACCTAAGAATTATAATAGCTCAAATATTATTGAATTGAAAGTTGCTTGAGGTTCATTGTAGTGCACTCATTCCAGTCACGTCTAAAATTGAACTGTACTTACATCTATCAGAAATATATCCCCAAAAAGTTAATGATTATTTTTGAGAAAAAATAATCTAAAATATAAATACACAATAATACCTAGTCATCTAATATACATCTTAAAACATGTAAAGGGGATGCTGTAGGATTGGTTCCCCTAGATCACCGTGGTCTACATTTATTCAAACCTACCTTTTGAAGAAGTAGGTCAAGTTAGGGTTTGAGTATTGAAAAATATGGTATTTGTTTCCCCACCATTTTTTATTTTTCGTAATGTCCACATATATTGTTATGGCCCCAACCCGAGATCGCGAGCCAGGCATCGCGGTAATTGCTGCATACTCATAGAGAATCTTCCTTGTAAGCATTTAAGGTATCTTATTGTAATATCATAAACAAATAGTGGAATAAATAAATAAAATTAAAATTTAATATTTTAGAAAACCAATAATATTTAAAAGGTCTAACATTAAACTTTAGTCAAATCTTGAACTAAACTAAAGATGTCAAATTTAGCCTCTAGTCACTCTCCGATCGTAACCCCATGTCATCTTAGTTCTCAAAATCTGAAAAAAAGAAAGGATAATAAGCTTGACAGCCTAGTAAGTACTGAATATCTTAACTAAATAATTTATTTAATAACACAAGATACAATAATAAAATACAAATTACCACGAATCAATGTAAAGATATAACCAATTTTTTTTCAATATATAAATACATTAAAATCCATATCTTTTAAATATTCATTTGTGTATCGTAAATCCAATTCGGAACAAATCATATTTAACTCAGTAGCTTTTAACTATAGCCATACTTATTCTCATGGCTAGGCAAAAATAGAATTGCACTTATACCCTATGGAGTGGGCTATAATACAATATTTATATCCTGTGGTAGGGCCAAAAGCAACATTAATGAGCTTAATAATAGTCAAAGGGTCAATGCATAATCCTTAATTGGCAGTGTCCAGTACATAATTAGGTTAAAAGTTCAAATCTGATCCATATTAAGGTTTTTTTACAAAATAATATATATCATAATACAATCAAAATATACATATACGATATAAGATTAATAATAATATAACAATAATCTGAAAAAAATACTCTGAATTACATATCTATTTTTCATTTGAAACATCATCTCATTAAATTTCTAAATTACATATGAATTGATTAACAATTTATTTGATATAAAATATATTATATAAATAAAAAATCTAGAACTCTGAATTACATATCTATTTTTCATTTGAAACATCATCTCATTAAATTTCTAAATTACATATGAATTGATTAACAATTTATTTGATATAAAATATATTATATAAATAAAAAATCTAGAAAAGTATATCATTATTTACCTAGTTAGCGAAACTAAACTATAGATTTAAATAATTTTGACAATCTCTCTTAGAACCTAAGACTCTAGCGAGCGTTTAACTAAAATTTTTAGTTAAGCAAAGATCGTTAGAAATCAAGAGGAGAAGGGGCAAGGAACCGACAGTACTCTAGCAGTGGTGATCAGCAAAATCTATTGGCGATGAGATAAAAGGGGATATAGGAGTCTTGAAATAGTCAATAAAAGCTAGATTTTCTAGCTTTCGTAGGAAATCGAAATGAAGGAGTTTGTCTCCTACTCCAAGTCGAACAAGCTCTATCTTTTTTTTCTTTCATCTCATACTCCAACTCTTACATCTGAACCATTCAAGTAGATTAGGCGCTGCTTTTTATTAGTTAGGCTGGGTGTTACATATATGAACTCAACATCCATTCAAATAGGAGAAAAACAAATGAGAATTTGTATATTAATAGGTTTAGAATGTTATCAAACTTAAAAATTTTCAAATTCAGAACTTATGGGGTAATGAGAGACAGATTACAGTTTGTTTCTATGTATTTGTGTGCGTGTGAGAGAGAGATTAACATAGTTTCCTATAAAGAGAGAGACACGAGTTTCTATGTATGCGTGTGATAGAAAGAGGTATAAGGGCTTTAAGGTAAACAGGGTGCGGGGCTTTGGATTAGACAGCTGTGAGTTCTTTTTGGAGTTGCCTGAATGGAGAGGCTTTCGTGCAAAATGGAGGGAGAGGGTTTGATCCTACCTATCTTCTGGCAAGATTGCTTGCTGTTCGAAACCAAATGGAGGCTGGATTTAGTGCAAGAGGAGCTGAGGTAGGGGGACCCACTCCCCTTGTCTCTTCTTTCTGGTGATTGATGTTCTAAGCAAATACTTCAGAAGAGCTATGGAATCTAATTTTCTGAGGAGCGGGCAATCTAAGAGATAATCAAGTATCTCTAAATTTGCACTGTGGCCTTGTTTTTTTTGTGAGGATGGAAAGACAAATCTGAGGGCTCTTAAGTTCAATGTAATTGGGTTTAAATTGGTGTCAAGCCTTACGATAAATCTTGGGAAATCTATTTTGGTCCACCTGTATGATGACATTGACAAGCCCCCACGGGTGGCCGGCGTGAGCACGGCCAAGGCGACGCGTTCGTCGTCAACGGTGGGGCTGCGGCTATTGCCGGCGGTGGAGGAGATGGGGCTCAAAGGAAGGAAGGCGGATGGCACGGGAACGGGGAAGGCCGACGCTGTTGAGAGCCGTGGAGGAAAACCGGGAGTATGGAACCCGATTAAGAAGGACGGGGGGGGCGTTTGGCACGGTTCAAGGGTCGGCTGGCACGGGAGGACCTGTGGTGGACGCTACAGTGGAAGGGGAGAAGTTATTGCTGCCATGCTCCCAGCACAAGCAGATCCTAAAGCAGATCGGGGGGGTGTTGCTGGAACCCATTGGCGGCGGCGTGGGGGAGGCGGAGTTGCCGAGTGGGACGGGGGTTAGGCCTCGGGGAGGAGGGCTGATACGGTAGTATGAAGATACTTATGTGGAATCGCCGTAGGGCCGGCAAACCATCTTTCGCCCGGCTTTTCGGAGATTGGTAGAGCTTCATGATCTGGAGGTCTGCGTTTTATTTGAGACTCGGTTGTTCGGATGGAGTTTGATACAGGCCAGGAGATGTCCGCCGAGGAGGTGGAGTTCTTATGCAGTGGAATCAAGGGGTTGTCTGGTGGTATTTTGGCAGCGTAAAGGAGAGAAGCTTACAATCTAGATGTGTTCAATGTTTGCAATCAGCAGGTAGTTATGGTGATCTAAGAGGGCACTGGGGTGCCATGGATGTTCGCGGCGATATATGCTAGCACGGAGTTTAGGAAAAGGAGGGTGTTGTGGAATGAAGTAATGAAGCTGGCTCAGCATGGGCAATTGCTGATGGTGGCCGAGGACTTTAATGTTATAGATGGGCGGCAGGAGATGGGAGGAAAGCCTTTCACCAATAAGAGGGAGTTGAGGGAGTTCCAAAACTTTATTGCTGGGAATGGGCTGATTGACCTTGGTTTTGTAGGCATGCGATTCACATAGTGCAACAACTGATAGGGCTAGACCAGAGTATGGGAGAGACTTGATATAGTGTTTGCTACAACAGGTTGGATCCAAAGTTTTCCGAATTACCAGGTGATCCACCTCCCTCGGATTGCTTCAGGCCACTGCCCGATACTGGTGCTGTCACGCCCCCGACCCGAGGTCGCGAACCGGGGGTCGCGCCAACCGCCACACACCCATAGGAAATTCTCCCCACGAGCATACAAGGCATTCTTCACCAAACATCTCAATTTTATAAATCTAAATAATTTAACTGAATAAATGAAATTCTCATTCCGTTGACTGATTCAAGTCATAAGGTCTCACAGATCTAAATACGCAGCGGAACAATAATTTACCAACATGCAGAAACCAA
>JAOXJJ010001231.1:0-10340 GCA_025769935.1 Phoenix roebelenii
TTCTAGGAGTCTTTACATATTCCAATACAACTTTTCAACTTTCTAGACATGTATATTATCAAAACAATAAATAAAGGAATAAGAACAAGTTTAATTCTCAACACAGTTAGTTATAAGCCATATGATGGTACAATTGGATTGTTGTATTTAAGAGAGGATAAGTAGAAAAAGTTTGCTGCACTAGTTCGTAGGCTTTGCCGACTGCAGAGGGCTTGAATCTCCTAAAGAGAGAGATTTCCTTGCCTCATCCTGATAATTAGCATCGTCATCTCAAATAAAAAAAACTACTTTCGATTGTAATGTTGTTCCAATTATCATGTTTCATACCAACATAAACTCTGCAGTGTGAATGGGTAGCACACCCACTTTGATGTATCCATACTATATGAATCTAAAGTATTGTGTTTTAATACTGTAATGAAGATTCTAACTTTGTTCCCTTGTCATAAATCATGACTTTTCAAATAGTGTGGTTATGTTAGTTTCTCTCTATTAGGCCTTCCTTTACTAGCCGATGATTTCTGAGGACTTTAAGCCATGTAGCCATCTCAACAATAATGAAGCTCTTTGTTAAAATCATAATGGAGAATTGCTGAAGAAACTAGAAGGTATGTTTTGAAGAATATTAATATTTGCAGATCCAACTTTATGTTGGTTGGCATAACTGTGCCATTTTACTGTTGTTCTATATATTATTTTAGAAAGTAGAATATAGAATGCATCAAACTAATTAACATGGATTCATAACTTATATTTTTGCATAATAGTTCGCTTTCATTCTGTCTCACTCAGGAGAGAAGATAGAAAGAGGGGGAGAGGTTTGTGTAAATGGGAATTGTCAAAATAAACCACATTGTGGTTGTTCTAGCAAGGCGAAAGATACATATTTTAGTTAATGAGGTTGTAATATGGAGGAAGAGATCACAAGGAACTGAATGAACATATGTGGAAGGATCAACCTGCATCAGTTGAAGGCCTAACTCTGAGTTATATTAATCGGCAAAGAAATACATCTAAAGCCTTCTCCACCATACACTGGATATGTCTTGCTAGTTATGCTTATGACTGTGTGTATTCCTTCTTATACTCAAATTCTAATAAAATTCTTATATAGTGAAAACAAACTATCATAGGTTATTGTCTTCTTGCCTTGTGATCTTTGAGAAGCTTAGTTGAATGGGACTTAAAAAGTTCTGGTCAGAGCACCGAGGAAGACATGAAGGAGTTCCTTGATGGTAGTATTGGGAGAGGACCTGAAACCACATTCTACTTTGGGTTAGCTGGAAATAGATGGAGTGGAAAATATTGTTCGTAAAAATATTTGCATTTTTCAGACAAAAGCTTGTTTCCCTTGTGTTTCTTCTACTCTTTTGCCCTTAAATATACAGAATCCCCTTCTATAGGTTTCTTAGAACTAGTAAACTGTGTTATCTGATGACATGATTCTTTGTGACGTAGGTTGTCGAATTTTTCTTCTTTCATCTTCTTATTTTATCTTTTGGTAACTGGGTCCTTACTGGCCTCCAATACATTCAATAGTAATTCTTCTTTTCCACTGCCTTTTTCTCTTGGTGAATATTTTCTGCCAGGTAACTACTGAACAAGAAAGGCAATCAGTAAGGCTATGCAAGATATAGTATGCATCAATAAAAGAACCAGTAAAGAGATCAATAATATATCAATCAAAGTCAGAAATAATGCAGCTATTTCAGTGCAATACCTAAGTTTAAACCTTCACATGTGCTTGAGTGCTTATTCAGGCTGAGTTGACTATGACATGTTATATGTGATCCAATAAAGGTAAACTGTTTTTGCTTATTTTGAAATATTTTGATAAGTTTTCTCTAGGGTTCTAATGGCTAGTTCGCTCTGAGGCGGTGGCTTTGAAACTCGTGCACAATTGGCGATGGTGGAGAGAACAAGCACGACGAGTAAGGTGGTGGGCGAGTTAGCCGCCGGTGGGAGCCAAGGACCGCCGGCACGAGGAGAGGAAAAAGGTGGTCGAGCGAAGCCGGTGGGTTGGGTAATACACCCGATGTTAGAGGAGAAGGTGGAAAACCTCCGATGACACTTCACGACGATCATTGAGCTGCCGAAGGAGCCGATCGAGGCATTGAGGAAGGAGTGGAAAGACCGGCGGTTCGTTTGGAGTCTTGGCCACTGGGTGCCGGCGGAATGGGTGGCTCAGGACGTCGCTTTCTAGAGAAAAATAGAGTATGAGGTGAAGCAGTGTCGCTCGCCGACTCCGCCTTGTTCTACGCTTCAAGACTATAGCAAACTAGGTCCTCGCCATCGCCCGCAGTCCATGGGTGGTGGCGGGGCAGCTGCTGGTCATGGAGCCATAGGCTGCCGACTTCATTCTGAGGTTGGACGCAGTAAAGACGACGGTGTTCTGGATCCGGCTGCCGAGGCTTCCGGCGTAGTATTCATCGAGCAAGATGATCCTACAGATCGCCGCGGTGGCTGGCCGGCCACTGGCCATCGACAGGATAAAGGAGCAATAGAAGGTGATGGGCTGCGCTAAGGTCAAGGTGGCCATCAACGCCACTGTGCAGCTACTGCTCGGCGTTCAGATCAAAGAAAAGGCGAGGGTGTTTTGGTTGCCCTTCATCTATGAAAATGTGCTCGATTTTTGCTATAGTTACGGGCGAATCGAGCAAGCCAAAGTGGCATGCAGGTTTCCAGTGCCGACAATGGAGGAGGGCAGGATCGGAGGTGGTACCATGCCCTCATGGTGGTGGAAACCGGCAAAGCCCATGCGGAGTCGGACTCCAACCTTGGTGAGGAATCAAGGTGGTCGATCTTCAGCCCTTGGTCAGTGGCCATGAGGATTTAGCTGCCACAGTCCGTGAAGGGGCCGCCGCATCTGAGGAAGACGACCGATTCAATACCAGAGTTGTCATCCTTAAGGCTGCAATCCCCTCCTAATCACCTGAGTTCACCGGGCTCGCCGCCGATCTCGGACAGGTGACAAAAGTCGGCGAAGGTGGTGCGGCAGTGCTCCCCTCCAAAGGATCGTCCGACCTGCGAGGAAGCTGACTCCGGCTTGGGCACTGGGGTGACTCATAGCTGTCACCCAGCTGGGTCGAATTTCGACCCCCTGACTGACCTGGTCGACTCAACGGACGATGCGGGCAGTGTTGGGCCGGCCAAGGTGCAAGTCGGCCTAGAGGTGCTGATGTTAAACGCAAGCTTGGGCTTGTCAAACAAGAGGCTCGGAAGCCCAACAATTGAGTCGGTCGGGATGGACCTAGGCTAGGCGGATGCGGGCTGGCCCAGAATCGCAGACTAGGCCACCCAAGTGGATATGCTGGGCACGCCCATGGTGCCCGAGTGAAAGACTGGGCTCGGTCGGGGCCTGGGAGTGCAGGAGCAAATGGCCGCACCCCCCTCCACCCAGCATTAGCATCCTCCCCGACAAGGGCTACTCTTGCCCCGATAACCCTCAGTTCCTCTCTGACTCCATCGAGCTATCAGGGGTCCATTGCAGTATCATTATCATCTCTACGACTACTGGAAGTACCAAAAATCTACAAGAAAAAAATAAAAATTTTGAAATTTAAAATACAAAAATAACAAAGTATTTTAAATTATTAAACTCATACAAAAATATACATGATAATTATGTAAAATATTCAAATCGATGTAGTTATTGACCTAAGGAGAGACAAACATATGCAACAAGAATGCAATTCGGTCATGCTGAGCTCTCAAAGATTGTATTTCTATCTAATGGTTTTGCCACATCTCTTCCATCTCTGCTTTTTAACTACGAACCACTGTAGTGCTACTACTATGCCTCTTTGAAAAATAAAACTATAAAACGTTGCACAAATCGATTATCAATACATTCAACTATATCACTCGACTCTTTCCAAACAAAGCTGTCATCTTGGTGGGTATGAGTCATCCTATAGAACTCCATCTCACAAGGCTCCCTCCATGCTCTTCCATCTACAACAAAAAGTATATATTATATAATATATCATCCATGATACGTGATTTATGATAAAAGATACGTGGCTAATGATACGTATTGTATAATTCATAATACGCAATATATGATACATGATACTCGATACATGATGCATAGTTCAAAATGAATATTAAAGTTTCAATTTGAATTAAAGAAGTCAAAGAGTTTTAATAAGACTTATAACTATCATGATACATGGTACACAATACATGATAGATAGAAGCATAAGTGTTTTAATATACAACAAAGAGTAACAATTTGAGAAGAGTTTCAATATAAGTGTTTTATTAAGTAGTTTGAAATATGAAGAGTTTCAAAGAAATCTATAAATTTATCTCTACCCTCGCATAACTCTTGGAGTCTGATGTACGAGGAATCGTCTAAGATGTTTGTGCAGCTCTACCAATATCGAATTATGTTTGCCAAAAAAATAAACAATGTAGTATATTTGATATATATATTTGTAATCTACATTATTAAAAATACAATATAAGGTATTAAGTGAGTATACACAACCTGTACTCTCTCAAAAAATCAGTAATAAACAAGCTCCCTCCACTGATGAGGGTATACATCAGGAGGACAGTTATGAATAACCTCTTCCTCTATCATACCCTCCCCTTATAGTCCATCTTTAACTTCTCCTTATATTCTTTTCATTTGTAGCTGAGGGACTTTAGCACCCAGTTATGGCTGTCGGGAGGGAGCACAAACTTATTCTACACTAAAGTAAAGAATATTATAGCAATGTTAAATCAAAAATTATAATAATGATTGTTAGCAAATTAACATACAATATCAAATTTAATTTTTTATCTGTACAACTCGCAAAAGCTTAATCTTATATAAAGGAATCATATCATTCCACTTAACATAGTTGAGCGACACAACTGACTTTTTCGCACAACTGATCCTAAAAAACTTGCTAACATGCTTCCAATTCTCTTGATGTGCTACCTTTGTTCGTTGCATCAGATGACAATCGTCTCGCCCTCCTGAAGCTACCACACATCTCTTGCTCGAGTGGGTTTCCGTCTTATCCTCATTCTTCCTATCCATCTATGAAAAACCTCTAAGTAAGAAAAATAATATTCGAAACTATTAAATATGCATTAAATAAATTGAAGTCAAATGCAATAAAATATTTAGATCATAATAGAAATTAAAATATAATATTTTAATTAATTATCTTGGATTTGCAAGTCATCTATAATAACCTCCTCGCCTAGGGAATTAGAAGAAGGCCGCGCTAGACTGAGGCTCGTGCTGCTAGGGCTCGTGGGGTTGCTGGGACTGCAGGGACTGATCGAAAGATGATCCAGCCTAAGAATGTTAAAACTCCACATCTCTAAATCATTTTTCTCAACGCATGATGTTACCTAGTATGCATAAATAAAAATCAATACTAAATGAATTGCTAATAAAAAATAATATTTATTAACTGAATATAATAACAGAAGATAATAATTTATACAATGTACAAATCATAAATATTTTTTACCATTAAGAATCAAGCATTATTATTTTCTCCTTCAACATCCATCCTAACCAAACTCGTTATAGCATTTAGTTCATCATTTGGCACAACATTATAAAGCATACATTAAGTATAAGTCACATCGTCCTCTTGTTCCAACATTTTTTTTTATATCATACAAGTTCCTAGGTTTAGTCTTAATGACAACAACTCATTCTTTATCTTTTAAGTCTTGCACAAAAAATACTTGTCGAGCTTGAGATGAAAAAACGAATGGGTCATTCTTCAATAACACACCAGTATATATCAACCTTAAAAAATTTACAAGTGTAAACCCATTTGTGTCTTGCCTCAAATCTGTAAGAGTTTATATCCACCCAATCATATCGAAATAATACTACCTTAAATTTTTTATAATAATCCAACTCATAGATATCTGTAAGGGCACCATAATAAGTTTCTCCACCGCTTCTACCATAACTCCATTGTTTTGGATTTTTCTAAATTTTTCATGCTCTTTAGTATGAAATTTAAAATCATTTATGATGAAACTATTATATCTATTGACAATATTGTTCAGATCTCGAGCAATGACTATTAATTCATCAAAACAATTTTCTCCATCATCGTGGGTACCTTAAAAACATGATACAACTAATGATTAATTATTCAATGTTAAAGTCCATCAAAATTAAAAAAATAATGTATTATACGTTTAATATGTTTGAAAAGCTATTCAGAAAATAACTCAACCAACCATCATTACTCAATCCTTGGGTTAGGATGAATTTATGGTTGACTCGTCACTGAGCAGCTAAAAATTCTCTGCACAATCAGAAAATTTTTGGTTAAGAATATTATATATGATATGACATTAAATTAAATTATCTTATAACCATACTAACCTGTGATACTCAGACATTATGTCACTATAAAATAAGATATAATGATGTGTTTGTGCCCACAATTTTTGGTCAAGAACAATATTTTCAACCTTCTCCAAAACGTTTCCCCAGATGAGAACTTGTAAACTTCTACATTCTCTACAACGTCACAATTTTTTTGAGGTCAATTAAAAGCAGTGTCTACACCTTCAAGATATAATAAACAAAATGTCAAATACTCCTTAACAATATATTCTTTAATAATCGAGCTCTTGGGACAAGCTCGATTACGTACATAATCCTTTAAGCGCACAAAAAACCTTTAAAAATTAATTTTTATATTGAAATATCAAAATCGGTATGATGTTGCTGAAGCTAAAGATTTTTAAATATTGACTATAGAGTTTAACCTATTAATCTCTCAATAGGGTATATCTATCGGTAGTAAACTGGTCCACCAAGTTTAGCTTCCCAACCTAAGTGAATGAGTAAATAAACCATAATAATAAAAAATCCAGAAGGAAAGATTTTTTCCATATGGCACAGTGTAAGTGCAACATTAGACTCCAATTAACCAAACTGTTGAGGATCAAGAACTTCAGAACACAATGCCTTAAAAAATGATAACAATTGAGAAATAATTGCAAGAATCTATTTTGACATTAAACGATCTTAGAGCCAGCAGAAAGATATCTTGCATCAAAATATGACCATCATGACTTTTAAGATTTGAAAATTTTCTCTCTTTAAGATTTATATATTATGAAATATTCTATGCATACCCATCAAGAACCTTCATATTTTTCAGAATTGTTAGTAAAAGATCTTTCTCCCGAGTAGATATTGTGTAATATGTAGGAGGTATATAAATTTTATTATTGGCAAGCTATTTCGGGTGACGCTCTAATCTTATGCCCATGCATTTCAAATCAAGACGCACTTTCAATTTATATTTGGTCTTCCCATCAAGATTTAACAATGTTCTAATCAACTTATTACAAATATTTTTCTCTATATACATCATATTAAGATTACACCGAAGAAGATTATACTTTCAATAAGATAAATAATTTTTTTTTTTACCATAACTGCTTAAGTGTAGATGCTATCATTGTGTCATCATTATTTTCTTGTCTATATACATTGTCATCATTCTCGAAGAAATTGTCAGCATCCTTAAAAACTCCTGCATCAAAATTGCTAGTAGTGATCTTCTCTATTAACTCTTCATTCATTTAGCTTCCAATATCTTCCCTTCCTCTTTTTTTTGAACATTTGGAGACCTTACCATAACTGTAATTGATGTCATGTATTTATCTAATAACTTTAATTTCAGTTGGTGGCATAGAGGTAGATCGCAACTCTATAGTACCATCAAATAAATCATTCTGAAATCAAAATGTATGATTTGCTTCTAACCATCAATGATGGCCCATATAACAGAACTTTCCTCCATATTTTAACTAATATAAATGGGTTGAATCCCCACAAGAAAGATATGCAGAAAAATCATTATAGCTCAGATAAAAGTTGTTCGTAATTTGAATATTTGGCCTATAAAAGCATCAAATGCATCGATATCCTTCCATAATGGTTTCAATTTCTCTATTAAAGGCTACAGAAAAACATCAATATCATTACTTAGATCCTTATCATTTGGAATAACCATTGATAGTATAAGTGAAGATTGTTTCATATACATCTATAGTAGCAAATTATAAGAAATCAAAATAACCGGCCAAGTGTTGTATGTAGAACTCATCATTCGGGATGGATTGAACCTATCAGTAGCTAAACCCAATATAACACTATGAATATCAGAAGCAAAATTGTGATACCTATCATCAAATGCTTTCCATGCTAAACTATTCATTGGTTGTCTTAACATTCCATCCTTTATATGACCTTCATTATACCATCTTATCGATGAAGCTGTCTTCGATAATACAAACATCATTTTCAATCTGGGTATGAGAGAAAAATATTGTAAAACTTTGGCCAATTTTTTTTAGTCCATATAGCATCCACTTCATTCAACAAATCATGCTCATCTTCTTTATATCTTTTCCATCATGAAAATCCACACATATGGCACGACTCTTGGTTAACATTTTCACCATGGTATAAAATATAATCATCCAGACAATTGTGTGTACCTTCTCATATCCAAGATCTAATTTTTTTACCAATTTCTTGGCTTCATAAAAAAATGATGGCAAAGTAACACCTTCTGAAAAATGCATTCTTTAATAATTGAAGCATCATAGTAAAAGACTTGCTAGACCACCTATTTAAATATTTTAAATGTAATAAATGCATAAGAAAAAAATCTTCAAAAAATTCTTACAACTCGAATATAGTTCTTGATTACAATCTTTTACCAAGTTATGACACCAAGCTGTCTCATTATTAGATGAATATATAGGTTCCTCAACATGTGTAGAATCAATAAATTTATACTCATCACCTATTGCAATTGTGTCTTATCCTCTAATGAAATATGTTAAATATTCAATACTATGTCCAAGAGTATCTCTAAGTAAGCTTCTTATATCATCTCCTCCTACAAGAATTTTTTTCGTGTTATTGGATCCAAAACTAAAGGTGTGTTCTATATAGGAGGGTTAGTTATATGGAGACGGCAACATGGACTCTCTATAAAATACCTACTCAATATAATCATTTAGAAAATTATTTTACACCAAATATTCTTCAACAGTTTTTGGAGTGATAAAAGAACAATTTATATATTTTTGACATGGACGTAAAATTTTTTTGTTCATATTAGCTTTTTCAAAAGCAAATTTAATGAAATTTTAAACTCCATCCAAATATTCTTTGTTGAATCTCGACTCATTTATCCAACTTTTGTTCATTCTTTTAGAATATTGATTGAATTGCAACTTATCTGAAAAAGATTAAAAAAATAAACATTTAATATTACATTTTATAAAAAATTATAAATAAAAGAATTTAGCAACTGATATACACTTTATAAATTTTGATTTTAGTATATGTATTAAATTCTCGATGCATAAGCCATTAAGTTGGTGAAAGATGAGAGAAAAAAAATTCCATTCTTATCAACGCATGCCAACCGCATAAGACATGTATCTACTATTTAACATAGTTCAACATATTGGAATGTATTCATATCATGCAATAATTATATTTTTTTTATAGGTGATTTCAAATACTCTGCCGAGAATAAATTTGATTTTTGATACATATCTGCTTAAACAATAGCTCATGGTATGTGTAAACTAAACAACTCACTATTTTTATTTCTAAAAAAAACTCACTACTCCTAGAATCCCCTAATTTTTACCATTATTGTGATTTTCCGTATAGTTGAGTTCTGCTGGACTTGGGAAGCTAATTCATCACATGTGTAATTTGATCATTCTCGGAAAGCAACCGTAAATAATAATTCTGAATTTGAGTAGGCCACAAAGTGGCCCCTAAAGCAGTTGATTTTTTTAAAATAATGTTGATGAGAAGATGTCTGTAAGTAATTAGGTAAAAAACAAATCATCGAATTATTCAAAGAAGTAGAATTTAACATTGCTATTGAAACTCTTACATGATTAATCTCATTTGATCGCTGGCTAGTAAAGCATATACGCAATTTAATCATCTTGGATTACGTAGGCTACAAACTAATTATTTCATCTTTCTTGTATTCTTCTAGAAAGCAAAAGAACAACAACAAATATTACCAGTGCCTAGGAGCTTTTATCAACTAAAAAATGATAAAACTAATATATTTATTTTCTAATAGATCTGTAGCTCCTCTCGACCACTTTTCTTCTCAACTTCAGATCTTCGGTCATCTCTCCTCATCATCGCTCGATCTCTTTTTCTCCATCTTTAGTTTTATTTGCTGGCTTTGGCTCCTTCACTATCCAATTCGAGGTCTCTTGATTAAATTAGTGTTATTGCTAACCGATAATGATAAATTCACTGGATTAATATTATATTTGGATTTGACACAGATTATCAT
>JAOXJJ010001233.1:6469-33224 GCA_025769935.1 Phoenix roebelenii
GGATTGACAGAAATTCTTCAAACTTACTTGAATTAGTACATTCAGATGTATGTGATTTGAAGAATAAATTAACAAGAAGTGGTAAAAGATACTTTATCACGTTTATTGATGACCTATCTAAGTATGCACATGTATATTTTCTTAGAACAAAGGATGAAGCATTGGATAAATTTAAACTATATAAAGCAGAAGTTGAAACCTTCTTGAGTGCAAAATTAAGACACTAAGAAACGATAGAGGTGAAGAGTACTTTAACAATGAATTTGATTCATTTTATGAGGATCACGGTATTGTCAATCAATGTACAACCCCATATACACCGCAACAGAATGGTGTGGCTGAACGAAAGAATAGAACCCTTATAGACATGGTCAATGCAATGCTTGACCATTCTCGATTACCTGATAATCTTTGGGGTGAGGCAATTTTTTCAGCTACATACATTCTAAATAGAATACCTTCAAAAAGGAATTTAAAATCTCCTTATGAATTATGGTTTCAATGGAAACCAAATTTGGGTTATTTTAAATTGTGCGGGTGCCTAGCTTATGTAAGGCTGCCCGATCTTAAGAGATCTAAATTAGGACCACGAACTACAAAATGTGCATTTGTAGGCTATGCCTCAAATAGCAAAGCATATCATTTTCTAGAATTAGATTCTAATGTCGTAATTGAGTCTAGAGATGCTGAATTCTTTGAGAACATATTTTTCAAAAAATCTAAATCTTTAGAACTTGTTTCTCAAGAAACCAAGAATATTCAAAAGAATGATGCTTCCAGAAATAAAGAGGACTTGGAAATTAGAAAGTCCAAAAGAGTACGAAAAGAGAAGAATTTTGGTCTTGATTTTATGACTTATTTAGTTGAAGGTGATTCTAATTCGGTTCTGAATGAATATGGTGTATGTTTCAATATGAAAAATGACCCTACTACCTTTGAGGAAGCGATGAAATCAAGAGATGCCAATTTCTGGAAGGAAGCTATCAATGATGAGATAGAGTTCATCATGTCTAACAATACATGGATACTTGTGAATTTACCTTCAGGTTCTAAACCCATCGGTTGTAAATGGATCTTTAAGAAAAAGTTGAGACCTAACAGATCCATTGACAAATATAAGGCTAGATTAGTAGCCAAAGGGTTTAGACAGTCAAAAGGCATTGATTATTTTGATACATATGCCTCTGTGGCTCGAATTTCGTCTATCAGAATTTTGATTTCATTAGCTTCAATATAGAACTTCAAGATCCATCAAATGAATGTCAAAACAGCATTCTTGAATGGATATTTAGATGAAGAAGTATATATGGAACAACCAGAGGGTTTCATTATTCCAAGGCAAGAAAAGAAAGTATGTAAACTGATTAGATTATTATATGGTCTAAAACAGGCTCCTAAGCAATGGCATGAGAGGTTTAACAGTGTTTTTTTATCTAATGGCTTTCATATGAATGATGCTGATAAATGCAAATACTCTAAATTGATTGATGATGAAATTGTGATCATATGCTTGTATGTGGATGATATGTTAATCTTCAGTAAAAGTGATTCTTGCATTAAAATTACAAAAAAAAAAATTATCATCACATTTTGACATGAAAGACATGGGTATTGCAAATACCATTCTTGGTATTAAAATACAAAAAGTTAATGAAGCATATGCAATTTCACAATGTCATTACATTGATAAAATTTTGAGTAAATATAGTCATTTGCATGACAAGATTTCAAGAGTTCCTTATAACCCCAATTTGAAACTTGGATTAAATAAAAAACAGTGTGTATCACAACTTGAATACTCAAGTGTCATTGGAAGTCTGATGTACGCAATGTATTGTACTCGACCAGACATAGCATTTGATGTAGGCAAATTGAGTAGATACACAAGTTATCCAAGTACAGAATATTAGAAAGCAATTAACATTGTATTGGGTTATTTTAAAAGAACAAGATCATATGCACTATACTATGAAACTAGTCCATCTGTGATCGAAGGGTATAGTGATGCTAATTGGAATTGTGTAAATGATGAATTTAAATCTACAAGCGGGTGGATTTTCACCTTTGGTGGAGCTGCTATCTCTTGGGGATCCAAGAAACTGACTTGCATAACTCACTCAACAATGGAGTCCGAGTTAGTGGCTTTAGGAGCAGCCGGAAAAGAGGCTGAATGGTTAAGAAACCTGTTGATTGACTTGCCAGTATGGCCAAGTCCAATGCCTCCTATTTCTATACACTGTGATAGTCAAGCTACCTTGTCAAGAGTATACAACAAATTTTATAATGGGAAGTCAAGATATATAAGTCTTAGACATAATACTGTGAGACAATTGTTGGAAGAAAACATTATCACAGTTGGGTACATCAAATCATGTACAAATTTGGCAGATCCTTTGACAAAAGGCCTTAGCAAGGATCTCATTTGGAAAACTTCTTTTGAGTTGGGTCTACGACCAATCGAGTAAATCACCAAAGGGTAGCAACCCTACCTAAACTTGGTTGTCAAGCTATGGGTTCAAAGGGAAGAACAAATCGTGAGGGTGATGGTTAAAGCACAACAAATTGACCCACTGAAAACAATGAAGTTGATTTGTGCTAAATCTTGCTATAAAAAGGAAAGGTTGAGTTAAACTCTTAATAAGTTCGCATAAAAGGTGTATTTACTTGGAAGAACCCCTAGAAGAGCTCTACCAATGTGAGTGTAAAGTCAGGCCACTTTTGTCGGGGCTTGGTCAGTCACCTATAGCACTAATAAAGTCGGGATAACGTGTATGGCCATCAATGCGCGGCTAAGAATAACACAAGAGATTATCAATGGTGATATGTGTAGATTCTCCGGTTCTATCTACAAGTTTGCTAGTTCAAAGACATTGAGTCTACTATCATTCTGATAAAGCTTTGAGAGTTTTGTACTATGCTGAAGTTCAAACCCAAAAGGTACTTTCATTTATGCATCAACATTTGTTGTAACAGCTAACTTATTTTAAAATAAGTGAGGGATTGTTGGATTATTTTAAAATAATAAAATGAAATATTTCAATTTTCAATGTTTTCCTCTAATTTTGTACATTTCAAAATTACCTCCATTTCAGTTTTGTCTTGTTTCTTAAAATAGTCGCACATTGGAAATAATTTTGTACATAGGTATTTGCTATCATTGGATTGAAAATGTCTTGGAGAGGCAATGATTAAAGCATGTGAAGATTCTAACAGATTGCAACCCATCAGACAGGATGATCAAGGTCCTTACAAAGGAGAAGCAAGAGTTTTGTAGGAACTTGGGATGCTTGGTGAGCCTTGGCACACGGGCATGGGATTCACTAAGCAACGAGAGTCCTTGTCACGAGTCTAGAGGGAGAAATCGATTGGCTTACTAGCTGTTGCTTTGTCAAGCTATATTAACAGGTGTTGAGAATGGGCCTTTCTTACAAGGAATATATATTGTGGTGGCCTACACAATTTCAAGAGTATACAATAATACGAGGGAAGAGGTGTGGTGTTTTGGAAGTCCTCCATACACCAGGGGTTTCTCAAGACAAGGGTCTTATTAGACTGGAGTTCAAGATACAAGAGCTTGCTTTTCTTCAATGATTTCGTCTATAAGGTGTTGCTACTAGAAAGTAGGGATTTCTCTATTTGAGGGTGTACTTCGCTAACTTGTTAAGTTGGAAGTTTGTTGATGAATCTCTTGTAGAGGTATTCTTCCATTCTTGTAATTCTCTTATTACTATGGACCTCTTGGTACTTTTCATTTCACTGATTAGTGGATCCTTGATAGGTGTCTCATGTTTTTTCCCTTCTTTGAAGTGTTATCCAAGTAAATTATCAGTGTTCTTAGATTCTTGGATGCTTGGTTTCGCTACTTGAGTTAGTTGGTATGGTCCATTAGAGTTGTGAGTATTATATATAGCTTGTCAATGGGGAACAATATGGACAATTTGATTGAAGGCGTGGGCAATATGGATTGAAGGCGACTCCGGCATGCTAACCACCTGGATTAACAACCAGAGTCTAAGTTGCTACAACTCTTTCTTGTTTGCCATTAAAAATAGTCTCTCAAGTCTAACCAGTTGGGAGGCTTTTCATATATGTAGAGAAGGAAATTAGGCGGCCAATATACTAGCAGGACTTGCTTGTTCTCTCTTTCATGAGCTTCCTAGGACACAGCTGCTCTAGATATCATTGTTCCAGCCTGAAAGTAAATTCCTGGAGCTTTGCTTCCCTCGTAGATTCAAGTAATGGTTTTCGGCCTTCTTAAGCTCTGCTTGCTATGACTTTTACTTCCTATATTTTTAAAAAATCAGAAACACATAAATAAAAACAGGAAGTATTTTTGGTAACCAACTTTATGGGTTTTTTAAAAGCTTCTCTTTTTTAAAAAAACGAAAATAAAAAAAAATTCTCACTTTCAACAGGATGCAATGAAAAGCAATTTCTCTACAAGTCGACCCAAGCAGCTAAAGAGTCAACCCCTATCGAACACGAGTCAACCTTAGACAAAACAGAGTTGACCTTAAAATGGCTGCTAACAAAAGACAGAACGCAGTAAAAATCAACACTTTCTTAAGTCAACCAGAGAAGAAGAAGAGTCGGCCCCTCTACATCTGACACTCGTAATGACTAGTTTTTATATGAACTCGGGACGACTCTTTCTCCTCCCAATGGCTACTTTTGCCTCTCTAATGGCTATAAACTATTTTTCAATGACTTTTCAAGATATAAATGCTTTGCAACACTAAAAGAAAAGCAATAGAAAAGAAAAAAAAAGGAAAAAAGAAAAACTAAAGAGAAAAAGGCCATTAAGTGAGACCATTCAAATTCATATCCATGATACTTGAGAGCATTGAAAGCAAAGCTTCCAGAAATTTAACAAGGACACTACTGCTCTTCACATGCGCTTCATCGACTTACATCAGCTCATTAAGGAGCTTTTCTTTCTTTAAATTGTGTTCATTTATTTCTGCTATAACAAGTTTCAACTGGTCAAAACTTAGGAAAAAGATCCATCCAAATTTTTAAATTGGATTGTCTTGTAACCAAGTGACTTGGGAAGGTTTTCATTGGGGTGGTTTGTAGTTGATTTCTAGAGAAAATCAATTGGGTTTGATTGTAAGCCCAAGCAAAATAATCAAGTTGTAATCTGTGGAAAGATTATAGTAAAATTTCTAAGAAAGATATCTTAGGGAGTGGATGTAGGTGTTGTATTTGACACCGAAAGACTACAAAAGTCTTATGTTTGTTGTGCTATGCTTTTCATCCATGCTGTATTTATTCTATATTTGCTCTTGCATATCATTTCTTACTACACAAGCGCTTTAAAAAATCAACTTTTCAATAGCACATACTTGTAAATTTTAAAAATGCTAAATGAATCAAGTTCGAGATCGCATAGCACATGGTATACAACAAAGAGGGAATAGGGCAAACTAGACGTTATTTGATGTTATTGCCATTTTTGCATAGCTATATATAGACTATTACAACATTGTTATATTTTTAAAATATTTTTAGTAGTCATTGAGTTTTGAACTTGGACTTGTTAATAGATAAATTAGAAAATAGCAGAGTTTTGAATTTTTACATTTGCTTTACCAAACAGCTTTCTTTTTTTTTTCTGTTGTCATGGAAAAAAAATTAGTGATTACCACACATATTTCTATTGCCAGCCGAAAAAAATGAAAATAGATTCTGTTTCTATGTTTTTTTTTAAAAAAGAAACAGCAATACCAAACGCAAAATTAGCTTCTCAAGAAAGAAAAAAGGCAATTTTATTAGAAACAATATTAGTTATTATACGGGTTAGAGAGAGAGGTCACTAGTGGATTAGAGAGAAAGAGAGTGGGGAATACATGAGAGCAAAGGAATTTGAGGAGCTGGTTAGGAAAGAGAGTAGCCTAGAACTTTGAGGAGATGGTTAGGAAAGAGAGTAGCCTAGAACTTTGAGGAGATGGTTAGGTACGAGAGTAGTCTATAACTTTGAGGAGCTGGTTAGATATGAGAGTTGGTAAGGTCACTACTGGATTATTTCCATCTCACAATTCAAATTAAATTATTCATCAACATTTAGGCACAGACTATTTTAAATTTGCATCGATTCATCTTATTGGAGTGCATCTTAAGATGATCATACAAGGATTCGTTATATCTTGGAAATAAAATGTCATCAACTATTTGCATCAAGGCTGGAGAGATTTTACTCTAAAAGGAGAACTATCCATAGCATACCACGAAGTGGCTTATATTTTTCTAATTCATTTTTATTCATAATTTATTATTTTACTATCTTTTGTATTAATTTTTTTAAGTGATAGGAAATGTGAATTTTTTTATCAAGCCCATCTTCAACCCATTGATAGTCTAAGGTCCGCAGCCGAGGGCATCTTAAACTTGCTAAGAAACTCCAGCATGAGATAACAGATCAGGGTCCAAATCTCAGGACAAGAATAGCAGGTTAGGCGCCCAAGTTGAGTTGGCATTCAGCCAGCTTGGTGTGGCTTGCGAGATTACTCTAGGAAGGTAGGAAGGGCAGAGAAAAAGTAGAAACGGGATAGAAGCGAGAGAAAAAGGTTCAGAGGCACCGTTAATACGAGCAGTGCCTAAAGATAATACTTACAACAAGAGTATGTTTGCAGTGGCACAAAACAGAACAAATTCATTGTTCCATAAACAGCAGCTAAGACTACTTGTTTTTTGGACCTATGCACCCATAAGCTTTAGATGATTTGGTTAGTGTGAGGCCTTTCAAATTTGGAAGGCTCATTGAAACCAAAGAGAATAAAATAGGGGCAAGTTTGAATGGGGAAAGTTGGGCTATGAAAGGAAAATGAAAATAAATACCTCCCATTTTAATCGTTTAGTTGAAGAGAGTCTTATTTCGATTTCGACTAGTATTCGAATCTTATTCTAATTCCGATTCTTATTCCGGTCACGAACCATATGTGTCGAGAAAAATGGCTATTCATATTCTCATTCCAATTCATTCTCATTCGGACTCCAATTACAAACCAAATGCCCTCTAGATAGAGGGGGAAAAATCTAGTAAATGATGATCAAAAAAAGAAAAGAAAAGAAAAAGATAAACACTAGCTCTAATCCGGCCCCCAAGAGGGGAGGCAACGACGGTCCGATCAGGGCTGTGTCGCTAAGGTGAAAGAGGACCGAAGCTCTTGTCAGTCTGGACTTGGGCATTAGGAATGCCCAGCTCAGGCCATACATCAAACATGATAGTATACAGGAGGTCACCTCCGTGGTTGGTGGTGGACAAAGCTATGTGTCAAGCAGGAGAGGTCACTTCTGCTACCACTTCGTTCTCTTCCGAGTTGACCAGAAACATCTGAGGTACCCTATCCGATGTCGTAGCATCCAGATTTGCCTTTGTTTCTTGGGCGCCCCTACCCTTTGGTCATCTCAAAGTGAACTTCGATGGTAGTATATCGGTGGATGAAGTGTCTGCAGGTGTTGGATTTGTTATCCGAGACTATCTCGGCAGATTGATTGCAGCTGGAGGCCATCGCACGCCTGACCTCACTACACTTGGGGCAGAGCTCCAAGCAGCCTGAGAGGGGATCTTCTATGTGAGGCGAATATTGGGCACAGAGCATGTATGCCTCGAGGGGGATTCTTCTATGGTGATCAACTGGATTCGGGGAGTAGACAAGTACGATGACGGTCATCCCCTCATCCGAGAGTCCCGTAGACTAGTCCAGAAGTTGAGAGATGTTCAAATATCACATGTGTTCAGGAAGGCGAATAGTGTTGCAGACTGGGTTGCTTCCTTCGTCGCTCGGCATTCCAGAAAGTTTCTATGGACATGGCGGTGGACATACCCCAACCCTTATACTTTTTACTTTCTCTTGATTTGGCAGATTGTACTCATGTTAAAGTTATATAAATTGCCGTTTTCACTATTAAAAAAAAAAAAAGATATTATACTGCTTACCTCATGGTTCATAATTTCACCTTCCCAACTGAAACATGACACTGCTGATTTTTTTTTTTCTAATCGGCATATGATCTCCAAATTTAGAGGTCCAAACCACCAAATTTGATCCATGGTTCTCTTTTAAAAAAAGACTAAAAAAAGATAAAAAAAGATACAGCCCGGTGCATGAGGCTTCTATCATGACTCATTTCTGTATTTCGAACTCTTGATCTCCAACTATGCCGCTCAAAAAAATTAAATAAATAAGTAAAATCAACAAAACAATGATAAACAGATTGATCTACTTGTAGCATATAACAAGATCAAGATCTAATAAAACAGATAACAAGATTAATAAAGATGGATCTATTTTCTACAAAAAATCTAATCAAACATGATGAGTAATAGACAGAGATCAGGAATCAATAAAGATACATATTTTATATAATGAAGAGATACCATTTTTTGGAGAGAATGTGTTAAATGAAATACCTTAAGAAATGCAATCACGGCAGTTCGACTTCTCCATGGGAACAAGGGAAAGAGGCTGTTGAAAAACCTGATTGTGTTGGGCAGAAGAAGAAGAGATATGGCCGGTGAGAAGAGAGGAAAACAAGAGGAGAGCAGGAAGGTTAAATCCTCTCAAGTTGAATCCGGACTCTCTAAGGTTCGGAGACGTCCAATTCTGCAATAGCAGCCATCCATTTGTTACAGGAAGGCAGAAGATGTCACGAGGAAATGGACTTCATACAAACAGCTCTCCTTCAAATATCCCACCCTCCAAACTCGCATGAGGGAGAATTTGAGTCCAGGTTTTTTGGTATAATTACCAAGAAGATAGACCACATACTTAACCAATTTGATACTAATACCTTTGAAAGTAGCTTAGTAACTATTTTTTAAAAATTTGATCAAAATAAATTTTAATATAATTTTTGAAAATATTTACAAAAGGCTTATGTTAAGTATAAACAACCCAGACATGCTATGAATTTATTCTCAAAGAGGGCTGATTTGGATACGACTTGCATGGTTCTTTGCAGAAGGCATAGAAAAAAGTGTGACAGCTTCACACTGGCATGATGGGGAGGGTTGGCAAGGGAAGAATAGCTGTTCCACCGAATGATCCAGATGAATTATAAAATTATGGGCAAAAGTTTAAGGGTTAACGGTAGAAAAGCTCCAGATTTCAGTCCGAGGAGGATAGACATTCGGCGCAAGGGATGATCATGTACCGTCCACAGGAAAACAACAATACGACATGAAGCTTTATGCGATTGTGGGTAAAACTGGAGAAGAAGGTATATGGATTCAGTACTACATGGCTTTCCCGATGATAGAGATGAAGATTAGGGATGACCCTGGCACAGGTGATTAAAATGGCTGTAGCAACAAAAGTAGCCAGTCAAAATTTGATACCAATACAGAGGCATGACAGTTACCATATAAAAATCATCTACTCCCCAAGAATAGTGCAAGCTAAGAAAACCAGACCAAAAGTGTCTTATTTTCAAGGTATATGACTCCAAATTGGCTAATAGATTCTCTCCATCCAAATAAATGAGCTAGCCTGCTGCATAATTTGTCAAATTGCGCATACAGATGCAGATGTAAACTCAGTCATGCCCATGCTTGTCAGCCTTGATTTCAACATTCAAATCAAGAAACTAAAAAAAAGAATAAAAAAAACGAGTCTCGCCTCCAATTAATGCTGGTTAGTGTTTATGATGATGTAACAAGGCTTTGCCACTTGTGCTACATTCAGAATAATCTCAAAAACTTCAAAATGCTGCACCTGAGAACCAAATCATTCTGACAGTCTTTGTCCCAGAACTGGAATATCCTCAAATTTCTTCTGCCACAAACATAAAAAACAATGTTGTTAGATTTTTTTTCTTTCTTTGTTTTGAGAAAAACATAAAGAACAAAGTCAGCACAAAATAGCCTTTCTACCAATAAAGCATCAGGTGGACAACAATGATGGAGAATACAAGATTCGCAAGATGAGCTTCTAAAGAAATCCTGGCTTAGTTACTATGAACATATTCACTTCAGTAACAAAGACCACAAATTAGCAGGTCAAACTGTAACTAAATTGGAACAAATGTTCAGGCCACGTTATGGTATAATTGATTGCAGTTTTTGTTTTATGTTTTTTTTTTATGGTTTTTGAATAATCCTTCCTTATCAGCTATATAAAACACAAGTAGACCATGGACAACAAGAATTTCACACCTTGAATTGTGCATATCTAGTATTAATACTCCCATCAGTAGTAATAGACACCTCTTGGATTAGTTGTTGCTCAATCTTCAAGATCAAGAAACCAGAAATGTACACTAGACAGAAGTGGAAGAGTACCATAGTCTGCTACTATAGTTTGGTACCTCAGAGTCTTCACCCAACAATTATATCCAACCTTCTAAAAACTTACAAAACCAGTTGTTGAAGCAAAGAATGTAGAACTGAAATGAAACGAATCATGAAATGCCTTGTACTTAGAATATCTTACAAGTCAAACTTGCTACAAACATAAACATTTATATCTTGTGTTTGGGTAGACAATTTATAGTTTGGAGAGGATGTCAGTGTACTTGATTACATCGTCAAAAAAAATAATTGTTTAAAAGTTTTCAATAATTAAAACAGAAATTCTTTTGCAGAACCTGGTGTTTTGGATTTTACTAGACCAATATGCACCTACACTGATATAGATGCAAACAATTAGCCGATAGATGCGCACCACAATAGTCCATGCACATTTACTTATAAAGGTTGCATGCATAACACATGTTGATGCATTCATGAGGAACTGTATAATGGTCCATTATCTGATTTCCCAGAGAGAGAAGCAGAGAGCAAAAAAAAGCATGCTTTTTTCTACAAAATCTCTTTTTTTCTAAGGGGTTGTTAAGAATGGCTGCAACACAAGTTCTCAAGCGAAGTTGCATCTGCCCTTGGAAGAAATTTGGTGGAAATACCGAAATTAGCAAATCTATAGCTGCAAAAAAATTCAAAGTTTTTCTTAGAGGTTTGTTACTCAGGAAGACTAACAACATGACAATCGTTCAAGTATTATAAGCTTTTAAAAGGTTTTCATTAGTAAAGCAAGAAAGAATTGAACTAAAAGATACTAATTGTTGTTCATGTGATACAGCAAGTTGCAACTGATCACTTAAGTTGGTGTTGGTCTTAATGTTGGCCCGATGGACTCAATAAGTACCTAGGAGTATGTTCCTACTAAATCCTACAAGTACTCAATTAGTACCTGGGAGTATGCTCCTACTAAAGACAGAAGTATAGATGGGAGATAATTATACTTTTAACTTTTAACAGAAGCAACATCACTTGTTGATCCAGAAGAATCCTCAAACTCGATATAAACCACTTTGGCCATTACGAGTATTCAAAAAGATCACCAAACTTGATTTAGAATACTTTGGCCACTACGAGCAGGGCTGGACAGGGCCTAAGAGAAAGATCTGCCGCATCAGTAAGCTGAGTTGCATACCAAACTTCCGGACGCCAAAACTTGGTTATACGATGTCCGATTGAAATGATCATTTTTTTAAATTGGGTAGCTTTTCGAGATCTACAGCTAGAAGGTTAAATTGGGATGAGGTTCCACTATTTAGGCCCCGAAATGGGCTAGTCAAACCGAAAATTTTCTTTTTGGGTAAGACTCTAACCAGGCATAGCTCTCTATCCGAAAAGAATCAAGTGGAGCGATAAAAGGCAGAGTTGATGTAGAAGTCGAGATCTACCTCAAGAATTTTAGTTTTTTTCTATAATATTTCTAAATTTTAGCTTTTTCTAGAATATTTATATTAGTTATATTTATTTTAAGATACCTAGTCTTATTCAAACTACGAGAGGAGACTAACCTAAATTGTGAAAGAGGGGACCTCGCTAGTATTATACATAGGGGCTATGTACCTCAGTTTAAGAGGGGTGGATGATCAGTAAAAGAAAAAGAGCCTTAATCTCTACTTTCACGATTCTTCCATCTTCTAGTTTTCTTTTGAGATATCCGAGATGATCAGGTTGAAGAAAATCCTTTTTCTCTCCGATTGGATCAAGTTGGTCTCGGAGCCTTAGTCTTCTATAGCTGTGCTATCCATGCTTTAAGTACATCAAGGAACAAAAGCGAAAGCTGCTAGTTCTTCCTTGATGGATGATGAGATGAAGGAACGTCTCATAAAACTAGAGAAGATTGCCCAACTTACCAAAATCGTTTCAAGATTGGCAATACCTTCAGCACAAGTACTAGCAACTCTTGTTGCGAAGCTGTCTCCTACGTCTTGAGATGAAGATCCACCATCCAACGAGAAGGATGAGGACGAGCAACCTATAGGTATAAAAAATCCCTCTTCAACCGTTTAAAGTTGAAGCTCAAATAGAGATCCCTGTATATGATGGGGCTGTTGATACGGAGAAGCTAGATAACTAGCTAGACCCGCTAGAGACATGCTTTACTATCTATGGATACTCAAGTATTCAAAACCTAGGTTTTGACCGTCTCAAGCTTTCTAGCCATGCTCTTACCTGGTGGAATTTATGGATGAGGAACGACATTTCAAATCTGATATGAAACACATTCAAGAGCCTAATTACGAAACAGTTCTACCCAATCAGCCATAAGGAGAATCGGTAGATCATGTAGCAGTACCTATGACAGAAGTATGATCAGTCTGTCTAGGACTACACCACTGAGTTCTACAAGCAAGCAATCTCACTCGGAATCTCCATCGTTACCCCTCGCAAAGTCGGGAGGAAGGCCCGCCCCTCAAAGTCGCTTCAAGCCGTACTGAATCTATAGTTGATAATCAGTCTGTCTTGTTTAAGAAAGAGTTTCGAGGCCTACGATACACTGAATCTAGTTCCGTTCCTTATAGTCTAGTGGCTTCCATCTCCTCTCCTTATAGTCAAGTGACGATCATGCAGGTATCATGAAATACGTCGACGGTCTCCATGAAAGCATCCGAAAGGGGTTAAAACTCTTCAAAGTTGAAAATATCAGCGAAGGCAACATGAAGGCCAAGGGGATTGAGGAGAAGAATCGGCCCAAGAAAGGTGAAAAGGGTGACAAGTTTAAGAAAAGCAATAAAAAATCAAGCTAAAAGAGAGAGTAGCGCAAGAAACAAGCCAACACAACTCAAAGAAATTCCTATGAACATTGTAACCTCCTTGGACACACCAAGAAGAAGTATTGAAAACCTCACCCCAAGCTACAGTCAAAAAGGAAGATGCAGAAGGATGACGATTCCAAGAAAGAGAGGAAAAGCAATTCTCAATATTGTAGAAGTTGAAAAGCTATCCGAGCTTGAGCAGCAGACTCTAAATTGAGCTTGATAGTGAGAAAACCCAAGATAGCAACTAAAGCAAATCTAAAAGTGAGAGAGAAACTTCCACTTGAAGATCCAGGTGAAGTAGAGCATTATTGAGGCTATTGTAAATCCTGAAAGCCAGAAGAATCTCATCATAAAAAATTGGTTTAGAAGCCGAAGTTGCAGACTAAGCCTCATCTATGCCCCTACCCTCTTGGTTGGATTCAGAAAGACAACGAATTGAAGATCACCAAGCAGTGTACCTTCTAATTCGCCATAACCAAGAGATATCTTGACGAGGTAACTTATAAAGCAGTTCCTTAAGATGGTTGCCAGGTTAACCTTGGGAGCTTGTGCTTTTGGGATCGAGATGCACTCTTCTATCGACGTCTGAAGAAGTATCATCTCGTAAAAGACAGAAAGAAGTTTAGGATCAATGCCTCCAGAACACAAGGTAATAATGACTTTGCAGCTACTACCCAAGCAAAACCTTGTTAATGCCTGCAACATGTTTGTGATGATGGAACAAGAACCCTTTACTACTTAGGAGAGGCCAAACACTCGTTCCTCGGTTCCATTGACCGGTCTACCGAGATCAAAATCGAAGAGTTGTCATAGTTGTCATCAACGAGGAAGGAAAGTAAGGAGCATCCTTACTACAAAGTCCAGATGCAGGAGTAGAATAAGTGATTCACTGAAACTCAAGAGCAAAAAAGAGCCAAGCTAGAAACCATCTTCGAGCAAAGCCAGGTGGTTCAACCGCGAGACGAGGAAGCAGGCATTTTTTTCATTTTCAGTTCTGATTTAGCAGATGCTAAATCTCCCAAACAGGAGAACCCTGATCTAGAAGAACCCTCAAACTTGATATGGACTACTTTGGCTATTACGAGTATCCAAGAAGATCACTAAACTTGATGTAGAACACTTTGACCACTACGAGTAGAGCTGGATAGGGTTCAGGAGCAAGATTTGCCATATCGGAAAGTCGAGTCGCATACCAAACTTTCGAAGGCTATAACTTGATCATACGATGCCTGATTGAGATGATCCTTGATCCTTTTTTTTGAAATTGGATAGCTTTTCGAAATCTATAACTAAAAGGTTGAATTGTAATGAAATTCTACCACTTAGGCACTGAAATAGGCTAGTCAAACCGAAAGTTTTCTTTTCAGATAAGACTTTGATCAGACGTAGCTCTCTATGTAAGAAGAATTAGATGGAGCGATAGAAGACAGAGTTGATATAGAAGTCGAGATCTACCTTCTCAAGAATTTTAGGTTTTTCTAAAATATTTTTAAATTTTAGGTTTTTTTAGAATATTTCTATTAGTTATATTTATTTTAGGATACCTAGTCCTATTCAAATTATGAGAGGAGTCCAACCCAAATTATGAAAGGGAAGATCTCGCTAGTATTATAAATAGGAGCTATGTACCTTAGTTTAGAAGATGTGGATGATCAATAAAAGAAAAAAGGACTTAAGCCCTACTTTCGCGATTCTTCAATCTTCTTTTATTTTTCTTTTGAGAGATCAGAGATGAGTGGGTTAAAGAAAATCTTTCTTCTTCCCATCAGATCACTTCTTTGCTCTCCTTGTTCCCCCTTTTTCCTTCTTTTCCTCTCTTTCTTCTTTTACTTCACAACATCTATATTACCTTCTAAACAAAGAGCATTTGACATGTGTTGTCTTGCTGCAGGGACTAATGAAGTTCCAAATATGTGGTCTTGTGGCATAGTGTGCTTTCCCACCATAGAGATTTAATCACTACAGCACTTTAGAACCTCCCTTGCTCATCGACTCAAAACTTCATCAAAGGTACTACATATCAGCTATAACCCCTAAAATCCCTTGCCTCATTTTTTTTATTAATCTTTTCCAGTAGTTGGCAAGATCTTGAGAAGACCTAAAATTTATGTGGGAAGCCACTAGCTGGTATTATGATATTTCTCTTTTAACAGCACCAGATTAAGTCATGCAACACACTCTAACGGAACTGATAATGATGAAAATATATGTGCATTCTTCTCTATTGCACTTCTACCGTTCATAAGGGCAAGGGCAGTCCTCGCAATAAAGTAGCTTTCACGGAGATCAATTGAGTTTCTAAGAATGCAATCCGTTCAATAAGTTGCTTCATGCTTTTGTTGCCACATAATCCTGGGAGAAGGTCTTGAACTGATTATTCAACAAAGTGTTGGACAACATGGTGGGAAACAATGAATCAAAAGAGAGTGATAATAGGAGTCTAGAGTTTGATACCAAAATGATGCAGGACCACTTGGAGATGGCATGTGATGCATAAGAAAAGCTAGGGAAGGAATCAAATTAGGTTGAGAGTCTTGAGACACAGAATATGGTTTCAACCAAATTATTCAAGAACCTAATATCAAAATAGAGCAAAAACCATCTCCATATCAATTGCTATGGCTAAAAGACCATGAGAAGATTACCACGGAAAACCAATGTCCTCTCTTTTTCTATCAGCAATAGCAGATAGCAAGAGCTAACAACTTCTTGTTGCAACAAATGCAAGGATGTAATTCACCACAATCAGCTTATTTTTTACACAGCTATAAATAAAGAACAGAATCTCATTCTTGAACCAGGGATGAAGTGGCAGTAATGAAAGTTCAAGAACCTTAGTCATAACTCTAGGACTTCCACCTATGAATCTTCTTCAACCAAAGGAATTATCAGTTCCCGTCAAGAATAGATAGAAAAAAAATAATAAAGCATCTCTGACTCAAAGATGGATCCTTCTCAACACGATGGAGCCTAACGTACCACCAATTTAGAGGTCTACCATATCAATGTCGACTTGTGGCAGAATGTAAGAATCTAGCAAGTTCTGTAAGGAATAATTTTTTGCACAAATATTGGATTTCAGCAATCTTAGTCTTGTTGGAAATATCTGTTTGTTAATTACCGTTAGTGTTTCATGGCCAATGGCATATTTTTGGGCCAAAACCTGTTGGAATTTCAGTTTAGTAACAGATCCACTTTGCTTTTGGTGATATATTCATTATAGGATCCCTTTTATTAGATCAAGGCTGGATTAGAAGTTCTCTAGGACCATTAATGTCAAAAATCTATATAACTAGCTACGGAAAGGGTTATAAGCAATTTTTTGAGATTACAAATTATGATTGAATTCATCATGATGATTTGAACAACTCTTCCTCTTTCTCCTCTTCTTCCTCAAAGATTATAGGGGTCATCAGCAATCCCTTCTCTAGTTTCTCCAAAGCAATGCAGCTCATCTCTCAATTTTCAGCATCATTAACTCTTAAGTCTTAACCATCTATAAATTACCATAGGACATTCCCTTCTCACTTTATTGCCCTTTCCTCTTAGTTCTTAAATAAAATATCAACAAATTAGATCTAGTATTGTTTTCATTTTCAGGATTGCAATGCTTCTGTGCTCCAAACAACTTATCAGCCAGCAACTAAGGCCTCCCTATCACGATATATGTGAACACTAAGCCACAAAGTTCCAATTATTTTAGCATCTATTAAGACCATAAAGATTTCATGCATAAGGCTAGTGTTGTGGTTCTTGTCAGGTATCTATGGCCTACTTGCAATATATTAATGAGACTGATGCGAGAGAAGGATAATGCTAATAATAACTCTCAAGCCCTACTCCCAAACTATTTGAGGCAGTCTCTAAATCCTTCTTTGCCAATCATTCCATTGAATCATAGGTTTTTCCCTCCTCTTTATTGACCCTTTGAGACAACTTTAAGCATATCTGCTTCATGGGACATCCTCAAATCTTCAGTGCACTCGCACATTACCATCTAAATCAGCTCTCTTGAGTGGATAAAATCAATGATATAATTGGTAAAAAGCGGGCGAGGAGTTGGACATGTCCCTTTCATTGTATTTTGCAAAAGAGCTGTCTTTGTGATTTCTGAAGCTTTCATGGCTAGTCTGCAAACTTTATGTTTGTCCTGCACAATGACATACTGATATGATACGAGGGTCAAAATCTTTACATCATACTATCTAACATTAAAAGGTTGGCTTTTGGAGTTAATGAAGGAATATACCAGATGCATGGAATAGAAAAGGAAAAATGCAGATACGGAACCTAGATATTCATAATAAACCGTCAGTTGGCAGAACACAATTGAGTGGCAAGTTCTAACGAGCCCAAGACATGCAAGAGCTTCAATTATTACCAACAGACAAGCAAACCAAATCTGAAACCCAAGTCATGAGGGTTAACATGTCTTGCACTCTCTACTTGGAAACACACATCAAAAATCCAAAGCAAGTACAAAGAAAATGTTAAAAATTTAACAATCCCATGACAATTAGGTGTTGCAGATATGAATACAATAAACACAAGCAATAGTAGTTCATCATACCCCAACATTGCAGTAATCCCATAGTTTGTGCACTCCATTGTCTACCATCTGCAGCAAACAAACCAATTTACTAGTCAGACAGAAACAATAACCAGCTTATCATTTGAAAATAAGGAATATTGTATGTCCAATCAAGATAAATCATCTAAAACATGGCCCTACATGCAAAATGACTGGTTCTTTGATCAGTCGAGAAACAAATGCAAAAAGAAAAAAACTATAGTATACTTTTACATGTCAAAACCACAAGTTTGACATGTTTCAATCCCAATCTAATACGACCCATCTAACCATTCTTAATCCATAAAGGGAACAAGAGCGAGCTTGACGCAAAGTTTTAAATACCAGTGGGATGGTGAAGCATCCCACCATCCCGAGTGTCTGGGGGCACCATTCTAAGTGTTGATATCAGGAAATATACTGGGATGTGATGAGAGATTCACCATCCCAAGTGTTGGGCACAGGATGTCCTGTTGCATGGAAAAACCAGGATGCCCCGTTCTATGGTGTTTAGAACCTTCGCTTTAAGAAATAGATATGATTTATTCTTTGAATAATCTATATATCTTTTATCATAAAATAATGAAAGGAAACATTATGTTGGGGAATTTGTGGACTCCTCTGCCCCAGATCACATCAAAATTTCTCAACATTATAAAGTTAATAAGTACACAGCGTGCAATTACATATGAGATCTTATTCCAAGCAAAACATGGTTGAATTAAAAGTAAAATAATGAGAAAATAAAATGATCAAAAAGACAGAAATCAATCAAACTCTTGAGTGGTAAACAGATGGACATAATTGCGCCTTCTCGACTTAATTGCAGTAACTTCTAAATCATTTTTCATGCACAATTTCTTTTAACATGTAAGATCTTATCTTAAGCTACACAGATAGCAAAGCTTATTTCAAAAAAGGCAGATCCATGCAAGGTTACTTTACATTTAGTGTATCATCATATATAAGATGCTATTTTAAGTTACTCAAAAACTAGTAAATGTTCAAACATGAACCCGTCCACTGCGTTAGAACTTCTAGTCTTTTCCTATAAGATCGATTCAAATGAAGTCCTTGATTAATGAACACAATCGCAAGTTCCCAATCGAATCGGAGCAATTAATCAAAACAAATCCATGCACAAATGGATGGGAAAAAACAAAAAAAGAAAAGAAAAGAAAAGAAAAATTCTTGAGTAATGGAAAAGTTGAATCAACTCCATAAGGCCAGACCCATTTCTAGGATCAGATCCAACCAAGAAAACCCAAACCCAATTCAAAGAGACAATAATCTATGTAGAGATATAGATGAACTCTCACAATACGAATCCCTAACGAATTGATGAGGCAAGGAGGAGCAGATCGGCGAAGGCCCTACCCGTTCTCCGGCGAAGGCGCCGGCGACGACGAAGGTGACGTAGACGGAGTTCCGGCGCATCAGGACGCGGTAGAGTCCGTCCCAGAGGCCCATTGAATCGATCGCTTCTCCCACGCTCGCTCTCTCTCTCTCTCCGCTTCCTGCGAGGTCCCTCTCGAGGCGTGGTGGCTGGCCCTTCCACAAGCGGTCGGCCTCTCTCCAAATATCGACCAAGACTCGAGCCTGTCCCAATGTTTGTCACGTGTGATGCACGTGATTTTTCATAATAAAGATCGTACTTACGGCTGGCCTTGCTATTGTCAAGAAAAATAGTGGGTACGTACACTTCTAACTTAATCCTATATGTTTATTTTTCATTCCATGTAGGAGCATACACACATGAAGTATAATTATTGACATGCAGAGGTCTTACTTAAAAAATAAGTTGAAAATGATTTTAAATTTATTACTAGTTATTGATAATAATTTATCACATTTAAATCATAAAAACTAATTTAAATAACTTGAAAGGTTATAATATTTTAAAAATTGTGTGAATTTGTGTTGGTGGCTTTTTTTTTTTTTTTTTCCTGATTGGAGTACGACTCGATCGTGCCATTGTATAGATGTGTGTCTAAAAATTGAAAAGAGATCCAAAGGGTTGTCGGTCCTGTTATTTTGAGCTTCAAAAACTTTCGCCACCAAGATGTTGCGTTTCTATAAAAGGAGTTAGCTGTAGCCATGGAACTAAACTAAACATAAACTAAATAGTTTTTTGCATGGATATCCTTCTAAATATTCAAATTTACGTGTATACTCTCTTAAAATTGATATTTTTACTTAGATCCTTATAAAACACTGTTATTATACAAATGCCCTAATCTAATGGTTATTCTAACACAGTTAAAAAAATATATTTATATGAATTAAAAATTAAATAAAATTTTGTAATGACGATTTTATCCTTGCTTTCTTTCCCTGCGGATCGGGATCGCGATCCTGCGGGCGACCGTGTTCGCGATCCCAGCGAAGAAGCTTTGACCCCGATCCGCGGGCGATCGTGTTCGCAATCCCGGCGAAGAAGCTTCTCCAAAAGCAAGGCCTGAGCTCAAAGGCTTCCCCGCCCGTCGCTATGGAACTGAGGTCAAGAGAATCTTGGCCCCTTGTCTGTGAGTCGGTGAACATAACGAAGGTAGTGAATCCCCAGCCGTGTTTGGGAGACCTAAGATTCGTTCGAGGTTTCATACAAAAATGAGATCATAAAGATTTGTCTCCCTCAAAAAAATATAGATTTGCCCTCCACCTTCAGGTATCTTGGATTCTGTTGCTCCGTTTTGATCTCCTTTCTTTTTTTTTTCTATTTTGGTGGAAGGTTTTGATCTTAACTTGATGGCAATCAGGTGGCGCTCGATAAGAAAAACTCGATGCAATATGTTTGGTTTTCTTTAAAGCAATTATCCTCCTTTTTTTTACCATCAATGAATCCACATTTTTTGTTTTCATTGGCAAGAAATATATTTAGCCATAAAATGATATATGGATGTTGTTTGATTAAAATAGATTGGTTTTCTTTGTGTTTATCTGAGGAGAAAGTACCGTGAGATAATGGGGATGAATTACTTATAAGCAAAGAAGTCTTGGAGACAGATTGTTTGGATGCTAGTTGCGGGCGGATCGCAGGCAATCCCATGGAATCGCAGGCGATCATGATCGCGATCAATCTCTTTTCTTTGTCCCTGTTTCTCCCTACTACTTTCTCCTTGTTTCTCCTTGTTTTCATAATATTTAAAGGAGCTCTGCTGTTTGGGATTGAAGAATACCAGTTGATGTCTAAGAAAGTGAAACTGTTGTTTCTAAACGCCATGGTTTCTGGATGTTAATTTGTAAAATTCTTTTCTCCTGCTAGGCCCTTGATACCAACAAAAGAGCAGTGCAATTGGAGAGGGTGAAAGAGCAACGAGTGTTCATGCATCTTAAAAAATGTTAAAGTAGATTTAATTTCCCATAATTGAAAAAAAATCCTATCTTGCCCAACAAGTATTTGTAGGGTAGGCATAAGAGGATTGTAGATTTGACATCATTAGCAGAATATTTATGTACTATTTTTTTTATTATTTTGTTAGCATAGTTTGGGTTGATAAGCATTCTCTCTTACAATTTATATTATGCATATTTATGTATTCATTGTACAAGTTCTAAAATGGAGCAACAACTATTCAAATTAAAGGTGAAATTTGGAGGATATTTTAAGAAGATTAAGAATTCTACAAGAATAAAGTACTACTTTGAGAGACAAAAGAATTGATTAGTTGATGTTGACTGTTATTGCTACAAGGACCTATATGATGATATAGTGTATGCCTTTAATTTGAAGCTTCAAGAGACCATATAGATTTGGTCTATAATTAGACATTTAATGCCTAAGTCTTACATGATATTAGACACGGATCAGAAATTGATGAGTTTGTTTGAGGAGTACAAGAATTTGAAAGAGTGGTTCTTATTTGTCACAAAAGAGGCCAATATTGTACAACTTTCTTAATCAATACTAGACAACGAAGATCAAATTGAAATATATAGAAGTACTGCCACTGCAATAGAAGAGATTCGAGTAGTTGAAATAAGAGAGAACCAAAGGCACAATGAAAGTGAGCATCTAGCTACAATAGGCATTGATGCCTTAGCTACTGCTATTGAAAATAATGACTATGTTGGGGTAAATGATGAAACTTTATTTCTAGAGGAGCAGAAAATAGATACTAAAATTTATGATTCTGAGAGCAGCTATCACAGTATTTATAATAGTAATTCTGATGATGATGATGAAAATATCATAGAATACGAGAGAGAGCCATATGAGATGGACACTAACATGGCCGTAGGGATAAAATATATAAGTCGAGAACAGTTCAAGGTGGCACTGAGTCAGTATGCTATATTGAATGAATTTGCCGTAAGAATTCTCAAAAGTGGGTCTGGTAGAATGACAGTGAGTTGCAAAGATGAAGCTTATAATTGAAGGCTTCATATTTCACTATTATACGATGGTTATACATTTCATATATTACGGTTAAAATATATTAACTTTTAATTATAGTGCTTATGAAAAATATTGCATAAAATCAGCATCACTGCAATAGGCTCCAATAATTTCTAGTTTGCTGCTTGTTTTTTTTAACATGAACACGTCAGAACATTGTGTGGGTGAAGGAAAACATGGAAGCAGGTTTCGTAGTTCCAACCATAATAAATGCAAGAAAGCTGTCAACATACATCAATCCACTTCTTAGATTAGGGCATTTATATAATAACAGTATTTTATAAGAATGTAAATATAAATATCAATTTTAAGAAAATATACACGTAAATTTAAATATTTAGAAAGATATTCATGCAAAAAATTCTAAACTAAAATAAGATAAAAGAGAATGAGGAGGCAAAGCAAATAAACTGAGGAGTGTTTCATTGAGCAAGGGTCCTTTCAAGAGTTACATCCTAATATTTATATAATCTATTTTAATAATTAAGCAACTGCTTATTTCTCTGTTGACACTTGCCTCGCTTAACTCCCACTTTCCTCTAGCAGATTCAATGGTCAGTTTCAATCATCCTCCACTTTCCATGATTTAATAATCAGCGATATCCTTTGCCACGTCGCAATTCCTTTGCTTGGGTGAAGATTCAGTCTCTCGGCATAATTATTTTTTTAAAAAAAATATATTTAAAAACCCTAACCCTAGAGGCCTTGAGGGGGGCGGTCTCTGATCGTCCAGAGGCGAGGAAGAAGAAGAAGAGGCGATGGAAGGGGCCATCGTAAATTTTGATGAGGAGCAGCCGATAAGGAGGAGAAGTTCACCAGATTTTGATTATGTCTAGCTTGTTGTGCTTCCTCCGATTGATCTTGGCATGCATTGTCGCCGTCATCATAGAAATTTCCACTAAAACATAAGATATCTTCAAAACGGGACAAAATAAAAAGAGATCGGGAGGAGAGTTTAAGACTCACGAGATCTGAAGTTGATGGGAAAACATCTCCTTGCAAGAAGTTGACGTGTTATTCTAGTCTCCGGCGGCTGCCCTCGGAGGAGCCAGACACAGGACTGGACACGATCATCGAAGAGGAGCTCCAGCACCACCAAAAGCATCTCTACGGCGTCGGCTATCGAGCAGATCACGCCGGCGAAGTCGAGGGTGTGAAGGAGGGGAGAACGGCAGCATAAGCGTCGAATAGGGGGCAGCGAAGGTCGCCGGAGGGGAAGATTTTGAGGAAAAGCTGTTGGATCCTATCTCCATCAGGGTCTGGGTGGTGCCATCGGTCAGGGGAAAAATGGTCTCCGATGATGCTTTAGAGAAAGCATTGTGGGGGCACGCCGGGTTGTAAAATGGCCTCCGACGACGTTTTGGGTGGCCTAGTGTTTTTTTTTTTTTTTGGCGGGGGGGGGGGGGGTGGCCTCCGATGATGCTTTTGGGAAAGTGTCGTGGGGCGGCCTGGTATGTTGGAGGCAAAATAGCCTCCGACGACGTTTTAGAGAAAGCATCGTTGTGGGTGGAGTTCGGTTGGACTCCGACGATGTTTTTAAGCGTTGTCTAATCATTCCATTTGGCCCACGATGCTATCCAATAGGCTCATTGTATCATCACTGCCGATGCTATTTTAAAGGGTCGGCAAATTTTGATGCTGGAGCCAAAATTACCATTACGTCTATCTAGCATTGGCATGTAAATGTCGAGATAACCAACTTTTTCTATAGTATTAGCCTCAAGTTTGGCATTTGGACAAGTCCTCTTCCCTCGACCTACATCCTTGATTCACGTCTTTAATGATTATTTGGCTTGACTTGGCCAGCATTCTTTCCACTCGACTCGTTGGATGTCATGTAGTAGTTTAATTATTTCGAATCGTTCCTTTTAGTTTGTTCAGCCTGTTCGCATGGCACAGTTGGAGCAACCCTATAATCAAAGTTCCAGCATTTCAATTTCCAACCTCTAAACCATCTTGTTTGTCGACTCTAGGTACTCAGTCGAAGGGCCCTCAACCATTACCTTTTCTTGGTATTGCCGCATGGCTATGCACATGTTGATCCCTAGCTGCAATTATCAGTCAGAATACAGTATAAACAATGCCCTCATATCTTATTAGCCATTGATTAGACGGATGATGAGATGTTTCAGACATTATATCCATTTTTTATTGAATGCCAATGCCAATAGTATCTTAAATAAATTCATCCATGGGGATTCCCACATCTCTTTAGAATTTATCTTTACCTCCATTTATGGCACCACCAGATTTCTCCCCTCTACCCCTATGAAGTGAGCATGTGTTCGTGTGCAACAGGTCATTCCTCAAAAACTGTTGTCTTTTGATTCCCTAAAGATCCTATAATCAAACCGAATCCTCCTGGAGTACACCATGGTATGTGGGGTACCAATGGGTTATAAATTAACACATCTCTTCCTTCATTCTCATCATCTCCTACATCCCCTAGACTTTTGTCATCATCCTTGTTTTTCCTTGAACCATCTTCTATCAAAATGGATCCTGAGACCCCGTTTGAAGCCATTGCTTAGTGGAGGCAACAATAGCTCGAACACCTTTTCTTCCATTTTCTCCTATGGAATTGATGAAACCTTTCTTTTGCGAAAAACCAGATATCAAGACTCCATTCTGGAAAAACCCCAATTGTCCTTGCTCTAGGCCTACCAAGACCAATCTTTGGGTCCTTTCGTTTGACCAAGTCTCCCAGAATAAAATTATTGTTTGGGAAGCAAACGGTCTCCTAGACATTTAATCTCTTCAAAAATCTCCTCCTGTTGCTAATGGGCCCATGATTTTTGTTGCTATCTAGTTTTGATCTCGCTCAACCAATTTTCTGCACCTCAAGCATACCATGTTCAGCCCCGGTCTTCTAGATTTAGGGGTCCTCCTAAACCTTAGACCCATCAGGTGAAGTGTTCGCTACCAACATCCCGGTTGAAGTCCTAGAGGATGCATTTGGTATGGACTTGGGCAAAATAGCTAACTATGCTTCTTACATGAAGGCCTTTTGCCAGCGAAATGGGCCAGTCTCCCAATAGCAATATGCAGCTTTTTTTCCTTGTTTGAGTTTGTAGACTCCTCTTATATTCTCGGTCAATCAATATGGTAAAGGCATGCCTCTGACTGGCCGTTGCCCTGCCAGAGATTGTTTATTGTATTCCAAAGTTTGAGTCTCCAGAATTTCTAACCCGGTGAAGAACGTACTACGAGAGTAACATCCTAAATTCCACAACCTGAATGCTCCAACAAAAAGAAAACACAACAAGAACCAAGAAAAGAATTTTTGGTGCACCTTGAAACTAGAGAGGAGGGAGGCCTTATATAGGCCCCCAAAACCATAACTGATCAATAGACATTTTTGGCCGTTTTGCCTACATTTCTGGCCTTAAGCCAGGCGTTACTGCTAGGCCATGAGGGGGATCACTTATTGAGGGTGCCCTCCCTTTATTACATCTTCCACTCGCACACAGTGGGCACGACCCTAGTCGTGTATCTCCTTAAGTGTTCTTAATCTTGTTCATACTAGCAGATAGGTTGTGCGACCACCGAGCACATATGTAGAAAAAATGTGGAAGCACTACACCAAATCTTTCACAAAAAAAGACCAGCATAGCAACATCCCTAAATATCTTGTTATGCCCTAGACCTATTCAGACATACCAGATCAAGCCTTTTTTTAAAACCCTCTCAAGTATAAATACTCAAAACAATGCTTGACCCTTACACCATTATCATGATGTATTCACGATTATGTCACTTACACTATAGTGCCATAACTTGTCGCAGCAAATATACTCACCGATGTGTCAACGAATAGTCTTTCCTTCGCCCTTATGTCACTTAACCTTAACCTAATCTCTTTTCCAGCAATGTCCTTTTGACTATATCAATCATAGTCATAGGCAACATACTAGAGTAGCTGGCATCAAAATCTTAGTCTTATGATATAGTCAAAAGTAAATAAGGGCATAAAATAAGTCATTAAAATAACTCAAGGACTCAAACAGTGAGGAAGCAGGGTTTCATTCACTCACTTTCCACAATTGGTTGTATAAGCATATGTAGTATGAAATACATGCTGTGATGGAGTTCTCTTTGATAAAGAGCATATGTCTAAACTCTAAAACATCGTACAGATCTTAATCTAGTCGCTCATCAAGTACCTAACCCGATTTCTCAATTTGCTCGCCTCTCCAAGGCACCAAATGAAGATGTCACATCTGGCTAGCACATAAGCTACAAGGAATGTGGGATATCCATGCATGGTCTTTATAAGATAGACCTCATCTTAGCTCCGACTAAGGTGACATTTAATTGTGTCAACAATTCTTCTGGAACTAAAAAAGTATCAAGAGGCACAATGTCTCATCTCTGGTCGCTTCCAAGTGCTAGGGGCGATTGCTCGTGTGAGTGAGCCAATCTAGCTTGTTGACATACCTTTTATATCTAATATTTAAACGTATGGAAAATGTGTGTAAATCAATTTATGAATAACATCATATTCATTGATATTCCAAAATGAGTACAACTCATAGTTAATTGAATTACAATTTATGCAACCCTAAACTTTTAACATGTACCTTAAAAGCATCTCTTGTTATAGGCTTAGTCAAGGGGTCCGCAACTGTAATAACCCCCAAATTTTTTTTTTTTTTTTTTTATATAAAAAAGGATAGAATAGTCTTTTTAAATTGATATAAGGGGTAAAATTGGAAGGAATCAAAAGATAATGGCAT